>CM073775.1:33520405-34030859 GCA_037158775.1 Hetaerina titia | reverse complement strand
AATGGACGGAAAAGAATTCCAACGCAGGAGTGTTGGGCATGGCGATGGAAGAGATAGGATCCCTGGGAGAGGCCCAAAGGAGTTAGTAAAAATGTGGGAGCAGAGTATTTTAATTGGTAATGGATTTCTTAAGAATATGATCAGAGAAAGGACCTTAGGCAAATGAAATCCGAGGAGAAAAAGAATAAAAAAATTGGAAAGGATGAAGAGAGATAAAAAAAAATATTCTGAATTGCGTAGCAGTTTAATGGAATCAATTTATATTTTTGAATACATCTGGGAAGTTCAGCGATGATCAGTCTCGTGTCCTTTTGAAACCAGTATTGCTCGGTATTATAATTATCATTTTGTCATTTATTATAATTCCAAATATTTTAAATTGGATCGTCTATTTTCCATATGCTCTGCTTCCGAAGGTGGTTTTCTAAGGTGACTTTTCTACCTTCCAAGTTAGCTGGAGATGTCCGAATAATTGATACTCAGTTTGCCCTAGCATATTTCTCTGCATGAATTTTGTAAATTGATCAGTATTTTACAGAATTTTATGTATAATTTATTTATTTTGCATTTTTCCGAAAACAGAAATTCAGTTTTTACATCGGACTTTGATCAATCATATTACAATTGACACAATTAATTACACCCAAGCCCTAGGTGGAGGAAAATCCACCTCGATGGGAATCGAGCCAATAACCTTTAGATTGGCAAGCGAGGACGTTATCCCTCCGCTACTGGACCCGGAAATTAATTCTTATAAATAGTATATACTCAAATATGACGAAAACAACTTTTAACTTATTGATAACTAAGGTGTTTAAATCCTTCCTGAGAAAATTCTAAGGAAAGGTTCAGAATATTGAAAATAAAATCGAGAGAGGAATTCGTCCTGAAAAGTGAATTTCACGGACCAATATCTTCTCTCCGGAAGGAAAACTTTCTTTCCTCTCGACTGGCCAAGTATCATATGGTTGAAGAATTTTCAATCCTTAAACGAATTGCCGTTCATATTTGTCACCTTCGCATGAGCTAGTTCGTGGGATGGCTCTGTATGGAAAGGACTAATTATTCAGTAGCACATAAAAAAGTTTTCATGCTATAAACCTGGGCGTCATTATGCTGTATTGAGAACTTGAATGGCCCTCCATACAATAGTGAAAGTTTGAGATTAATTTGAGAAAATATTCGGACCAGCAAGATATAAAATATAACTTAATCATATGACCTTCCAAGTCTACTGATATTTAAGTTAAGAGGATGAACGTTTATTTGATACTGTTCAGATTTAGATAATTACAGGGAAAGAAATATATAGTACATTTGACTCTGAAGAAGGCTAACGATAATGTCTTGAATATTCAGATAGAAAATAGACAGTAGACTACTGAAATAATACGAAGAGGAGATGAAAAAGTGGTGGAGCATATGTTGAGAAATGGCCGCATGTTAGAGTCTGGGATAAAAAGGAGAATTTTAGGAACCTAGGATGTAGAACGAAGAAGAAAGAAGGTTTTACAAGGCTTGGGTTTTAGGATTGCTTAGGTAAAATGAAGACCGGTAGACTGCACAAAGGCAATAACGTGAGGGATAAAAGGAACAATGAGTACAGGAGGAACCACACGAAATATAAAATTACGCGTATGTTGTCGGAAACGCATCATGGTATATATCGAATGATAGTAACAAAGCGTAGAGAAAGGGAGAATGATTACGGGTGGAAGAAATACCATGGATTATTTGCATAAGTATGAGGCGAGGGTGTGGAAGGATTAAAACGAGGTAGATAAAGGAAATGGGTTAAGGTGAAGTTAGGTCGTTTGCGTATTTTTCATAGGATTTGGCATCAGTATTCTGCTCTTTTAAAGTAGATTTTGCATGGATATAAACTAAACATTGCTATATTCATCAGCCCCGTCTAACAAGACACACCTTGGTACCCCAGACCACATTAAAATTTTATTCAAATCCTCATACTTTTTTTCACCCACAATGCCTATAACTTTCCTCTCCCTAATTTTCTTGCCTAACTGAGTCTACGCTGTCACAGTATTCAGCGCGCAAATAAAAACACTCTTCATACACCTTTCCTGCCTCCTTTGGATTTTCTCCAAGAATGTTTACCTAGTACTATTTCTTTTTCTCTCTGTATATTTTACTTTTTCCATCCTTCTCCTCAATCGCTTCTCAAAAGCTTCCAATATGCGCCTATTCTTTTAAATCGAAGCCAAAAATGATTTACACGATTATTATGTAAAAAATAAATGAAGTACACATCCATTTATGACAAAAATAGGATCATATGGCCACCTCTTGCATTTAACCGCTTTATGAAAACACCGTAGCCCTAGGAATAAAATCCAGCTAGGCGGGAATCAAACTTATGACAGAGAAAAGAGAAACAAAGAAATTTATCTATCTATATTCATTACTTTAGCAGAGACATTCTGTACTTTGCACCTATGCAATACATGAGAACTCTTTGCTTGGAGGATGAGACTTGGCTAATGCCACGAGACAAAAAATAGGATTAATTATCATTAATTACTAACGAATAAAGAACTTTGCTAAAGATAATTACAAGAGTGATCAACCCGAAAATTAGTGCTGATAAGTACGGGTGGCGCTCACTCTCAAACTAAGCCCTGCGGCGTGAGACATTCACACATTCGGGTTTCTCGTTTCCCCGTACCACCTGCGGCTTCCCACAAAACTCTGATGCCAAGAGAATTGGTGGGCTTGGAGTTTAGAAAGGGTGGTATTATGAATTATACATGATGATTTAAAAAGCTTTATGTTTCCACCTTAAAGTTGGTAAAAACTAAAAGGCGAAAATACTAAGTTATATAAGTGTCCATGGATCGTTTCCACAAAGAGAGATGGGAAAACTTCTCGGAAATATTGGACCCAGAATACTTCCTTCATTTATCCGAATGTTCAACAACTAAACTAATACACCACTATTAACCTTAGCATATTTTATTTTGTAATCATGAGTTTGATGAGATAAAGATTCCTGGGCCGATAATGTAACTATAGACCTTTACCTTGTTGATGCTATCGTACGATTTAAAGTATAGCTTCGCTTCGGATAACTGATCTTATAGGATAACAAATGAGAGAGTAGATGTATTTGTGTTTTAACTAACAATCGGGTACCTTCAACGCTAAGAATCCTCCAAATCTGAATATTTAACTGCGCCAACATGGAAAAAGGGATGGTTTTCATTCCGGCTCCATGTTCCAGTAAATCTTTTGGGAGTATCCTCAATGAAGAATTAAGGGCTCTCTGCGAAGACATGGAGCGTTTTCACTATCATTTCTACACATTTGAAGGTATATTTTAAAAGCTGTGAGCGCTTTACATAAATTTCAGTTTTTTTCACGGCGCAATTTTTTGTCTGCGTCGTGCAGAAAGGAGAGATTATTGAGTAACTAATTTTGAGGGAGGAAAAGAACAGGTGAAATTACCGAAGTTAGAAAATCTACGTAAATGCATGTAGCGGTGAAGCGAATATGTAAGGTGCCAATTCTATAGCAAATAGTGAATATTTAATAAAAACTCAATACCAATATTTTTGTCAACTAGGTGACCATCAACAGGAGTAGAAAATTTGACAACGGGGAAGAAAACACTAACGAAGTACTGCCTGTGGTCAAGTGACTTGAGCTTCGAAGTAGTCCATTACTATTGTCTTTCCCGTTGTCGAATTTTCCACTCCAGGTGACGGTCACCCAGTAGAACGAAATATCTGTATAGAGGTTTTCTTAAATTTTCAATACTGGATATAAGATTGATACCCTAAATATTCACAGTCATTTGTTCACACCATAATCGTTTGTGAAATGAATGTTTGGTTATTTGTACTGTCATGGTGTTTAGTTTAGGCCAGTTGGTGCTTCGAGCTTACTGGTTCCTAGTCCCCCAGAGATATATTTTGACAAGAACTTAGTTTGGTATTTTTAATGGATCATCAAAAACCCACAAATTATTAACAGAAACTCCTAACTGTAATAATCATGAAAGGAATACTTATGGTTTCTTTACATACTCCGTACTATTTTTTTTCCCTTCCTTTGGAGTCCACCCCCAAGTGGGGATGGAAAGGCAAGGATCGATGTGGGTGAGGGTTTACAGTGGTGGGAGAGGAGAGAAAGGAGCGCCCTCTGTAATTGGGGGAAGGGTTGGGAAATGAGGAAGGAAGGGGTTGTTAAGTGGAGAGGGTTTGGCTCACCCGCGGGACGTGGAGGAAGGAGACAGGGAAGGATCGAGGATAGAGCGCGTGGGTTATGGGGCAGAGGGTGTGGTGAGTGGCAATTACAGAGTGGCTTACTCTCCTTCTCCGCCGGGAGAGAAGCATTTAAGAGCCATGGGACACGGGCGCTCCCTCGACAGGGACGCGCTCAACGCCCCCTGGTCGTTACTTTTCCTCACGTACCCACAATACCACCCCACCGCCGCGCCGACCAACCCCCGGCTAATCCCACCCTCACTAGTTCGTCGGCGATGGCATAAAATAGGCCGGCGAAAAGATTGCAGGGTGAAATTACCAGGAGGAAACAAGTGTGGTGATAAGGGAGGACGTGGTTGACGTAGGAATGAAGTAGGACATGCTAACTTTCGCCTCGTATTAAAAATCCGAACGGATAGCGAAAGGATGTACTTCAGTCATGTGTCATCATCACGCACTATCAGTCAAATGGTTAGTTTGTTGCAGCTTTCCAATTTGCTGTAGTTTCGAAGGGAAGCGACCGGCTGCTGAGGTTATTTGCACAGTCCGGACTAGGTTGGTGATTTGGTAGAGGCAAAACGTTCAGATAATTGAGGAAAAGGAGAAGAGGAACCTGGTGTTGGCTTTGGTCTAGCATGAACGAAAGGTGCCATGGAGTTCACAGTTAAACATCCCATTCGACAAACAGCATGATGCACTTGAAATGTTCTTCAAATGACATCTAAGTACGGGTCAGGATACTACCAAAAACTGTGGCACCACTGGGGCTCGAACTTGAGTTCTTGGAATGGTTAGCAGTTCACGAAACTCTCCAAGCTAACATGTTCCTTACACATCTCTTAATTCCTTCAAATATGGCAGCATTTTTACTGCTGAATTTCTCCACCTGCTTCGATAGTCGTTATATTCTCCTTTAAGTCATCGTTTAAGTATTTTACTAGATCACAGTGCTCAGTGAAAAATTCTCATTGAACGTGTAAAATTATTTTCTTCCTTTTCTATGCAAGTTTTCTCCATATGATTCTCTCTTTGCCTATTCTTCAATTTAATTTGCTATTTTGTCAGTCAATTTTATTTCAATCATTTTTCTGTAGGATGAATTTTTAATCTAAATTTCTACTGTCTTCTTTTGTTGTTGTCCATGCCTTAGAACCGTCGAAAAGCAATCTCTATGACGACGTTTAAATAAAATAATTCCTTTGTGTCTAGACTCTTAGCGATGATCGCCAGTATTTACTTTTCTGATGGAAAAGGTTTGCCATTTTGTTTACTGTAGCTTTACTGCTTCTTCTGTCGCTATTAAAATTCCTTTGTGTATATTCTTCCACTTCACCTAGTGAGTCTCTTAATTATCTTAAATCATTATTATTTTAATTTATTCGACAACATATCTAAGTTTTTATTGTTCAACTTAAAATTGAATTTGCCAATAATATAAAATATGATATTACAGAATCCTTTCATGTGTCGGAATACATTCCATCTTGTCTTACTAAGAAAACATTGAACTCAGTCAATTAAAACGGTTGTCAATTTTATGCGTTCCTATGCTTAAACTCATTTTCATTTTATTGTGTCATGTATATATTTTTTTCTTCTCACTTACTTTCACTTTCAGACTTCCGGTTTAATTAAGTTCGAGGAAGTTGTAAGAAGACTTGAGAATGTGAAGGAGAAGAAAAGGGTTATTAAGTAAAGAAAGACACGACACTCAACCCTTTTAACGCTATGAGAAACCTCTTTGAGAAAATGAAAGGGTGGTGAAGACAGTTAAAAAAGATTGAAAAATTAGCGGAGAGTTGCGTGAATCTGACGTAATTCGACACATTGAATTATAAAAAACGATGTTAAGACGAGAAAGGTTAAACGAATTTTCCTCGCTCAAATGATCTCTTGGTACCTTAGGGTACCAACGTCTCTTCTGTTGACGAGAGCGATTATTTCTCGTTAAATTGTAGCTGCTCTCAAAGTTAATGTAGTATAATTCCAAATACAATATGGGTATTAAAAGTGTTTTTATAATTGCTATTTAAAAAAAACACCTTGGCTCTCATTTGTGACTTTTAATAAAAATTATGTGCTACATACTATAAAATTTCCCTGCTTAAATGACACGTACCCCTACTTTCCCTGTATACACTCATCGCTCAAGTGTAGGTTAATTACACTTCCTTTTATCCAAAACTCAAAACATGCTTCTTTATGCTCTCTTTCCAGCTAATTTTTTCAAGGTCTGGTTAAAAAATGTCTTATGCAACTTGATATACATGATTAAGTTTTAATATTTAATTAATGTTTTATCACTTTTACCTGATTTTCTGAAACTAAATACATTATCTAAATTGTGCTGCTATTAAAATTTTCCTATTATTTATAATTCACTTGAAGGTTTAATGCTTAATTATAATCGAATATATCCTTAGCCATTGTAAGTTAGGTAATGTTCATATGTTAGTATTTTGGCAAATTGGGACCATCCGTAGTGGGGTAGAAAGGTTGTATGACAAAGAAGCGTTAACTTAAAAAAAATGTTATATAACTGCAAAAACCTTAGTTAAGCAAAAACTTAATTAACTTTGAGCCTTCTTTTGTTACTGACCTCCTTTTGCAGTCAACGCAAATTTCCCACGCACCTTTGGTTTTGAAATGGTCAACGGTTTACGGAAATTCTATAATGGTTAACTTAAATGAAAAGATTATTTTAAGCTTTACGCTCTAAAATTTGATCATTTTAAAATAGAACTACAAAACAGTTCTTACGTAGGCTAAAAAATTTGCAAAAGGAGTGTGTCTTTAAATTTACACAGTGTCTGACCTCCGTTTTGTTAAAGCAGAACTCTTGCGTAAACGGAACGAGATCATAAGTGAAAATTCCCAAATGGTTAAATTCTGATCGTCCAGTCTTCTCATTCAATGTGGAGTCGTAATATTCCCTCAGTGCCACTAGTAAGCTCGGGCGTACTGTCCCTTTCTACTAGTCTTAGTCTCACTTTGTGCCTTCATGACTCTATGGGGTCCAATCCTATTTTCTACAGCATATCTTCCACCTTACCCATTTCACGCAACGATTTTGAACAAACCTAGCGGACTATCTCTAAATATATTCTTAATTAAATCTCTCCATTTCCCCATTAAATCCTAACACATGCCGTGATCTCCAAATGTACTCTACCTAAAGCACAGTATCACTTCCAGTTTATCTTTTCTTAACATTTTATAGGAAATAATTTTTATGAGTTTCCTCCAACTCGATTCCATAAGGCTTGACTACGTGGAAATTCGTCTTGAGGATTGAAGAATGTAAGGTATTTTTTTCAAACACTTTTTGTAAAAGCACAAATCATTATTGATTTATCTTATTGCTTATATTACCTGCCCAAAAAATATACTGTGAATGTTTTGCAAAAGATTTCATTTTATGTCAAGTACAATAAATCATTTGCATAAGAAAATTAGGTGTTAAAGTTTCTGCGACACTCGCTGAGAAAAAAGTCTAAGCCAATGGATTGAGTGATTTTAAAAAATTGTATAGGACTGAAATATGGGAAAACTTCACATCTTTAAAACAAAATTCACGTTCTCTAGGTCTAGTATCTAGCAAACAAGTTTAACGATTGTTATAAATCTCCAATCGTGAGCAATTTTCTCCGATTTTCGGTCATGGAAGCGAAGCTGCCTTGCTTCGTATTATAACGACCGATGGAGACCTAAGGTTCAGAAAGAGGAAAAGTTTGAGGCAACCGAGAACTGTGTAGAGCAGGAGATAATTCGTATCGATTGACCTCAGAGGGATGGAATTAAAACGAGGTTAATCGCTCTTATGCGAGCGCTGGGCGCTGCTATGAGAAGGTTTTACGGGTGAGAGAGAGATTGAGAGAGTACGGCTGTCCAAACCGGGAGAAGCGGACACAATTCCTTCGAAATAGGTAGCCTCTTCCAAGTTTCAAGTAATAGATAAGACTGGAGAGGAATCATCTATTGTTAGCTGAGATAATGGCGTCCCGTTTGGACTGGTTGGAGTCTAAGACTCTAAGCAGGTCACTTATGACACGCGATGGGTCATACCATGGTTTGAAATGGTAGTTCATGCACATTAACGGTGAGGTATTCGAGGGAATTTCAAAGGCAACGCCGATAAGGAGGCTGATACTACCTTGATCAAAAGTTCCCGGAATTTATTCAGAAAATTAAAAATACAAGTTTATTCATCTAAATCTATATTGTCCCCTTCAAAGTAATCCCCATCGACTGCAACACACTTATGCCAGCGCTTGATCCAATCCTCGAAACATTTTTTATATTGGGTTTTCGATATGTCCATCAGTGCTTCCTGCGATTTTTCCATTACTTCCTCTCGGCTGCTAAAACGCGTTCCCCGTAATGGTTTTTTAACTCGATTGAACAGAAAGAAGTCACAGGGAGCCAAATCAGGTGAATTCGGTGGCTGTTGGATGGTATTTGTTGCATTTTTCGTCAAAAAATTACAAATAATGATAGCACTGTGCGACGGTGCGTTATCATGGTGCAAAATCCACGAGTTTTCTGCCCACATTTCTGGTCTCTTTCGGCGAATTGCTTCACGCAAACGTCTCATAACGCCCAAATAATACTCTTTGTTTACTGTCTGGCCTTCTGGCAAAAATTCATGATGCACTACACCGTTGTAATCCATGAAAACCGTCAGCATTGCCTTCTTTTTTGACTGAAAACGACGTGGTTTTTTTGGTCTCAGCTCATTTGGTGAACGCCATTCACTTGCCTGTTGTCTGGATTGCGTGTTGTACTCATAAACCCACGTCTCGTCTCCAGTAATGATCCTTTTGATGAATGTGGGATCGGATTCAGCCTCGCAAATCATGTCTTTTGCGACGTCAACACGGTCTCTTTTTTGCATGAAATTGAGGTCTTTTGGCACCAACTTTGCTGCTACACGACGGAAACCCAAATCATTAACCACAATGTCTTGGGCGGATCCATAGGCAATGTTCAAGTCCTCCGCTATTTCTCTGATGGTTAATTTGCGGTTATTGACCAACATTTCTTTTACTTTATCAATTTTTTTACCGACTTTCGATGTCGATGGTCTGCCACTGCGTTCATCATCTTCGATTGACTCACGACCACTTCTGAACCGCTCTTGCCACTGGTAAACGACCGTTTTTTTTAGAGAATCGTTGCCGAAACACTTTTCCAACATTTCCAACGTCCGTGCGCCACTAAACCCGTTTTTTACGCAAAATTTAATACAAGTTCGTTGTTGCAAATTTAAATCCATTTCTGCAATTGTAAAAAATCGCCGACACACACAGAGATAGATGTACTCTTGGCTACGTAACTTTTGCAAATGTCAAGTTATGACACTAAGATTTAAAGGGAATATCAACAACAGATGTACCAATTTAACAAAAAAACAGAACTCAAATCGGAACGATGGGAGCGCCACACGGTGGCTATTCCGGGAACTTGTTGATCAAGGTAGTATTATTGAAAATCACAAAAAAATATGAGCGTCTTTCAGACATGACGGAATGGTCTCCCTGTTCACCCTAATTGCAGGTATTTCAAATTTTACAAATCCGATTACATTTTGTCTCGCATATTCATTGAGAAGGATTAACGAAAATTATTATCCTCTATAATTGTCAAAAATAAACACCTATCATAAAAGGTTGCACTTGTCTGCTTTGGAAACTAGAATCGTACAAATCTGCAAATTTAGTGTATTTCTACCTGAAATTCACTATTCCCCAACATGATTTAAGCAGCAATACTTTTAACAGGTATTTAGAACCCTTTGCGTGATAATAATGTCTTTTGTGTATTATTATAATGAATGCTCAGCTTTCTGAGGGCTACCCTTCTTATTTTCATTGATTGTTTTACTTTTCATTGATCTCCCTCTTGCTTTGTTTTATGTTGGACTTTTTTTTACCTCCATCAGAGTTTTCGTTGCCAATTATATTTACTAACGTTAGTTCCGTTCTATAATCTGTTTTAAACAATATCCATTGTAGTCCAACAGTTCTTCTTTTATCAATTATTTTAGAATTATATAAAATTTTTCATTTAATTTTACACAAAACCGTTTCAGGTAACTATTTCACGCATAGTCAGCTCTATACATCTGTCCATTCTGCCTTAATTTGTAATTTTTCCTTTGTTTGCCGATGCATGTTTGGTAAAATTTTCACTGCATGAAAAAATCGTATTGTTACAATGTTAATGTAGTTCAGATGTACTTCCGGAAGAAGACAATGAAAGGATTCATTTCTGATCGTTTAAGACTTCTAGATTCTATTATCCTACTCTATTGCATTTATTTATAGCCCGACCCCAGTAGAGAAGGGGTAACGTCCTCTTCCGCTAACTCATAGGTCGCGGGTCAATATTTCCTCTTGAGCGGGTTTTCCTTCTCCTAGAGTGTTTTGTTTTTGTAGCAGTCCTCCCTGTTATTTTCTTGCTTATAATCCCATATAAATGGCCAAAACATGGCCTTTTCAGATTTCTCTTAAATTTAAAAGAACTTCCTTCTCCCTGTCATGTAATTTCCATCGTAAATTAACGCCATAATCGGTCATAAGAGATTAAGGACAATTTATTTACAAGATCTGTGTTCGGTGGATCATGGGAAAAACAACAAATGATAATGAATGACAAAATAATAGTGAAAAAAACCACTGTTTAAGTTTCGCTCGGAGCAAGTAGTCAAGACACACGTATCACTAAACCATTGCAGAAATTCCAAATTACTGCTCTTTAAATGAAAATAAAAACTGCCATTTTTAAATCATAAACTATTCGCTTTTTCCTAGCAAATAATTATATTCCTTTTTTTATTACCTTAGATAAAAATGTTGTGAAATAGATAACATAAAAGTAAAATTTTACAAACTACATGAACGAGATGAAAAGTCGTAAGTTGACGTAAGCAGGTACATGTATGATTGGTAAATGCTTTTGCTTAAAACATTTTTTTGATAGGGAATCCATATCCAGGTGGAAAAATATGTAAGCATTTTTCTTATTAAAATATTTTTTCCCATTATACATGCACATCCGTTTTCCACTTCTAGCGTTACAGGAAAATTTGTGGTAATGGTAGGTTTTTCCTTAACATATTCATCCAAAAATCAGTGCAGTTTCATTATAGATACAAAATACTCTTAGCAGCTGAGGTAGAAAGTGGTAAAGGGGCATTAGGTTTTTGAAAAGTATGTAGTATTAAACCTTTATCGTTGGTAAATGAACCAAAACCTGCTAAATGGAGAAGAACGTTTGTTTTAAAGCTTGCATTGTTTTTTTTCTGGTCCACTTTATGTAATATATATTCACTTTAAGTCGATGTACTCCGTTACTCATGTTATGTTGATGTATGTATGAGAGGAATCATCCCGGAGCCACATTTACAAGTATGTTTATATTTTATTGGGATTCCCCTTCTGAAGTATGGGAACAGTTAGAAGAAATCAATGCTATTCTCAATGATAAAGTTTCAGCTTGTTAAGAAATTAACCCTAAATCTTTATCCTTTAATTGGAGTCATTTAAAAATAGAAATGCTGTGTTTACTTTGGGTAACTTATTAGGTTTACCGCGGGGTGGAGGTTTTATCTGGTAATAAGTATTACCTGATGAAAGTTCGATTGGAATAATAAATAATATAGAGGGATTAACGCAACAGCGGCTTTAAACTGAATCTTACCACTGCAGTTTATAGCAACTTGCTCGTTTGAGAGAGATTTTCATGGTTTTTCAGGTACCCCAGCATATGTTCAAGTAAATTTATTTCTTCTGAACATTCCTGTTTACCACGCGCGATTATACGTGGCATAGGGAAACCTTATTTCATTCTCATGTTTAATTTTTGATTCAGGCGTCAGATTTAGGGTTAAGCAGCGGCTGAAAATCATCACAGAGGTCCGGAGGGGTTTCTTTTTCATATGAAATTTTCGCGTCTTCCGCGAAACACTCAGTCAAGGTTGAAATTGATGACTTTTTCCTCCACTTGCACATTTTCTAAAGGCTTATTTTGGCAGCTGTTTAGAGAAGGGCTTCCATGGTAACCAACCCGATGGTTTGTTTTGGTAAGTGAGGGTATGGTTGACATCCTGAAATAATCCTTTCCGCACCAGATTCACATTTCCTGGTTTCGGGAGGCAGGTTCATTTCCTCTGTGCCAACCGTACTTCCTCACGTAGTTATGGTGTCTGGAAACGGACCATCTCTTGAAGTTTGGACTGGGTGGTTGAAGGATCCCAACCGGGATTCGTCCACAAGATCCTTCTGCAAAAAAGGAACAAGTTCTTGCGCATGCATTAGGCTACTACGTCGCGGCGTTCTCCCGAGGCGGACGTTATTAATTTTAGCTCTTACACGTCGATTAGTGGTCATTTATGCCCTTTGAGTTTATAGAGAGGAGAGATGAAAAAAATTGTAATCTGCGTGTGAAAAAATGAGATAGCGCCTTTTTTTTGCAAGGAGAAGGGAGATGATAGGAGTCACTCCTGTCAGTTGGCGTCTCCGCGTCCACCGGAGCGATCTGACGAGATGACTTGCGACGTTAAAAATTAACCAGCCCGGCGGAAGTAAGCGGCGGGGCACCGGAGCGTAGGCATTAAAGAGTGTGTTGTCGTATCTCCGGGATCAAAAACAACTTCCTCCTTCCTCAGACTCCGTCCCCTCCCAAGCCGTCTCCGCGGGACTGCCCCTCCCGCCGCCCTGGGGCTTCCACTAAGATCCTCCTGCAGTCTTCGCACGGCCCCTTTCTCTATGCGGCCCACCTCGAGTAGGTCGTTGCTGAAGTGAGACTGAAGATCTCGTGTCGACGGTGATGTTCATGTAACGATGCGCCACTTTGATGTCGAGCCGTTCTAGGAATGAGTTGACGCAACATACGAGTACATTTTTTATGTGACGTTTTCCATATTGAATAGTCATGTTACGATCAGACCAAGGGCTTTGCTTGGTCAAGTTTTTGGCAATAAATTAGAGCAAAACACTTGAAAGTTGTGTAAGAAAAAATTGAATGGTTTACAGAGGGCGGGGTTGATCGAGGAAGTCATGGGGGAGCTTAACCCAAGATAATCACAAGACGAAAGTTATTGGAAATCTCAGGATCGAAAGAGGATGCACTTTGAAAATATTTCTGAAAGTTTTTCTATACCATTTATAAATCCACCATTGATCTAATTAGATTTCTGCACTTGAACGGAGTTACCGTTGTCGAAAGAGCAATCTGAGTGAATAGGATTGCTATGTTCGAATCGTTGGTACCGCATTTGCAAAATTCTCTGTGATAATGTAATTGTTATTTATTTCAAATATGTATTATTAAATTTTAAAAATACTCTCAAATTATTTTATCAGTATTTGGCGTGCCACCAACTACACGTATGTAACAGTGTAAATAATGATTTTTGACTTCCTCTTGTTATGTATGATCTCTCAAGTTCATTCGATTCGATATCAGGTTTGTTAAAAGTCGCACAATATTATTCACCCTTTGCAAAAATCGAAACTTAATTAAATGGGGACTTAAATCATTAACCAATAACGAAAATGTTACATGATAAATAAGTTGTAATGAAAAGTGGGGAAGGGTATAAAGGAAATCGACGCAGTCATTGAGGTTAAACTGTACAACATATGTAAATTGAATATTTGGTGTTGTCTATTTGAAGTACGGTTTTCAGGTTTACAACTAATGATAATGCTTAAACTGAAAAATTACTCAGCTTAATTCCTGAGGCGAATCATTACATGGAATCTACATGTCAGTCTGCTAACCGCCGAAAGGCCGGTGTGGATTCCAGCAATCAGGGTAATGAATTATTTTCAACAGCACATGTAAATAGTATTTTATTTTATAGCAAGTGGGATTTTTGTACAAATTGTGGTTTGCGTGTTTTTACAGTTGTGACCACGAATCATGCGAAGGTAGAAGAATTTCATCTCGCCTACCAATTGGAAATGATAGATTGAACTCATCTCTGCCATCTCTAAGCGGATAAATTTGCACATCACCATTTGGCTAAGTAGGAAAGGAAAGTAAAGAACGTGTAGGAAAGTAAGCATCCAATGCCTTCGAAATCCAAAATAACCAAAACCATTCTGATACTCTCACTTCGTTCATAACGATTTATTAATGAATTGGGAGCTTTTCTCTGTATTGTTCAATTAAGAAATCGGATTTTTTGCGGATATACTCGAATACTATTCCTGTGCTCCTTGTGAGTTACGAGTATAATCAGCACGATATAAAGCATCTTCTAAAATTTTCGTAAGAATTTAAAAGAGAATATGGGACGTTAATATTCGTTTTGGGACGCAAATGTTAATTTCGAACAATAGGTATAATCCTCGCACAAGAATTTAAGAACTTCAGTCAAACGTGAGGTTTCGTTCAAATTGTCGCCTTATTAAAAAAATACCTCTGCGTGTGATTGATATTTTTTGCACATTCACCGCCTTATAAAACTAAGGGATTCTCAATGAAAAATGTAAAAATATTTTATTTTTTTCTATTATATCGTCCCTGATCGCTTTAAAATTAACGAGCTTTAAACAAATGAGAAATTATTTTCTCTATTCAAGACATATGTACTCAAAGAGAGTGTGGTATAATACTATTTAATTAAAAGGTATTGGAGTATTTAAAGTTGTGTAAAACATTGTCTTAGATGGAGCAAGATGTTAAGTTAAAATAAGTTCAATCAAGCTATAAGCGCTCAGTTAAATCAGAACTCAGCGAAAGTGATAATTTGCCGGTGAACGCTAGATTTGTTTTTTTCTCTGTTATGGTATTTAGGATAAGGCCATGGAAATTTAAACCAGGATCTTTGAATATGGAAAAGTTCACCTACATTACATATATATCTTCATCTTCGTGGGATTCCTACCCAAGGTGTTTATGATGGTGGTCCTTCAGGCGAATTATGGAAAATGTTATAAGGTAACACAAAGTTTGAGGAGATTAAATAATTGTTTATAATTTTGTGAATTCTGCGTTTCTTTGAAAATTGAGTGGATATTCTTTCTGATAAAAATCCATTGATTAAAAAAGCATGATTTATTGAAAATGAATATAATATTTGCGTTAGAGAAACCATTTAATTCGCGTTGGAGATTATAATAAGTAATTAATAACATTTTTTTTACATTACCTTAATCGATTTAAATGTTTCATTTATGCCACTTGGTAATTGAAATGCGTCATTGTCTACTCCAGGCATAATGTAGCAAATACCAAAGAATTTATCTTTACTTCCTATTTGTGAGAAAGAATTTACTGGAGAAAAAATGTTCGACAGAACTCCATTGGCTCTATACCTATTTAGGGCCCAAATAGTAGAACGATTCCAATCAAGAGATTATTTTCGATGAAGGAACGCACGGGTAGTTCCCGATCAGCCGTCGAAATGGAGAGGGAGATCTAGGTCATGAGCCGTGGGCGTCTCTGTTGAAGTTGGGTAAAATTTAATTCCAATGTAAGAAAGAATTTTAAGTGATCGCGATTGGCGAGGGAATTCGATTACAATTTCAACCCTCGCTGTTAACTCATTCATATTTTGAAAATCCGGTGCAATTGACTTATAATCTTAAAAAATGCGATTTCCATCAAGTTTATTCCTTACGGTCATTATATCGTCTGGTTTCAGCTCAAGACATTTTCGCACACATTGATGAAAATCGTATTGATCTGTTGATAAGTAAATTAAATTTTACGAATGATCATGAAGTCAGTTGGGTCAGGTCAAGGTTATGAATGTGAATTGGAATCCTGGTATCTTCCCATTCACACTATGAGTTGGGAGAACTCCATTGGAATATATTTGAAGATATTTGGAGTGCATGTAAATGAAACGATCCACTTGCACTAGGCTGGCATTCGTTATGCAATGATGTGCAGTATGCTGAACCATGCTCAACAGGCAGACGTATCAAACTTAATAGTTCATTTTCTTTTTATTATTTTTCTTAAAACCCATGCCTATGGACCATTACTAATCCATATCTTCAATTTTCAAATTTTCGTGATATTTTTTCTGTAACTTTTTACCAATAACTATTTCACACAATGAACATTTGTGTGATGTACTTATTCCTTATTCTTTTTCTCCTTGTTACTCCGCGTATCCGCCTCGAAATCTTCCTCTCAGCAAATTCCTCCTTTTTTTCGGAGCTTATGGCAAAGTATCGCGGACCTTACGTAGTTGTAGCAATATTGAATTTGGTTTTAAAAGCGTCATAATGAAATATCTACCATATAGTTTAATGAAATCCAGAATAAAATGACCAATTGGGAAGGGTATTGAAGAAAAGTAATAACTCCTACGTAATGAATTCTTGAAATTTCAGGTCTTGGTCCCATCCTTGTTATATAATCTGTTTGGCCATTTTCATCACTTGATGAAACGAACAGCCTACCTTCAATCCAGAATTACTCCATCCTCTCAGAAATCTTTGAGGTATCTCTGCTGGCGATCTGACTTTGTTTTCTGGATGGACAGACCGTCACCTAATTTATTGAGTGTCAATTTAACAAAAAGGTCAACTGAGGATGCAGTAAACAGCGTCCTGATTGCTTTTCGTCCACAAATTATTAATTCTCCGATCTCCTCCTAAGTGGAAGTTGGAGCAAAGAGGCCGGAAAGAGATGGAGGAGGAAGGGGGGAATAGTGGGAAAAAGGAAACTTCCGAAGTCCTGGGAAAATTCGGAGCGACAAATGGATTCTGCGCAGTTTTCACCTAGTTTGAAAAAGTTGAAATGACCCTAGAAGTTTTTCCAGAGAAGGAGGAAAGTTGATACTTTTGATAATGGATATTCTTATAGTTACAGCACTGGTTTCCTTTATATCAATATTTTTCCAATATTAGAATGTAAAGATAATGGGAAGAAAAATGAAACAATTTCAGCCGTCTGCAATCTACAGCAATAGAATTTAAATTATAATGAATTAAGCTAAATTAAAAATATTCGACTTTTCAAGTTTAATACTTAAGTAATACATTTTATTTAAAAGATAATTGATGAAATAAATATATACAATCTTTTAAATGTGTACTATTATCATCACCAGGGGTTATGAATGTGACGATAGGCTCGTAGTCGCTTTCAAAATAATCCTGTTCTCTGCCAATCTTTTATTCAATTATACATGTAGTTACATCCGCTGCCGCTTTCCATTTTCTGCTTCTTGTACTTTATCCATGGTCTTCCTATATAATTCCACCATTTTTGGAAAAATCGTAACCGTATTTAACTTTTTATATTGATAAATATTTAAATGGTTAATTTGTGAAACACAGTGTTTGGTATATAGTTAGTATAAGAAAGAAAAGGACTGTGAACTACATATTATTTCTCGAAATGTTCGTTGTGGAAAGCAATGCAATAACATTGAAATTATTTTATTGTATTTTCGAATGCGTCATTTATAGACACAAGTTCAAGAAATTATTAGAAGAATTTATTCACACAGGAGATTTAATGCAGGATTATAATAAAATATCCGAGTTTAAATATTATCATAATTCCTCTGATGCAAGATTTTCAAGATCTTAGCATACTATACGGGCAAATATTTCACTCGCTATGAATAACTTGTTCTGGTATAAGGAAAGCATTATAAAGTCATTATTTTGATATCCCAGACAACATATAGTGATACAAAATGCAAAATAGATGCGTCGATAGTTCCAAAGAATGGGAACTGAACAGGTGTAGAATTTAATTCATCCAACAACGACTGATTTTATTATCACTCTGTAGAAAGATATCCAAACTTACCGCATTACTATATGCATGGAATATGTGTGAATAATATATCTTTTATGCAGTAATCAGTAACCCTTTAAAGAAAAGCTATCCCGTAAAAAACAGCACAAGATATTGTCGAAAAACGAGAACCATGAAGTGACGCATATTTTCCTTTCCTTGACTACAGTTCCTGAGAGAGAGATCCATGAGAGCATACCTCAAACCGTACTTTGATTAACTATCTGTAATTGTTTACCTAGAAGAAGAAGAATAGACGTAGATTGGAGGATTTTGAAATGTGGGTGTGGAGAGGAATGGAGAAGGTGAAATTGACCGAAAAGAAAAAAAATGAGGTATGGCAGGCGAGGAGAGAAATTTGTTGGGAGAAATCCTATGGAGGCGGGGAAAATGGATGAAGGGAGCATTGATCGGCAGTGGGATGTTGAAGATGGTAATAGAGGAGAGAATATTAGGCAAACATGGAAAGGGCAGGAACAGGATAGGGATGTTGGATGGATGAAGGGAGGCAGGAAGTACACAGAGATGAAGAGAGATCTGATGTAGAGCAGGTTGCTGGATTGGGTTTTATAAGAAGTCACAAGATATTTATTTGATAGTTGTGTCCAGCCGAAAACCTACCTTAAACGGCAGATTACCTTATAATAATTGTTTATCTTTGTGTGCAGGGTATTATATTAGTGAAATCAAAACTCGTTTTATTTTCATTTATATGTGTATTATATTCGATATCAGCTTATCAGCTGACGTACGAGTATATTAGACATATTTAACGATTTCTGAGTATCCTTGTTGACATTTTTATATAGACTGCAAACTAATTGCATTGACTGATATATACATTAACCTCAATAATCATCATCGAATGATGTATGGAAGGGGTTATTGAACATCCTACACGCTCACTAATCGTGTACAGGCATAGTATTTTTTCCGAAAATTCGTGATGCATAGGCCGTCGTATGCTCAGAGTGCGCCGGTGGGCAGTTAGTGCTGTAACTGCTTTTATATTGTACTTGTTTGTAAAAAGCCGTTCCCTGTCGGCTCTCCTTTCTTGTTAGGTTAAGCTTTCATATTTTATTCCTAGTTTTAAGTTTCTTCTTCTCGCAAACCACACTTTCACTTCAGCCATGTTTCTTACTTTAATACCATGCGTTTCTTATGTACAATGACCGGTAAAGACTTCACTCACCCGGACGGTATATACTTGCCCGTTCGGGCAGTCAATGGACATTTCGGGTTTGTGCCAGAAGAAGAAAATTCAAGGGTATCATGGGAATTTAAAACGTTATACAGGGGAAATCTGACCGCATACGATAGAGATTTACTCAATCTTGCCAAAAACCGATGATCGCTACATGTTCGACGGCTGTCAAAAAAGTAACTTAACGTTTCGGCCTATCGTGGCGGTGAGTAGGACTAGAGCCACAATCTTGGTGTTTAAACGTCATTACAGTCAGTACGAGGTGTGTTCAAAACATAACGAGAATTTTTTCAATTCTCAGGCTTGGAGAGTACGATTGTCAAACTTTTTTATCATTATGTTGGTACACATACCCCTGAAGTATGATAAAACTTTAAGCTGTTTTCATTATGGACTTTGTCTATGACAGCCACTAAGGTTAGACGTCTTTTATGAGCTCGGCGATTTTTGTTTGTTAAAAGAAATGGATCAAAGAATTTGTATCCAATTTTGCGTAAAAAAAGAAATAAAGTATAACAAAGTGTGTGAAATGTTAACAAAGACCTATGGCGAGTCTGCTATGAGTAAATCAGGAGTTTACGAGTGGTATAAGCGTTTCCAAGAAGGCCGTGAAGACCTTGAAGATGACAAACGCCCTGGACGACCCAGCACATCAACAATCGATGAAAACGTGAAAGTAATGGTTATAAACGATCGCCTGATTACAATTAGAGAGGTCACTGATGATGTTGGCATATCAATTGGATCATGTCATGACATTTTTTCCAATTTTTTGAGTAAGAAACGCTCAGCAGCAAAATTCGTTCCAAAATTGTTGAATTTTGAACAAAAACATCGGCGAATGGAAGTTGCTCAGGAGTCTCTAAATGAAGTAAACGACGATGTAGAATTCCTGAAACGTATTATAACAGGTGACGAAACATTGGTTAATGGATATGACGCTGAAACTCAGGCTCAATCAACCCAGTGGAGGCATTCTGGCTCGCCAAGACCGAAAAAGGCTCGACAAGTGCGGTCGAACGTGAAAGTTATGCTCACTGTGTTCTTCGATTCTAATGGCATAGGGCATCATGAATTCCTGCCGCCAGGTCAAACGGTCAATAAGAAGTACTACCTACTCGTACGTATCCTGCTATGGTAGTGCGTAGAATGTGGATCTTCTACTTTGCTTACTGAAAATGTTAAATTGTGCGCTGCAATAGAAAATCTCGTGTGTTGTCATCATGAGCGGTCCAGAAAGAAATTGACGTTTTGAAATAAAATATTAACCTAGTGATTTGGCAACGATTGGTTGTACAACAATTGGAAGGCATATTTTAAAATTGTTTCTCTACGTAGCTGCTATTAAAATCGAGGCATTTATCAACACGATACTCATGCTTTTCAATTCCGTTTTTGAATAAATCTGCCGTCTTTCATTATAACCAATTGTGTAAACCAGCATGCCTTTCTGCGTCACGGTGAGACCTGTTCTACAAGTCACGTCTAGCGAGAAATCCGTGATTATAAATCGGCGATTTTAACGAATTTATTCGTTGATTTTCACCGTTAGTTCATCTGTCACAAGGCTAGGCCGAACATTGCGGTCCTCGTCGTGAGCGTTGGCGAGGAAATTTTTAAACTCTATGCACGACTGCCTTACTGCACCTTCACTCATTATTCCGCCTCCGTACACTTCACAAAATTGCATATGAATTTCAATTGGCTTGTGGTTTTTTTGCCAGTAGAAACCTAATCAAAGATTTCGCGAGATTTTCAAATGCAGCGCATATTTTAACAGTTTACAGTGAGCAAAGTAGAAGAACCACAGTCTGTACACAATTACAGCAGGATGCGTGATAAGTGTAGGTATGTTTTAGACACCTAGAAAATGGCTCTAGCCCTACCCACCCCCACGCTAGGCCAAAAAGTAAGCTACTTTCTGGTTCGTCCTCGTATTTATTCATTTTTTTCCGAAATCATTCATCGCATAAAAGATGAATATTTTTCCGAATATTTCCGAGTAAAATTTCCTGCGGACGCCAGTCCGAAGTCCTCGGTTGGAGTGAATGATAACGTGAAATGGGAATAGAAGGAGAGAGAGTCTTAGGTTCTCTCTGGGCGAACATTTTGTGCGGAGGGATTCCCGTCGTTTTAGTTGAGAATGGTGGGACAAAGGTGAATGGCATGGAAGCGAAAAGTAGACTCTCCCTCTCTTGTTCTCCCTTCCTCTTAGGAAAACCTAATTTCCATTGATCGGGCACCCGCAGCACCAACGAACATCCCCTTTCATTCATCTTAATGCATTCAACTTACCCTCCATCTTATCCACCCACCGCACCCTCTCTCCAAACTCAACTCGCCGCCGCTACTCCTTGCCCTGTAATCCTTCCCCCTCGACCCTTCGTCCTTGGCTGGCTACCTCTGCCGGACCCACTTAAAATTAAGCGCTCTGATACGTATTAGCATGAGAGAATTAAAGACGGGAGGTGGACTGTTTGCCCAAAGATTAGGTTTTAGGTAAGCACGAAAGCAGTAGGAAAGAAGGTTCATACGAAGTTTTACGTACGGGAGGGAATGGCATGGTGAGCAGTACGCAGTTCATTGATTCCGATGTGTCAGTTCTTTTAGGAATTTCATTTCAAAATAGAGTTTTACAGGAATTTTTTGGTGGAAGTTGTTTAAAATCATTATAGTTTCTCGAAAAAATGGTCAGGTCTGTATTATTTTTTGACGATTACAAAATATTTCAGCAGCTAAGTTTATTTTCTACTTCCACGGTTTACTTACGAGGGTCATCCGGAAAGTAGTACCCGTTCGTGAAATAAAGACACAAAAGTAAATATTAACAAACATAAAAATTTTATTTGAAAGAGGATACTTTAAACTACTTCTCAACATAATCTCCAAGCAAATTAAGGCATTTGTCATAACGTGTGACAAGTTTCTGTATTCCTGCTGCATAGTCCTTCGCCGCCAGCTCATTGAGATACAGGGTCACTCCTTCTTTAAGTTCTTCATCGCTGTCAAATCTTTTTCCTGCCAAAAAGTCTTTAAGCTTTGTACAGATATGAAAATCTGAAGGGGCCAAGTCCGGGCTATACGGTGGATGGTCGAAAGTTTCCCATTTGAATTGCTGCAAAAGTTTTTGTGTTATCCCAGCTGCATGAGGCCTGACATTGTCATGAACGAGAATGACACCAGTAGACAATAGACCTCGCCGCCGATTTTGTATTGTCCGCCGTAATTTCTTTAATGTTTCACAATACGCATTGGCATTAATAGTGTCTCCACGGGCCATAAAATCAATAAGCAATACACCTCATCGATCCCAGAAAATGGTTGCCATGAGTTTCCTGGTGGACAGAACTGTCTTGAATTTTTTTGGTTTGTTTGGTGAATGAGCATGATGCCACTCCATTGACTGTCGTTTACTCTCAGGTGATGCATAACAAACCCATGTTTCGTCACCAGTAATTGTGCGAGTCAAGAAAGAGTCTCCTTCATCAGAATAACGTCCCAAAAACGTCAGTGCTGCAGCCATACGCTTGGTTTTGTGCTCATCTGTAAGCATGCGAGGGACCCATCTTGCACAAATTTTTGCATAATGCAGATGGTGTTTAACAATTTCATGAACAATTGTTCGAGAAACATTGGGAAAATGCTCACAGATGTCATCAATTGTGACGCGCCGATCGTTCCTCACGAATTCGTCAACTGAGCTCACCAGTTGGTCTGTAATGACAGACGGTCTCCCCGAACGCTCATCGTCGTGTGTGTTCCCCCTCCCCATGTTGAAGTTGCGACACCACCGCCGGACAGACGACTCGTCCATTACATTGTCTCCATACACCTCCTTTAATTGGCGATGAATATCACATGGGCGAACGTTTCTTGCATTGAGGAATTTAATCACTGCCCTCACTTCACAACTGGCGGCGTTCTCAATTTTTTTAAACATTGTAAACAATCACAGAAACAACACAGGCAATGCTAGCGTCACGCAACTTGGCTCAGAGAAGGCAGACAAGCCACTGAAGCTATCTGACCTCGTCCAGCGGCTACTCGCGTCGTCAGCACTTCATGCGGCACGAACGGGTACTACTTTCCGGATGACCCTCGTATTTGGGAGCTATACCAGCCAGTGTATTGTACAAAGCTGGCATTGCAAACGACGAATGCTGAGGGACACAAGTGCTGAGGGATGATTTCTATTTTATGAATAAGCACGTCGTATATTTCGACTTCCTCACGTGAGAAGAACAGTGACAAAGGCAGCCCTTGCAAAGAGTGCTGGGCACGTAAAGAGAATGTGCGAACATCTCGCCGTCACCCCTCGACTCTCCTTCGATTCGAGCCACACCCCACCAGAAATCCCAACTACGTCGTTTGAACCTTCGATCTCCCGCCCAAATCTTTAAACTATTGCATAATCATAGTGTGATCGCACTTCCTAACAGTTACCTATCTCCGTCTTAATACGAAGTAATTATCTTGTCGAGTTTCTACTTTTTCACGTACAGCGCCAACATATAGCACGCAAAATGTTGGGCGGGGCCACATCTCGATTCTCGCGTCATAACCTTGCACATTGCTTCTCCAACGGTTGTAATAGTCCATGATACATCATTTGCAAGGTAAAGTGTAAAATAATCACGTTAAAATTAAAGAATTCTTAACAAGTTTATAAAACTTTAATAATGGCGTTGGTGTCAAAATTACCTACGATTTTCACGCTTTCACCTTATAAGATTTTTATAAAAACCTGAAAAATCCAACAATATTTATAAAAATAAACGTAAACTTCTTAAAAAAAAATAATATCTCTGCTACAATCAACTTCTTTTCTCTCTCATTCGCTCACTCAGGATATCAACCATTTCAAAATATGGAAACTTGCAGATAAGATCAACTTGTCCGAGTGAAGTTTTATGCATAATTAGCGGTTAATTCTTGGATTGACCCCATGATTTTTTCTCATATCACTCTTTAATTTCCTTCCTTTACCCCCTCATGGTGAGGCGGTGGCCTCCCACTCCTCCCTACCCGTCATCGTCCTCTCTTCGCCCTCCATCTTGTGGATCCCGACGAGGGCGTCCTCTGCTGTAAAGACATTCTGATCACGAATCGGTGCCACGTCTTCATTCCGCTCTCTCTCCTTCTCTCTCTCTCCCTCTCTTTCCCTTTGCCACTCTCCCGACGCACGTGCTGTGGAACGAAGTGGAGGTGGAGCACCCCCGTATCACCCTGGCACGGGGCTGAGGAGGAGTTAGCGGGGTAGAGATGGATGGATGAATGGTCGAGACAGATTCGGTGAGTGAGCGAGTCGGTTTAAATGTGTCGAGAGTGTGTTTGTCTGTGAGTGAGGGCGAGAGAGGGAGAGAGTTAAGAGTGTGTATGAGGCAAAGGATGATACGAAATGACAAGCAGTGGCATTTCCGGATGTTTTTTTATGGGTTTAACTTTTTATCCGCCAACGTAATGAGAGAGAGCTCCATTCAACTTCGTTAAGGCCAATTGTGGAGCCACGTTTTTGCTGACGAAAGCTTTTTTCTGGGAAATAGGAGAAGGGCGAGGATGTTTTTTAAAGGATATTTTTCCGATGTGGTTTAATGAAGTTCTTGTTTTTGCTCTAAGCTTCGGGAGTCAAAAATGATCCCTATAACCTGTTAATACGCATAGGATGTATTAGAGTAATTTGCTTTGAATGAGATGCCCTAATTCTATCAAGGGAATGGCAAAAGCCGCATCATTTTTTTTGTCGACAGATATTACTCCATTTTATCGGAACATCCATGGTACAATTTCATTTTTATTGCTAGGATAAGTCAGCAAAAAGTTGGGTTCGCATTTTATATAAGCTCTTTCAATTGAAATTATACATTTTGCTCTTTCATAGAGATTATCTCCAAATTATTTGCTGCTTTTGTTCTTATGCATACATAGGTAAATTCTTTTAAATTACCTAAGTGTATATATGAATAACCATGGAATAACAATAATCAAGGAAGATTTCCGAGTATCCCTTCCACGGAGATTTACTTCTACGCAACATGAAAACTTTCTATTTCTTGGTCCCACATTATTAATTTTCTTTATTTAGGCATAACTTTAGTCTGCCTTCATGCACTCTATAATCCTACTCTCTTCATTCCTCTACCCCGCTAACACAACATTTTCTCGTTTATCACGACCTTCAACAACTCGCTGTCTTTCAATATTTCTCTCATCCACTTTCTCTGCCTTTTTTGGGTTTCCCTCAGGAGCTACCTCTCTACACCCACCATATTAAAAACCTTCGCGTTTGTCTCCCTCTCTGCCCAATTTCTTTTTTCAATAATTCGCCACAGCATGAATAACTGGCCCTCTCATAATTTTATCATTTCATAACTTCCAATGTTAAAATTTCTCTCACTCGCAAGTCCTGTACTTTTTGGAAGGGTGGGGCATGAAGAAGAAAGTAACACATTTTAGCTTATGTAATAATATTGTTACTTTCATATGACAAAATTGTAAGGATAACATAATATATGATATCCCATTTCGCGCAGCATATTGTTATCAAAAAGACATTTTCATAGTGTACGGGAGTATTGGTATGAAAATATGCTGAATAATTAACAAAATTTAATGTGTTTTCTCCCGTTTTTCGTCTACTTGGGCCCACTATGAATATTTTTTTCAGTTGGTTCTAAGCACCTGAGGGAAAGGTGTTATTGCGTCGCTGGTTGAAATATGGTAGAGAGAAAGAATTTTTTGTTGCGGAGTGAGTCTTTGTTCATCATGAAGTTCCTTAAAATTGATACTAGTACCAGCGAACTCAATACATAAATAATTGGTAAAACATTTGTCGCAGCCTTGCATCAGCCGTTGCGTTTAAGAATGCATTAGAATTTAAATTACATTTCAGAATTTACATGAACTGCAACGCAAATAATACTCAAGTAAGAATATAACCTGACAGTTATAGTTTTTATTTTTGACGACTTCAGATTACCACTATCGTTTCTCAGAGAATATAATGAGGAAAAGGAAATTATTACAGCTGCATGAACTTAGTTTACTCATTTAAATGAGAAAAATACTCAAACGGTTCTTAAATATTGTGATTTTTTCCATTAACATTCTGTTTTATATTACTCTGATTAAAGTTTTACTAAATTTTCAATTAATTTCTTAATGAAATTGTGATGAAAAATTTGGGGATATTTGCCAATAGACAAATTTACGGTTATTACCAGGCCCTTGAAAAAATTGTTAATTTTATCAAAGAATCTGTCAATGTCGCAATGGTTAAAGTATTTTCAGCCTTGGAAACATCTGATAATAAGTGTTGCACATACTAAACTGAAGTTGTTAACCTTGCTCCCTGTTAAATGTCCCTCTCACCAAGATTTTCTCGTCGTTATAACGAGTTTTTGCCACCTTTTCCATGCATCTTCTTTCACTTTTCGAAGGTAACTATGCGTTAAACTTGATTATTCTTTTAAGCTTCGGTTTATTTTCTATAATTTACACCATATTACATGTACTTCCTGTAATTTCAATTTCCAGCTGTGCGTAATTATTGGGAAAGTAACGGATTTATGAAATAAGTAATAAGGGATCGCGACTGCTTGTTTTTCAAATTAAAGTTCGATTGAGTTCAGGTTTGAAGTGCTAGTAGTTACATGCTCTTTTTTAGGCCTAATTCTTTCACTAAAATTAATAAAAAATGTAATTATGAATGCTAGTGATTCATTTATATGAATTCAGATATCCGTTAGGAATACTGATTACAATTAAAATATCCATAGCCATGATGGTCGTTGTACTGTTACCGGAAGGATAGCAAAGGAATAAGAATCACTAAGGAATATTAAAAATATTTTCATGTTAAAAAATACACTTAGTTTATGTAAAAAACGCTACGTATTCGTTGGTCAGAGTACATATCACTCTTTTCGAAATTTACTCCAACGGTCATGATAAACATTTTTGCAAATAAATACATTTTTCACCATTCAGAATTCCAAAAAAATTTTATATTTTTCCAAATTTATAGTGCAACATTAATTGTTCATTCTAGGTATTTGGCCCTCCCAAGCTCTGAAACCACACATCCGGTAACCCAGCATATATTTCTAGTCTCAGGTTATCTCTTTACCCCACGAAGTTTCCAGGAAAATCACGCGAGCTTGGGTCTCCCCGCGATGAAATTGGGTTGTCCGCGAAGTGCTCCGCTGAGCACTTAACTCTCTCGAGTTGGAAGCGAAAATGTGACTCCATGAAAAGTCGAAATCCGTTTCATAAGGACCTAGCGGGGCGAAAAATGTCTTCGGCATTGCGGCGAGTAAGTTACGGGACCGCTTGTGAGCAAGATGAGTTTCTTATGGGATACTTGGTGTCGTAACTTTATTGGACAGTGGAAACTTTCTTACTCATTTTTTCTTGGATAATTTAAAAAAAAAATGAGGCAATGGAAAATACAGTATTCTTAAAACTCTTTCCGGGAGAATCTTTTGAAGTTTTAGAACTACTTTACTATATCTAACGTAGTTATCTATTGGCAGATCATGAGTTTATTAATGGACAGTTTTAGGATAATGTAAAGCGATTCTCCGGCATCACAATCAAAATTTCCAGAGATCACTACAATTAATTTCCTCTCAGAAAGGAAAACAGTGTTTTGGTAGAATAAAAGCATAAATGATAGGTAATAAAATTTTGAACTTTTAAAAGGATACGATAAAAAGCAAGTGAAAAGCAAAAAAAAATATTCAAAGAAAATATAAAAGTAAATACATTTAAATCCTGCAATAAAATTGACTTCTACGCTCGAATGGTAGCTATAAATTTGCAAAAGCAACCAGTAATTTTATGCTTCCTGGCCTCTTTTGGGGTCAGAGTCATTGTATCGGTGTGTCAAAGGACATATGCAGGTAACGTTTATTGAAGGTTACATTTTTCCTCAATTACGTTTTTATGGGAGGCGGACCGGAGCTGTGAGTTTTTTTGAGGTCAGGCTTGGATGGCCCTGCCCCCTTTTCTCACCTACCTTATCTGCGCAATTAATGCGCGAATTGGTGCAATCTAGCAGCCATGTCGCGGACTATAGCCCCGCCCACTAACGGCGCTAGTTGCCTGAGACCCAATGAGCCTCCTGTGCATGGCGAATCGTCGAGCTGTGCGTTTGGTGCTAGTTATATTAGTTTCCATCGTCCTTATTTTTGTTGTTTGTCGAAAATGGAAATTGACGAAATCAGGGAGCAACGAACCAACTTCTAGTTTTTTGGTGAAGTACAGTAAAAGTTATCAAGAAATTACTGAGATGTTGACAGCCTTTTTACGGTGATATTTCTCTGATGAAAACATTCCATTTAAGTGTTTTTCAATATAGATGAACTTTCAAGATGAAACTCCATTCCACAGATGCACCAAAAGTCCTTTGTAAGGAAGAACAATTTTACGGGCGTATTCGTACCATATAAAGCATTACTATCATCGGTTCTCTACGGGTAGTTTTTGGATGGATACAAGCTACCAAACCATACACCGATAATTTTCTTGTCTCTAATAACAAAACAAAACATAAAATCCTCCGGAAAAATTAGCCACTTCTCAACTCTGTAAACTTCCTTCCTCTATTCATTTCGCCCAACATTCTTATCATATCCTTGTACCTTCCTCGCTTGTCTAGCATTCTTTCTTCTATCACAGTCTTCAACATCCCAAAGCTAAGGAAACACTCTATATCCATCCTCCTTTGGATTTATTTATTTGAAAAATAGGACTTATCAGAAGAGTATTGGGAAATATAATAAAAATTTAAAGAAAAATGTTATTTTTTGCTCGTTAGACCTCATTTTGAATATGTCGCTAGTATATGGGATCCTCACGAAGGTACACTGATTGCCGAATTGGAGAGCGTGCAGCGTAGAGGAGCTAGATTTGTGAAACGTTCTTTTGACCAGCTGAGTAGCTTGTCAAATTATCAGATGACCTAATTTGGGTATCACTCACGGAGCGAAAGTTAACTTACAGGTTAAACCTCTTGCATTGATTGAAAGGATGTTTCTTTAGGAATCATTTTGAGAATATATTATTATCCTCTTCGTTTTATGGTAGGACAGATCTTGTCAATGAAATTCGTGAGATTGAGTGCAGAACGGATGAATTCAAGATACCATTTGCCCCACAAACGATAAGGGATCAGAGTAAAATGACGTTTCTACGACCGCATTACGAGGGGATGTGTTTTTAGTGAAGGGTATTCTGGTGTGTAATCACCCCCTGCCACACACCCTAGTGGGGGCTCGCAGGGTGCCAAAAATAATTACAATGAAACTAAATTCCACCAATTCCCTCTCCTTCCCCACCATAATTAGAACTTCCTCGTTTGTTTAAATTTCTGTCCATCACTCCTTTTCCATCCTTCTCAATACATGCATTTCAAAGCCTCCAATCTACGCCTATCATCTTGCTTCAATAACCATATTTCCGCGCCGTAGAATACCTCGCTCCATTAAAGGATTTGACGAGCCTTTTCAAAACTTCCTTCAAACTCTCTTTCATCATATCCCTTCTCCTTGTAATAGCTTCTTTGCCTAACGCAGTTCTTCTGTGTATGTACCTAACGATTTGGCCATTAAAACTAGACATTTATAAAATAGAAAAAATTCAAGATCCTGAAAAATACCTGGTTAAAATTTCCTTTTCTTGTCTTAAATAATTTTTAAAATTATTTAAATAGATGAGAATCTAAATTTGGCTAAAGCACTCGGTTGGGCATCGAGGGATACGGGTTCGAATCCCGGTCAAGGTGAATGATTTTTACGCTCTGAAATTGTTGCATTTAGATGAGAATCATTATTTTTCAATGTGATTAATATTTTATAAATATTTTAATAGCATGGTCTGGGAATATGAAAATATATGGCGACAAAAATAGCATGGAATCAAAAAATCTTTATTTCGCCATTAAGTGATGAATTTTCTCCTAGCCTTATCTCACATACACCAGATATACAGTAATTTTGGACTTTTCATGCTAAAATAAATATATAAATATCACATTTGGAAGAAATAAGTCATTTAGCACTTGGTATTTATTCAAAAGGTGATGATATAACATTAAAAACAACAATTTGACCCCTTTTTGTCTTTAAATTGACATTTGAGTTAAACTATTAAATAATATTAATTTCAAATTTCTCCTTGCGTGTATATGTATAGAGATATTTCTCATTGTCAACATTTTTCTACTATTCCAATTTATTATCAGTTCAATTTCAGTGTCAAAGTGGAATCGTGACGACTTACCCCCATAAACGCTGCCTCTATTAAGATTGAAGCAAGTTTTTCATCATATCTCGGAAATTAGTGAGAAAGGATGAATTCACTCTATAGCACATTTCGAATAAATTAAGATGGAAGCGAAACTTCAAAAAGAGGAGAAGAAAGGTCATTCCTTTCTCCTTAATTGGAGTTGAGAGGAACGTTTACACGTTAGAGCTTTTCATCCGCAAGCACCTCCCATTAAGGGGCTTTTTGACTACAGTTACGTCCCAAGAAGGGGCATAAAGCGGAGAGGTAAAGGTTAAATGAATACCAAGTAGGAATGGGTATCATCAGTATATTTATTTCTTAAATGAATGAAAGCGGATCTGCTATAATTACCCTGGAGCAGATCTGTTTTGAAATCAAAATTTCATCCATTGCCAATGCTATTTTATGAAGTTAACACAATAGATTGGATAAGAATATTCTGTTCCGAACACTCAAAGAAACGTCCTTGGAAGCGCTGTAGCTATAGATTAAGAATAATAAAACATTTTGAGAGATGATTTTCTCTACCAACAATACAACAAAGAATTATTATTTAGCTCTCTCGAAATGAGAATGTATTCATGGATTACTTATTTTTGGTCGCACACATCAAACAAAGGGTGAACTTTTTTGTTTCAATTAACCATATTTCCCATGTGAATTTTACCCGAGCTTCAAATGCTCCGAATACCTTAGTAGTTAAATACTTATACGTTACTTGTTGAAGGAAGGCGTGGGAGTTTTAAATGGCAATGCACCTACATATTTGAAATTATGAGGTTCTCCTATATGCCATTGTCTGCAGGCTTTCATCCCTCCTAGGACTCCTAGCATCATTAATCTCCTGGAAAAGAGAGTTTAAAATGTAATCTAAGAATTATTGAAGTATTAAAGACGTTTTTTTAATCTGAATACTCCATTTTCTGTCTCCAGGTATTTTGGTTAGTAATAGTTAATAAATTTACTTTCCATTTCTCGCTAGGATTTTACAGTTTATCCACAAGCTCAGTTAATGTGTTTTTACATGAAAATTATTGTTGTTCAGTCGCTAAAATGATACTCATGTAATTTAGAACACGAACGAAAAAGTTATGTATATAGTATTTCAATTAGTGAAAATTATTAGAAATATATTAAATATTTCACTCATATAAATAAAAATATTAAAGACTCTGATTTGTCTTAGTGCGTGTTTAGTTACAATATTAATATTTACATAAAAAATGAGATCATAGTAATTATTTAGGCTCAAAAATGGGATCTTATTAAATTGAGCATTTAATGAGGTAAGAAGTGATGAAAATTTCGAGTGAGTGTTCAGTGGTATTATTGATGTTTTGCCATATTGTTATTTGGTCATAGTTTTTATATCGCTCCTGCCGATTCTATGTTGCAAACTTAGGTCTCCGGTATTTCCCATAATTTCTACGATGCTCTTTCTGAATAGTAGTTTGTGGTCTTGTTTTATTCCTTTGTGACTGATTTATCTTGAATCATTTATTTAATGAAAGGAAAATGACTATATCAAAGCTTTTACTTCACTCCCATGCAAAAGGTTAACAATAAATGTTTGTAAAAATAGAACTTATTGTCAAAACATTTGCTAAAAGTACTAAGGTTTTTTATGACTACTCAAGAGTTATTCATGAATATATTTGGCGTGTTTCTGGTCTTTCTTAGAAATATTATCAAAGTATAAGTTACCAGTAAGAATTACATCGTTCTCTGAACTTCCTATTCAAATAAATATTTGAATCTTTAATTCTACGTTTATTTTCACAACAAAGCTTACCATAAAGCACAATAGACGCTGAAAATAAATTCTCTCCTGTCCTAACTACACTAATGGTTCAATGTTGGAGTTAATAAATCATTTTACGAGAGGGTTACGGCTTTTTTCACCAGGAACTAAATTGCTATGCATCGAAAGAAGGAAAACTTAGTAGGCAGGTGAAGCAATATGAACGTGATGAAACTAGGGAAGATTAATAGTCAGAAAAGTTTGCAGACTTAAAACTTAAAGAAAAAATATGCCTCAAGACACTTTTGATCGGTTTTTTAGTAAGAAAGAGGACAGAATGTATGAGTGTTACTTATTTTACTCTTCATTTTCTTTGTTTTCAAAACATTTTGGACGCACATATAGATACATAATCGAGCAGTGATAAGATTACAAAATATTGTTTTCCATACATTTATATGCCTCTGCCAGTAGACTTACAATTATTAAAAGCTGGGTAGTATTTTCATAAAATCTTACATAAAATAAAAAGACGGGATTATATCATTGTAAATAAATCTAAATCTTTATGCAGCTTACATGTAAAGAACGAGTTCTTCTTCTCAACTCAACTTTTTTTTCTTTTAATAGTAATTACATTTTTATGAAATAGTATTTCAATCTGTCAACGGAAAGTTCCTCAGGAAAATGTTTTAAAAATGTGCTTGCGGGAATATATTTGTGGCTGAAAATTAAATAGAAATTTATATATTAGAAGAAATGAACAATAGGGATTGCTTTAAGGCTTTCAGCAATGGGAAATGCACTATACTTATGATCTCTTATTTTAATCTCAATATGAGCCACTACCCCATATTATTTTATTCAGTCCACCGACCACTGACACCTATGACAGCATGTAACTCAACAAAGAATACGGGAATTCCTGAAAAATAACTCCAATACTCCTATGCTTACCATTCTGCCATAGTGATCACTTTCCCACAACGAGGAGTTCTGATTTTCCTCCCCCGTTCAAGAAAGCGCTAATCGAACGTAAAGTTTTCACCTTGGCACAGAGTAGATGCGGTGGTTAAAAGTAAAGGACCATAGTGAAAACGATGATGGGCGGCGGGGTAAAAAGAAAGCAGATGGAAGGAGAGTGATGTCTCGAATGTAGATACAAATGACGCACAAACGAAGCTGAAATAAAATCTCTTGGAGAAGAAGTACGACGGATAAAAAGGGTATACTTTTTGGGAGGTGAGACAAAAAGTCAACGGGCGAAAAAAAATGTGAGAAGCGGAGATGAGAAGTGGAGTGCCAAGGTGGAGAGATGGAAAGGAATGTGAGGAGGAGGGCAAAAGCCGAGTGCGTTTTCGGACGGGAGACATTAGATAGGATAGTCGTGTGGAGTTAGGTAAGGAGGACGAGAGATGGACAGTCTAGGGATCGCGTGGGCGTTGACCAGTATATTGTCCCCTGCGATCCCACCCTACTCGACCGCCGCCCCAATTCTTCCGCCCTGGGTGGAGCAAAGGGGGCGTGGAAGAGAACTCTGGGCAGCCCGTCGCCGTCCCCCGGGGTGAAGGGGGAAGACTCCGCGACGGAGTCGGAGCCGCGTGGGAGGACCGGGAGTGATAGGCGCACGTACGGGCTTAAGCAGGATGATTGCCATTCTTTTCAAGCCAAGGCGACGGCGTAAACAAAACGTAGCCCTTGGAAGGCTCCAGGGAAAGAAGGTTTTATACGGGACTGGGGATCGGGTGGAAGGGAAAGAGTACGAGGAACAAAGGGGGTGGGGTGAAAACTGGGGAGGGGGAGAATGAAAGCGTTAAAAGGGATGCAGGAAGAGTGTTATGGCAAGGGGAGAAGGGGATGGGGCTTGTGAGACGTGCGTAAGATTTGACCGGATGAGCCACCACGTAGCAGACGCTTGGATCCTAGGGATGGGGGTCATCTCCCGAGTGGTGAAGGAAATGTTGATCCTTTACAAAAGGTTGTTTGAATACAAAAAGAAGTCGGGATTTTCCCCCCTTTTCAACTCCTTTTCCCCATTGCGTCGCGCATGCAAAACTAGGTTTACGGCTGTAAATTGAGGGTGTGAGCAAAATACATTATCCAGGAAATCTAGAGCCGCTTACTCGTTGAGTTTTCTTTGGAACGGCGTGTAAAAGAAACACGATGATAGCTTAGGTCAGTTTTGGGAAGATTGCTAATTCAAGTATTTTCTTTTATGCACGTCATTTTTACTCGGTCGATATATTAATGTTGTTTCTTAGACTAAAAAAATCATTTGAGATACTAAAAATAAAATTTGAGTAGAAGAGCGAAATTAAAATAATATTTAATTTTTTAAAGAAAATTTGGACTTAATGAAAATAATGGAAAACCATAACTAACCGGTAGAAAATTTGTCACCCTGTTGTTGGCAGTGGACCACATGAGGCAATACCCCTGGGAAGAGAGACGAAGGATGGGAGGAGAGAACTTGAAAATACGACAAACACCATTAGGGAGCATTTTAAGTTTCTTTACGTTAGATGTATTTCAGTCTAACATGAAGGGATTTACCGACAAAAAATACTAAATAAACAAGATATTATGCAGGTATACTCGAAAATTTCATTTTTTGAGTGTGATATGAAATTATATGTACTGTCCTTGATGTCTTTCTTAGTTAATTTTTTGTCAGATGTATCATTTTTGTTTTTTTCTCGTGCATCTCATCATTTTTTATTATGACAATTACATTTCACATTGGTATTGACTTGATATTTGATAGCATATTGACAGCATAGTAGGTACACCATTTAAAGACATATTTTCCTATTATATCCAACTAATTTAATTCTGCCGTTATACCTTTTAAGGACATTTTCCTAATACCTTTAACTCTTCTGACTCATTTAATTCTACTGATTACCAATTTTATTGTACTCTTCTTTTCTTAACTATGTTGTCTGTATTTATTAAATATTCTCATTAATTTTCTAGTTCTATCTCCCTCTTCATATTTTTCTTCTGCATATATACATATTTCTATGTTCATGTATCATACTTTTATTTTAGCAAGGCTTCCATTCTCTAATCACTCTTTTTTAACCTAAAAATTTTTTTCGATAATATTTTGCTACATTTTTTTTGTTAAATAATAGTGCTAAATTCCTTATTTCAATGCTTATTAATCTTTTTATAGTTGTTCCATTTTCTAAAAATAACATGTCACTTTGTTTCTCACTCACTCTGCTCTTCACTCTTTTGAGTTTTACTTCCCATACTGCCATAGCAGAATATAAAACCATTTCGCTTACAAATCTCATTTCTTCATCATCATTTTCTTTCTAAATCCACGGCTTTCCCGTTTCATTACTTCTTATCTTTCATAAATATCTTCTACTTCCTCATCCTCACGGTCATCTGTGGGCATATAAACTTGCATGAGAAGAAAAGTCTATGAAATTCTCAATATCTTTTCCTCCTACTTCTTTTTCACGTCCATGAATCACCCTATTTTAGTGGTCTTTGTTTTCTTAGCAACCTAAGAATCTCTCTAAACTACCAAAGAAGTAGTAATTTCTCCGTAAATTTCTTCCTCAGAGTTTTCCCATAGTAATGTTTTAGATCCTGTTTTGAACCGTTTTATAGTTTTTCTTCTTTCGAATGATTTATTTTATTCAAAGTCTCAAAAACATAGTCTTTCCTATTTTTTCTTTCGCTCACACTCATATGGCGCCTTTTTATATTGTTATTCATTCAGAGATCCAATCGGTGATCTCGTATTTTCGTACGTAAGCTTGCCAAGTTAAGTACCTTCCCTTACCACTTAGTTTTGATTCTGTTTGCACTATCTAGAGGTCAAGACGAAAATTCAATTCAAAAGTTAAAGTTCAAAATATTAATTCCGGGTAGTACGGTGTTGCGTAAGTACGTGTCAGGTTCATTACATGCAAAATGGAACCACGGCCTTTTTTCAAAACCTATATTTGTAAAAATTATATTTTAATATCTTCTACTGCCCTGAAATATGCACAAACACTTATTGTGTACAATGAGGATGTTTAGGCGCATAAAAATAAAATTTTTGTACACATTACAAGATTGTCAAAGGACTGTAGGGAAGTTAGAAGATAAAATCCGTTATTACAACCAAGAATAAGTAAGAAAATTTATTATGGGAAACAGGGATGGTTCAAGAGAAAGTGAAGGAATGAATAGAGGAAATATATTATAAAGACATAAGATCAGCAAATATAAACATGGAAAAAGAGCATAACAAAGTTGAGGAAAGCTTACATCCAGTCATACATAATGGTGAGATAGAAACTGTATTGAGGGAATTAAAATCAAATAAGGCCGTCGTGGTAGATAGTATGCTCGCAGAGCTACTTAATGACTAGGAGAAAGAGCTACTTAAGGACTTGAGAGGAATAGCTATTATGCGTTGATCCGTTGAATTTATGAAAAAAGAATTTGGCATAAATATTTTGCATGTTGGTTACCATCCCAAAAAAGAGAAAGGCCTTAAGAGAAAACCATAGAGTTATAAGTTAGAGTTCCCACGCAGCTAAGGTGGTATTTAGGATCTTCAATAAGATAATGAGGTGTGGGGGAAGGCAAATGATTACTTCGGGATAATCAGTATGAATTAAGAATAAAGAGAGTTGTTTCTAATTTTTATAGTAATAATGAGGGAACTAATAGGTATATATAAGCATTGGGACGTATTTGTTTGTTTCATAGATTTCGAGAGGAGTGGATTTCAGTAAATTAGAAAAAAATAGTGAATGTAATACAGAAAATGAGAGTAGATTGAATGAATATGCGACTTATCCGCATCATTTTCGTGTTTTAAACTGCGAGTGTTAGATGGACAGTCGGTCAGTGTAGCCAGTGTTTAGAAGATCGGTAAAAGAGGATGTCCATTATTAATCATGCTTTTCAACGTATAAATGGAGGAAATGGTTACAAGATTCATGGGAGAAACCAGATGTAGGATTGGAAGACGGATTGGAATTTAAAGGATCAGTTAATATAATAGGCTCTAGTTAGTAAGACAGCAATGCGTTGCAAGCAATGTTTGACGAATTAAAAATCAGTGTTATGGACATGGTATTAGAATCATTGTTAAGAAAAAAAGTTATGTGTTTTGATAAAAAGGATTACTGAGTTAAAAAATTTAAATTAAAGCGAGTTACGTAGTTTCATACGTGAATTGGTGTAATTGGAACATAATAATGACCAAATGTTAAAAATATTTCAATAGACAATAAATCTTATCAGGATCCGTTTCGATATTCTTGTATTATATCATCTACAGGTACGATATGGAGTCAAGTGCCGTCTTTTACACGTTTTTACCCGGGAGAAGGGTCAGGTTACAATAAGGAGAAGGGAATGTGGCAGGAAAGTTGAGAGGCTGGAGATGGGAAGGATTGACATAAGATGGCGTAAAACGAAGTTTAAAATGGTTCACATATAATTGCGCATAGACAACCATTGTGAATATTTACATATATATTCCTTCTTACCACATTCTCCTTTCTCCACATGGGTGAAAATGTAAAGAATACAAATTCTGAATTATTTTGCACCTGAAGATGATGCACGAGTACATCCATATACGAGTGCATCGATATACGAGTACTCGTAATAAATCGAAACTGGTCGTATAATAAATATTATCTATTGGAAATTGTTACCATTTGGTCATTTTTATTACAATTGGAGGCTATAAACTAGAGCAGATTGAGCAGTTTACCTACATCCTCTTTGTCTCGAACTAAAGTCGCCAAATAAGTAGGACTGTAAGAGCAGGAGTTTCGTTTTGAAAATGGGGTTTAAGGAGGAAAAAATGGATGGCAGGGATGTTGAAAAAGGAATTTAAGAACTATCTTGTTGAAACCTTGATATGGAGCGTGTTATTGTAAGGCGCTTCATGTTCATTGAAGCAGGATGACAGAAATAGATTGGGGGCCTTAGCAATATGGTGGTTGAGACGGATGGAGAAGGTTGAATGGATAGGTAGGAAAACAAATGAGGAAGTGCTAGTCATGAGGAAGGAGATAGGGCTCTTGAAAGAAATCCTAAGGAGGTAGGAAAGGAGTTTTCAGTTCATTTTAATTTGGAGATGGAATATTTGATGTTAGATTGGAGAAAATTAAGCAAATGGGGAAGGGGTAGGACTAGAATTAGCATGTTAGACGGAATGAAAGCATGAGAAATGCGACATTTAAGAGGAGTTTATTGTGGTGTATGACGACAGTATTTGATTTGTTAGGAAGAAAAAAGAAATTTATCGTTATATGGTCTGTTTATATAAAAAATACCTTTAAAAGCTTAATAAAAATTATAAAAATAAACTCTATATGAGTTTTGGGCTCACCAAATCACGATTCCCCAAAATAAAGTCTGAAAGCTCAATAAAAATAACTACTCTTTAAAACATTCACCCAAAAATCTCTCATGCGATTCACGGTTTCAGATACGGATGCTACGAACATACATGGAAAGCGAATGCTATTTTAATTATCTCTGCGCTGGCTTCCCATGGGAATGCCCTACGCTGTGTATGGGCGTGGAAGCAGCTCCACGAGAGAGCAAATGTTATCGATATCCAAAGGTTATAGCGTGGATTCTAAAGAGACGTGCTGCGGGAAATGCCATGGGGTCAAATTCATTGAACCAAGGCTGCCTTGTCGATCCGCGCCGAGTTAAGCGGACATTTGCGGCTTAGAGGTCGTTCATAAAAGAGGATTCCCTCGTCTCCTGCACACTATATTATGTCCCCCCGCTCATGAGTATGGATTGCGCATAGAGGAAAGATTAATCTGCGCATGCAAACGACCACGATATAGCGCTTTCTCAGAATGTATGTTAATAACATAGAGCCGTAATTTAAAAACACTATTTTAATTTTGAATAATATCAACGTATGACATTAAAAATATGGATTAAATAAACGCAAGAACATGAAAAAAACCACACTGTGAATAATTTGATCAACTGTGTATTTCTCTGTAATTTATTAAATATTAGCCCTTTAAGGTAACTTTAGGGTGGACGAAATATAACTACTACATGCCTGAGCCTTGCCTAACAAGACAAAACTTGACACTTTGTTTTTTTTAAAACTATTCATCAACTCCGCAAACTTTCTAACTCCATCGATTCGTTTTTACTTTTATTATTTTACTGGTTTATTGTCTGCCTGACATGCTCCCTTCTACGATAGATTTTATTATTGCATCCCCAATGAAAACACTTCATCCACTTTCCTAACCTCTAGATGTTTTCTCAACAACCCTCTCAATCCATATCCAGTCTTCAGTTGCTTCAGTTTCCGTGTGGTTTCGGGAATATCATGGCGTGTTAGTTTTAGTCTTGAGAAGGATTATTTGTTTCGAAAGCCAAGAAAGTCGTATTTTTTATCTCTAATTATTTTATATACAATTATAATTAGTGCCCACTTAACTTGAGAAATCACATGTCATTCTAACCCGCCGTTAGTCCACCTGGGTCCTCTAAAATATAGGTTGGGTTGCTCTTTAAAATTTGGATCTGTTAGACTAATGTCTCAGGGAAATCTCTCACCATACCATTTATCCGGTGAGTATGTGTTATTTCAGTTGAAAATTTTCTTTAATGAAGAAGCTCTTTTGGGTGGCTGCTAGTACTTGGACCTTTCAAACTCTACGCGACTAGGTAGGTACGCGTAATGCTTAAAATACTTTCATGTTTTAAGAAACTGCGAGAGATGCCGCGGCAGTATCTTTAAACGGAGTCATTTGCTACAGATGCGCATTGCAACACAGAATTTTGAGAGTGTAAAAATCTCAGTAAAGGCGAATGATTTTTAAACTCTAAAATTGTTGCATTGCAATACTTTCATGTTTCTTACTTATTCGTGCAAATTTATTTGTCGTATTTGCAAAGTTGATTTGTTCCCTATATACTTTCTCTTATATGAATTATTTATGAGATGATAGTTACATCATTAAATTGTTATAGAGTAACCTGATGTCCAGTATGAACTAAAAGTGTCCAAAACCCATAGCATTTCTGCCATATCTCTCAATTTATGACAAGGAATAGACATATAATGAAGAATATTGCCAATATTCAAATGAAATATCAACATTAAAAGTCGAGGAGTTAGGCAATAAAGTTGTACATGAACTCTTGTAAGGATAACACGTTGATGATTATTTAAAAAATTGATGTTGGCTCAAAATTCGAGTATAACTGGAAGAATTCAATGATTATTTGTGATTGTGCTAATATTTAATATATTAATTAATACATTAATTAAATACATACATAATTAAATTATACATTTTGCAGAGATACCTTTGATGAACTAATTTACAGTTAATCATTGGCTCTTAACAGATTAAAACTTATTTGTTCTCATAGACGATGAATTTCATGCATAGCGAGAATTGAAGTGTTACTGTGGAGAGTGGGCTAATTGAAAACAAGCCAAAACAATTAAATGGATCTATCAGAACCAGCGTGATTATCGGCTTTCTAAAATTTCGTGCGTCTAGCGGAAAGTTAATAAATTTAATCCGACTAAGTCACTTCAAATTAGCCCTTATTTTTTAAGGCAGTGATTGGCAAAATATTTTTCTCTACGGGTTAGATTTGACACGACGAGGGCCAAAATATTTGAAGGTTGGATTTGTGTTAGTGAAACGCTCGCTTTGCCAACCTGGTTAGCTAATAATCTGAGCATTATCCCACCCAAACGAGAGTTGGACAATCCAGCTTGGTATGATAATGGTGCAAAAAATTCTCCTTTAAATATTTTGCGACATAAAAAAAGTAAAATATCCATTGAATTCTGTCAAATTTTTCTCATATGTCACATTACCGCCTAAATTACTACATTTTAATAAATCAACATGGGAAAGAGTTGGCATAACTTGACAAAAGAACATAACCGTCATTATCAAATTCATTGATAACATTTTTTCACTAAGTGCACTTACATTCCCTATTGATTTCATTACTACGCAAAAAAGTATTATTTCTGCTCTCTGTATGTCTGTTAAGTGGTACACTGATGTAATTTTCGAATCTGATGTATCGTATTTTCAGTCGTGTTTTTTTACATAGCATTAATTTTTGGGTTTGTAATAATTAACAAATAAAATAAAAAAAACATTAATTTTTCCAAGTTTTATGGATAAATAATATTGTCTTAATGTTTTGTGACATATATATTTCCCATCGATTAGGATGCAAATAGTATACCCTTAGATTGCCATAACGTGGTATTCTGTATTAAAACCACCCAAACATTAATGCCATAAATAGTGGTTTCCCGTAGTATTAGTCATTATGAAAATGTTTAGCCTCATGAAAAACTTTAATGGTTTTCTAATATATCTTTTATTTGCTTATGTTTTACATCCATATCTATATCTACTTAATGCCTCGCAAGCCGCCACAAGAGCGTGTGGCACCACGTGTAATTCAGGGGGATAAAAAAGTCTGCAAAAGCCAAAAATTTATACCACCCACAAACAGAATATTGTATCCATTCATGCAAATACCCACACACATAACAGCAAACAAACTACCAACTAACATACACATGCATCAACAGATGCACCTTAAAATATTTTTGGAAAAACTAAATTTGCAGCATAGAAGAATTAAGTTTTAAAAATCAAAACTTTTTATGAACTATTCATCACACATGATTAATTCATCTGGTTTCGCACTAAAAATCCAATCTACCTAATTTAACAAAATAAAGTACATTTAGTATAGCTATTATTCTCGCTGATCGCTATACCTTGTCAAAATGAAAGTAAAAAAAAGCCATACTGTATTAGTAAGAATTAACTTCAAGAGACTTCATTGCTGAACGAACCCATTTTTAATTCCTGGAAACGCTCGTGTTGATACCTCTTTTCAGTACTCCCAAACACCATTTTCATCAGAAATACGTTTCAATGAGGACATAAACAAAATACTCTGATTTTCTCTCCTACCTCAATTCTGCTGAAGGATCACAGTACATCAAAGTGAGAAAGAGGTGGAAAAACCTCTTTTTGAAATGTGGAGGGAAAAAGTTCAGTATCTAAATCACAAACTTGGGTGCAGCTCATAAAGACCCGGAGCGAGATCATAACCTAATTTCCAAATCGAAACCCATAAAAGCGGACAAATGTCCTCACCATACCGAATCGTTTCGTCTTAATTAACGTTACGATTTGACCATTAATCTGGATCGTACATGGCGCCCGTGCGATACGGAAGTGAACGTCAGAACAAGATTTTCCGTTGATAGTTCCATTACTCATCAATAAATCCCAATCAGGCCTTACGTGCGACCAAAGGACCGAATATCAAACGTCACACACAAGCCAGTACATAGAAATAGGCGAAATACGACGCTTTATTAGGATATGCGACAAATGTTTATGAAGGTTATTATGTGGAATGCTTTTCCGTGATGAACTCATTTTGTAGGTTACTAGGACAGTGCAAAGTTTTAAAGTTAACCATGGGTGAAAAATAATTACATGATGATTTATGGTAGTTTTTCACTTTCAATTAATAATTCTGCCCTAAAATTGCGCAAAACAAGTTTAGTTTTAAAAATTTCCTTATGAAGAAGTTTTGAACACTCTAGCAACTCTGTTAAGACTTCTGAAATGATGGAGTACCTACTGGAATTATCTCATGTATAATTATCTCGCATCAATCGGAATTTCAGGGTTTCTAAGTCTAAAAAATGTATACATTTTTTAAATTATCTATAATATCCTTCATAATGTGAATTATCTAATTCAGTATTAGGACGAATCAAAATTCGTTGAAGGACTCATTTGTAAATTGCATTTAGTTGATCTGACACTCATTTATTCCATAAAGGTATTATGATCTATTAATTAAATTAAATACACCTGGTTGTATTATTGCTTAATTTCGTAATGAGTTTTTTATGTAAAAATATTATTTCATCACCATCTGTCCTTTAAAAAAATGGTTGAATAGCTACAGCCATCATTCTTCCCTATTCCATAACAAGTGTCTTCTGCCCTTGTATCTCTTTTCTTCTACATCCCTCTCTATTTGGTCGATGCCTGTGTTTCTTTCCCTTCTTACTGGGCCTTTCTATTATGTTCTTTGCATACTAGTTGTGTCTCAGGGTGTGTTCAATCCATAAGGTTCTTCTTTCCTTTTATATTCTCAACATGGTCTTTCCTAGATTAACAAATTCGCAAATTCTGAGAAAGAAAAGACTTATTTGATGAAAGAACATGAATCCCAGCATAGTGGTGCAATGCAGATTGCCGTGACATGCGGCCGTCATTGTATCTTCGTTCAACAAACCATTCGTATTTCCTCTAGCATTTTCGTTGAATAAATTTAAGTCTAAAAATGTCCAAGATGATCTATAATCATTGCAGTTCAATTTCACTATTCTCAAATAGTATCCATTGACAAGTAATTTAATTATCATCCTAAGTCCTTGAATACAATGATTAAGTAATCTGAGGCACTCAGTACTTCCCTCTCCTACCCTAAATCTATTTTGTCCTGAGAGACTTCCAGTCCTATAACCCTCTCTTTTCGCAGGTCCTTCCGTCGACTGTTCCTTCTTTTTTATTACTTACAAATTTGTTGAGTCCAATCCATCTAGTTTTGCTTTAGTTTGTCACTTTTATTCTTATGTGCTTTCTCATTTTTTTAAATTATCTGTCAATTTACCCGTCAACACTCGCCCCCACTGTGTATAAAATAGAATTGTATAATACAATCTTAATCGCATCAGCATACCTCAGGTTTTCCAAATTGTGTAATAATTTTAACGGGCGACGGTAATTTAGTTAGCCTATTAATGACTGTATCCAAATTTTCTCGTACTTTGGTAAGCTCTAATCTATATTTTGGTAACCTAATTGTAGTCGTCATGTATTTCATAGTTTACACAATTAAAAACATGTGAGTTTCTTTTTTTTTGTGTGTTTCTGTGTTTTTGTTTTGTTCACTAATTCTAACTTCACATACATAATTATTCACATCTGTGAGACTTTCAGATAACTTATATATATATATATATATATATATATATATATATATATATATATATATATATATATATATATATAGTTCGCACGATAATGCAATGAAAATACTCAAAGTGGAAAATGTGGTGATAACTTTCGTCATTTAAAAATTTTTATCGACTTTTTTGGATTTTGATATTCCTAATCTTCGAACGCATAATATTTTCAGGAACAGGCAACGGAAATCAGACTGGTAAATTGTTGAGTTTGAAGAGTAACGAAGATTATGGAAGGGGTAAAACTGGGATAATTTATTTTTCCATAAGGGGTCAGATCGATGGGCGAAGGAAAGACGCAATTTTTTTCTCCTTCACACTAATGGCCGCATTTCCTTAGAATCAGTACAGGCATACTATTCATATCGGGTATCGTTGTGGGACTTCTAGAGGGCAATCCATAATCTAGATATAACAACGGCTAAGAGGATAGGAAAACTTTACATAACGGAGAGCCCGTACAGTGTTGCTTTACAGCCCTCTCGAGAGGATGTATTACGTGCCGAAGCAAGGTGTTTGTTCTCTCGAGGAAGCGAGTCACAACTTGAACCTCTCTGTTGTATAGAGTATGACCCAACTTATGAGCTCAATGGCAAATAAACATATCACGTCAAGTTCATCCCACAAAAGGAAACATTTTTAAGAATTCTCACATTTTGACGTTTAAAAAGCCTGGTTAGAAGATTTTCAAAATGCCGATAGCGAAGTAGCCAAGTATGAGGAAAGTTTGAATTGCCCGATCTAGGCCACAAGAACTTGTATCATGTCATACTTGCGCGTCTATATTGTACATTTTTCGAATTTCTTTTTTTTTACTTAATAAGTTTAACTTTACTCTTACTTAATATATAATTAGCCAAAACGGAAAAATGCAAATTGCATATTAGGCCCTGTAATTTAAAGTTGCATACAAGTTATTGGTATTGAAATGGTTGGAATATATGATATTATAGAGTATTGAAATGTGTGGAATATATTATTGTCTTAACTAAAAAAAAACCCCAATGTACTTCAACTTCCGTTTTCATTAGAGAATCAAATATATTCGTGACGTAACATTTTGATCAAGGATATTAAAATGTATTTTTTAAATAAAGAGAATAATAAAAATTCAAATTTTAAGAAACTAGGAAACATTGTTTTCCGACTAAACAATCAAATTCCCTTATTTTTTAAATGTATGCTCACCTACGGGGTGCTTCATTTTCAATACCACATGAAATAGTAGACCCATTTTCCATTGAAATTAAACAAAAAAAAAGTGTGAATTATAAAGTGTACATACCATGTTTAAAAAGTTTTCACCATTAACATATGGAGCATTTGACACTGACATAAATTGCTTACGTCTCAATCCATCTCAATGAAACTCGTATTGTAATATAAAATAAATTTTTCCCATTGGTTATGGTTTCCCAGGAAAATCTGGTACCCGAAAAATCACATAGCTCGGTGGAGCTGCAGGTGTTTTGGGGAGTTCCTTGCCCGGGAATCGAACCCGGAGTAGTCAGTAGTCCAACGCTCTACCCCCTGGACCACCACAACCCACAATATATGTATGTATGTATATATATTTATTTTATATTCATATATTATTTTCCCTTGCCCAGGAATCGAACCCGGAATCCTCCGGTTAGTAGTCCAACGCTCTACCCCCTGGAATACCGCGACCTATTTTTCTTATATATAATATGTATAAATTCGGAGCACTTTGGCGCTTTATAAGATCGCAGATTTCAGTGTAAAAGTACCTTTTCTCGATATCTCAGGTGGTTAGAGCATCCGCCCGGAAAGTGGAGAGATCCGGTGTTCAAGTCCCGGTCGAGGTAAATATTTTTACACTAGTGATCTGCTCACATCCGCCATCCCCACCTCTCTTGTGTTCGTCCTTTATGTGTGTTCCTTTACCATTTTCCTTATCTCTGTTTCAATGTGAATGAATATTTATTCGCCGTATGGCGGTATTTCGTGTTTGAATGTATGTATATAAATTTATATTTATGATTTCTTCGAAGTAACACGGAAGTGTTGAATAAAAAACTTAAACATCAACACACAGCACTAGAACACATAAAAAGAACACTCACAATAATATCTTGATAATTTCGACGGACTCGAACTCCGTCTTCTTCGGAAGATCCTAATCTTCCTTCGGATCTTCCGAAGAAGACGGAGTTCGAGTCCGTCGAAATTATCAAGATATTATTGTGAGTGTTCTTTTTATGTGTTCTCGTGCTCTGTGTTGCTGTCTAAGTTTTATAAATAAATATATATATATATATATATATATATATATGTAAAAGTATTTTAGTGAATTTGTTTGATTTTTGAATTATAGTGAATTTGTTTTACTACTTTATCCAAATCCCGAATTACCTGTATTGTGTTCTTCTTACGTATTTAATTTCAGCAAATGCTTGTTCATTCTTGTTATTTTAATGTCGTGAAAATGCAACAGGAATAAAAAAAATTGTTTTTTCTTAGCCTTATCCGTTAACGCGTATTAGATGAGATTAACAAGATATGCCGCTCAAAAGGTTCGCACTAGAAATATACTTCTCAGGGTATAAAAATGGCAAAAGAACTGCCGAAAGATGACTTAAGGAGATGTTAATTGTCGTTTAAAGTAAATTTCAACCTAATGAAATAGAAAATAAAGAGAGTGAACTTTAGTAAACATATAAGCTTGGGTATTTGCTTCTTCTGGTAGATAGTTGGTTCACGAATGTTTGATTTCATCGGTGTTACTTAAAACTTTAAAAGATCCCGATATGCTAAAAGAATTAGGTTGTAATGTGATCTGTCGAAACTCAATGCGTAGGTTTCGTTCTTTCAAAGCTCTAAGGGCGATTTATCTAACGATTTTCCTTTCAACTTTACCGCAGAAGAACTCCCATTTCTACAAAATTGCCTTGCTACTCCAATCATGGTCGAAAGGAAGAGAGCTTATCGGTGTAAGGCACCAAGGAAGATGAGTCTCAACGATCTCTGACTCATTCTGAACCATCTTACATGGTTCAGCTTTTAAAGTGATTGGTATCTTGAGGTCAAGATGGCTCTTTACGGAGTGGTGACTGGAAGAAAACATATACCGTCTATTTTCATGACATGCCGTATACTCAATCAAGAAGTACCAGACATTTCTTACATTTCTGAAATATATAGATGCCCGAGAATGACCATCAACTTCCCTTAAAGGTCAAACGATCATAATCATCACTGAATTGAGGCAGGAAGGAAGTACTGTTATGATGTATTGAGTATTTCAATATAATTTCAGAAATTTTTGTACACGTGATATTTTTTTTTGTTCTTCTTAGCATGGATGTGTGAGAATACATTAATTTAACCTTATTAAGTGATTTCTTTCAGTACTCTCATGATATAAATTATAATTTTTTACCATTCTTTTCAGTATGATAAGTTTGATTGAGGTCGAAGAAATAAAATTGGTATAAGGAATAAAAGAAACATACGGCATTGTGAGGTTAAAAAAATAATGATTTGTGGAATCATGTAAAACTGACTCTTGTTAATCATTTGACGTGATATTTTTTCAATTAAAAATATTACTATAATCTAGTAATTGACTCTTAATTGAACATAAAAAGGTTAACACCATAAATTCAAATCAATTTTAACTGTTTCCGTAGAAAAATGTATGCTTATATCTTACATTGTTTTTCTTGAAAAAGCTTTATTTTAATTTTAAATTTCTTTAGGTTCATGTTCATCAAGTGAATAAATAAATAAAATTGGTAGTTTTTAAAATAAAAAAGAGTATTCTTTGATATCTCGATTAGGTTTTCTCATATCTTGAAATCGGTGACTGTAATGAGGAAGAATAGATTAGATTCATGGCCAAAATTACCAGCTTTACTGTGGAAATTACTATATTCCGACTTTGGAGCTGAATAGGGAAAAAAAATGAAAAATAACTTGCTCATTCGCACTTGGAATTTCTGAGCTTTAAATCTAATTACTGGGTGCCTCTAAAGGGCAAAGAGCATTTACTCCACTTTCTATTGCGAGGACATAAAAAAATTGTCTAGTTTTCCACGCTCCTCTAAAGGTCACGGCGTTCCTAGTGAATTTTATTAAAAACGATAGCGAACTCAAAAAAGTCAATTGGTCCCATGATGATACGATATGTACACGATTTTGATTACAGTATCCAATTATCTCATTAAAATTGTCAACTCTAAGAGTATATGAGCAATGGAGACATGCAGAGTAAACTGCTGTCATATTTATCTATCTACTGATTAAGTTTAACCACCAATATTTGCTAATCTTGAGAAAATACAGTTCTACATTGCGATTGAAAAATAATGGCAATCTAAGAATGAAATAATCAGAAAACAACTTAAATTAGGAAAAGTGAAGAATCAGGCGTGATATTGTGGAATCGAGACATAATGAAAACTTTGTTGCAATTTTCCACAGTTAAAACTTTATTGCCGACCATGGTTTCGATACACTGTATCATCTTCAGGTGAGGGAGAGTACAGGGAGAAAGGATATATATACCAAGGAGGGGTGGCAGGGGAGGAGGGAGCGGGTGGGAAGGGGGGGTGGGGTTTTGTCATACAAAGAAAGGCAGGAAAAACCAATGGAACCCCCCGAAGTACGGGCAGCTCACTCTTCGGGGGGGGGGAAGGGAGGTGTCGCCATAATGGTCACTGAGGGAAGTTAATAGACAAAAGTGGGGAGGGGCAAGAGAGGAACTGAATGTCGTTAAGTAGCTCTATCTTCTGGTTTCTCCGTTGGATAATCTCTAAACTCTCGAGAGCGTCCAATTTCTTGCTCTTTTCGAATTTATGCAACGGCTTAAATTCAAAATCCGGGGAATGGTTCTTCTCCAAGAGGTGGGTGGCAAAGATGGATGTGGTGTTGCCTAACGTATAACATTTCCGATGCTCATTGATGCGTGTGGCGAAATTTCGTCCAGTCTGTCCCACATAAGTCGCATTACATTGGCACTTTAATTCATAAACACCACACTGTTTTTCGACGTCGAATTTATCTTTGTTTAAGCAGAGTGCTTTGGATATGGAAAATGGGGTGTAAAATGAAACACGGAATTTATCCTTGGGTAGAATGTTGGCAATTCTATAGGACAAAGAGTTTGAGAAGGGGATTTTGCACCATTTACGTGAGGGGTTGGAGTATGGCAGGAGTGTTGTGTGGAGCTCGACGGCACTTTTTCTCAGTTTTTTCCCTAATAGGGAATCAATGAGGTCGTCGTTGTAGCCATTCCTCTCTGCAATGAACTTGATGGTGGTGAGTTCTCGGTCAAAGGAAGTTTTAGGCATTGGAATGCTAATTAATCTGTGAAGCATGCAGTGGAAGCTTGCCAGCTTATGGGAAATGGGATGGCAAGAATCAGAAGGAATCACTAGGTCCGTATACGTGGGTTTCCTATAGATGGAAAAGACATGTTGGCTTCCTTTGATTTCAATCCCGAGGTCCAAGAAATTTATTGACTGGTTCACTCCCATTTCCATAGTGAAATTAATTGAATTATGCCTGTTGTTTAAGAACTGCACAAATTGGCTCAACTGCCTTTCACTACCACACCAACAACATAGTATGTCGTCCACATACCTATACCAATAGACGATGTTCTTAATAAGTTTTTCGTTGGAATCAAACAGCTTTTCTTCAAAAAAGTCCATAAAGACTTCGGCTAACAGGGGAGAGAGAGGAGAGCCCATGGCAAGACCGTTTTTTTGCTTATAGTATGTACCATTGAAAAGGAAGTAATTTTGTTCCACACATATGTTGAGAAGCATAGAAATTTCTTGGATGAGGAGTTGGTTGGCTCCGGCCTTGCACAGTATGTTCTTGGCGTGTTCTAAGGCTTCCTGGGTCGGGATAGAAGTAAATAAGCTGCATACGTCGAAGGACACTAATTTGGAGTTCGGAGGTAACGTTATAGTTTTAAGGCGTTCCGTCAAGTCCACAGAATTTTTGATAGCATACTTGGGGCTGAAATTTGACAATTGGCGGAAAATTGTATTAAGTTTGAAGGCTAACTTGTGTGCCGGAGCATTAATGCTAGATACAACTGGTCTAATTGGAACATCTTTCTTATGGAGTTTGGGTAAGCCATACATTCTTGGGGGCAATGGATTCATGTTATTAAGGAAGAATTTTTCTATATCCCTGAAAAGGTACACACACGATGCCACAGCGTTTTTAATAATTTTCTGGTAAGAAGATGTAGGATCCTTAAGCAGGATATCGAACTCATTGTTGGAAATGAAATCACAGCACTTTTTAACGTAGTCCGCCTTGTCCAAAATCACTACGCAATTACCTTTATCAGCTCTGCTTATGGAAAGCCCCTTCTCCACTACCATATGTCGAAGTTTCTTCATGGTGGCACCATCCGTTGTGTTGTGAAAGCCACAAGAAGAGGTCCTCCTCATGTCCGCTGCTATGATATTGGCGGCCAACTGTTTCAACCCCCTTGGTTGGTCCACTAGTGCAACTTCACAATCCGCTGACAAGTTTTTATAGAGATTTGAGGACATGGGGAGGGGCGGGGAAAATTTCAGACCCTTGTTCAAAAGCAGAAGAGCGGAGGAGGGAAGATCACAGGAGGATAAATTAACCACTCTAGGGGCAAAGTTGTGGTCACAGACAGTTTTAGGAGGTGTTTTCTTAGGCGAGGGGCCACTGTTAATACTCGAGAGACGTATCAATTTTTGGTTTATCACTACACGTTTTTTCTCCGTGATGTCTGAAGTGAGGGATCTCACCCTCTCATTGAACACCTGGAATTCAGCAGGGTGAAGTTTGGAGCACAATTCCGCGTGAAGAAGATAGAGATAATGGGACATGGAATCACGTCAGCTTATTTACTTCTATCCCGACCCAGGAAGCCTTAGAACACGCCAAGAACATACTGTGCAAGGCCGGAGCCAACCAACTCCTCATCCAAGAAATTTCTATGCTTCTCAACATATGTGTGGAACAAAATTACTTCCTTTTCAATGGTACATACTATAAGCAAAAAAACGGTCTTGCCATGGGCTCTCCTCTCTCTCCCCTGTTAGCCGAAGTCTTTATGGACTTTTTTGAAGAAAAGCTGTTTGATTCCAACGAAAAACTTATTAAGAACATCGTCTATTGGTATAGGTATGTGGACGACATACTATGTTGTTGGTGTGGTAGTGAAAGGCAGTTGAGCCAATTTGTGCAGTTCTTAAACAACAGGCATAATTCAATTAATTTCACTATGGAAATGGGAGTGAACCAGTCAATAAATTTCTTGGACCTCGGGATTGAAATCAAAGGAAGCCAACATGTCTTTTCCATCTATAGGAAACCCACGTATACGGACCTAGTGATTCCTTCTGATTCTTGCCATCCCATTTCCCATAAGCTGGCAAGCTTCCACTGCATGCTTCACAGATTAATTAGCATTCCAATGCCTAAAACTTCCTTTGACCGAGAACTCACCACCATCAAGTTCATTGCAGAGAGGAATGGCTACAACGACGACCTCATTGATTCCCTATTAGGGAAAAAACTGAGAAAAAGTGCCGTCGAGCTCCACACAACACTCCTGCCATACTCCAACCCCTCACGTAAATGGTGCAAAATCCCCTTCTCAAACTCTTTGTCCTATAGAATTGCCAACATTCTACCCAAGGATAAATTCCGTGTTTCATTTTACACCCCATTTTCCATATCCAAAGCACTCTGCTTAAACAAAGATAAATTCGACGTCGAAAAACAGTGTGGTGTTTATGAATTAAAGTGCCAATGTAATGCGACTTATGTGGGACAGACTGGACGAAATTTCGCCACACGCATCAATGAGCATCGGAAATGTTATACGTTAGGCAACACCACATCCATCTTTGCCACCCACCTCTTGGAGAAGAACCATTCCCCGGATTTTGAATTTAAGCCGTTGCATAAATTCGAAAAGAGCAAGAAATTGGACGCTCTCGAGAGTTTAGAGATTATCCAACGGAGAAACCAGAAGATAGAGCTACTTAACGACATTCAGTTCCTCTCTTGCCCCTCCCCACTTTTGTCTATTAACTTCCCTCAGTGACCATTATGGCGACACCTCCCTTCCCCCCCCCCCCCCGAAGAGTGAGCTGCCCGTACTTCGGGGGGTTCCATTGGTTTTTCCTGCCTTTCTTTGTATGACAAAACCCCACCCCCCCTTCCCACCCGCTCCCTCCTCCCCTGCCACCCCTCCTTGGTATATATATCCTTTCTCCCTGTACTCTCCCTCACCTGAAGATGATACAGTGTATCGAAACCATGGTCGGCAATAAAGTTTTAACTGTGGAAAATTGCAACAAAGTTTTCATTATAACTTAAATTAGGTTTGATGTTTTAATGGATTGCATAAACGGTCAAGTTAGTAATATTGATTTCAATTTATTAATACTCAGTGCATAGTAACATACATACATTTAAATGTTTTACCCTATGGACAATTGAATTTTCCGTCTACTATCAGCTTCTTGATTCAACCATACAAAAAATTATGTGGAGTTCGAGATATAAAATTTTACTCTTAGAGAATAAAATGAAGTTACGATAGAAAATAAATGGGAAAAAAATGACTACGTAAATGAAATTCACGTACTAGACCACTTAATTGCTAAATGTTAATTTTACCTAATTGGTAGAAGAAGGTTCATCGTGCACTAAGGTTACATTAATTATGGCGATCGTCATTGAATTGAATCATTTTTCTCTCGAAAGTTAATTATAATATAGTAAAAGAATCCAACTTAATAACAGGTCGAATTTGTCGGATAGGAATTGCAACCCGCGCACTGCTAAATATGTTCCGTAAATCATAAGGAAGTAGATAGTTTTAAGGTTAAGGATATTTGAGAGTTTTTAATCGACAATTTATTTTTCAACAAAGCCTCAGGATTCATTGAAGTGAAATATATTAAGACTTGAAGAACACATTGATTAATGCCATGCCAATGCTGAAAAGTAATAAAACAGTTTATTAAGTCCTGGTTCAATTTTTTTGTAATTATGATGGTGCTATTATTTTTTCTTTCTTGCTGCCCAGAATTCCTTAATTGCTGGTACACCTAGATTATTAGGCACATATTGGTATTGGACCATGAAATTCCATCCGTAGACATTTCGAAAGAATCTGTCACGTTCAACTGTCAAACGTATCTCTACCACAAGCTATGCTACATCAAGAAATACTCCCGGTAAAAATATTATAAATAGATATTTTTCCAATTCTTCCTTCGTAATCCCTGATTTGTAGGGGAGTTTGCTTTATCCGTTCGACTGGTATCCGTGACGTAACTGATGGTGGCTTGGAGGCGTAATTACGTCCGTTTCCCTATTCAGCCGGGCTGGTATTAAGGGCTTTGGCTTGTGGTCGGGTGCTGCGAGAAGTGACGGAAGAGCGTGAGTAATTACATTCCAATGGTCTAAAGTAGATTTGAGTGAACGCTTGATTGGGGAAGAGAGGTACCGGTCGGGGGTTTGATTCCGGAGAATGAAATGGACATTGAAGGGTCGCTTTCCAGCGTGAGACGAGGTGGACGAGAATCCTATTTCCTCATTGGCTCCAGAGAGGCAATCATTATTTCGGTCACGAGTATACTCCAGGACCTTGCGTAATTAATGCCGAACCGTTGTTACTGTACTCTTATGATTACTCTTTTTTACGCCACTTTTGGAATTTTGAATGATAAAATCGGTAATAGCGTTGCAAAATTTCACCAAAAAGCATTGTCTATGTTTTGATGCTAATTTTACTTAGCTCAACTGGAATTTTCTATTAATTTCCTAACATGGTAACATTTTATATATAGAGAAAAGCCAATGAAACTGAAAAATGCAAGAGGTAATTTAACTGACATTAGGTTGGTTTAGTGACAATGAGTACTAAACGTACCACAAATGAAATTAGCAGCTCAATTTTGATGGGACAGTACCTTTCCTTGTGCCACCTTAGGTTTCCTGTTAAGATTGGTATAAAAAATATACACAAGTGGAGGGTAACAGAATCAACCGGATTTGGACCCAGGCCCTCAAGATAGTAGACAAATACTCCGGTCTTCCAAGTCACGAAAACACTAATACGTTTCAAGTTAATATGAATGAGAAGTTTATTTTTGGAGACCACTTAGTCAGTATTACTGATCGTAACAGCTAAGGGTCATTGAAAGAAATTAAAAAAATAAATGAAAAATTTGGGAAAGGTTAAAATTGTGTTGGAAATTTTGGAACGGAATTGGAGATTGGAATTTTTTTCAGGTCCAAACATTTTTCTCAATCCATTTCCACCTCCACCATTTGCCTCAGCGTCTTTCAATATGTCTCGTAATATTATTTCATTTTCTTGTCGTTGATTTCCTAAATATACTGGAATCTCTTAACTTAGGATTATTTCGTTATTAGTACCAGATATACATAGGGGGATTCACAGAAATTGGGCACGTGGTGGATACAAGGGAAGAAGCGACTATGAAGAAAAATTTTAATGAGTTGGCTCATAAAACCGCGTGACAACACGGATAGTAAGAACTCTAGTTAATTTATGCGTTGAAAGATTTGTACTTCGCATTTGACAATCATGTGGAATCTTACGAAACGAATAAGGACTTAAATGATGATCTGTTAAAGCTGAATCCACAATTTTCAGAAAAAGTATGTATTTTCTAACATGTTACTAGATTAGTGTACGCACGCTTTTATTCAGGTTCTTTGGGTAGATTAATTACCAATAGTGAGTTCGTAAATATCTGTCACTGCCAAGTGTCAAGTGGCAACCAAATATATCTCGTACCATTATTTCGATTTTTTAAATAAATAATGACTGAATATAGTTTCAATAATGCACTATTGGTAAACTGCTATCTGGATTTTACTCATCCATAACTATCATATCATTGTTCGGTTATCATTGACCCCGGTCACTTACGAAATTAGACTTAGTTATCATAACACCCGTTAAAACCACCAATTTGAATGCGCAAAAATAACGAATATAATGAAACAAATAACAAAAAATAAGGACTAATCTAATTGGTGCACCGTGATTTAATGTTATAATTTTAAATATATTGGCAATCTTGAGTAAGTTAATAACAGAGAGCCGTCTAATAGAAGCAATTACGGAAGTAGTGTTCTTTTTTTTTGAAGTAGGCATGTGACAAAATCATCTCCTTTTTGGCTACGTCAAATTGATGAAATACAAATTTAACAATTCATTCTATTTTGGAAAAATAGAGCGTGTAAACGGAGTGGGTGGGGCTACTGTCCGGAGGTTCAAATCACTCTGACGTCGTTTTTCAGCAACCCTATATCAAATCCAAACGGTGACCTTTTTCTGTTTACCTGAACGTAGTAGTAAATTATATGTGACACCGGGAAAGGAACCAGCTACCCTGTTTCCATTTCATGTGAATTTTACACTCCCTAGGGCTTAACACGAAGTGAACTCTGCGCTCTTGTAAAAAAAGGAAATCCTTGGGGTTTATTTTCAGCACTGGTGGTGATGGCCATAAAAATGTCCTCCGTCCCCACAAAAATATGCCTTCGTCTTCGTTCTCGTGTATTATTTTGGTCTACTCCTTTTACCTTTCCAATTCGGCAGACTTATGCCCATTCTGTTCTCCACTCTCCACCTACACGAGATCGACGAGTATCTAAATCCGTCCACCTCCTGCGTGACAGTTCCCAACTCTACCGTTCTCTTTCCACTCCTCCCCCCCCTCATTCAACAAACACGTGCCTCACGTTTGTGTTCGCTCATCCGAGACCGGAGACGGCGGATAGAGGGATGGTGGGAGTTGGGCGGCCATTATTTTATCTCCAAGAGTGGATATTGTCACGTGCCGTTAGCGCATCTCTCGTGTGATCGACAGGTGGCCTTCCCGCTTTCATGCGTGGGTTATGTTATTTTTTTGTTTCCCTAAAAAGTTACATGAAGGTAGGCGCGTGTCGGGTCAAAGAAAGTGAACACTCCAAAACTGTCTTTCTATTTTTGGCTATTCCCAACTGGGATGTTTCAACGGAGGCTCGTTATAGTACGTTCCAATATCTCCTAGAATAATACCTTCATCCTTCCGTCTTGTTAATTGCCTCATTTTTATCTCACGATATTTTTAAAAGATTAGTCTCTCAAAATGCCGGTCAATTCATACCATCCATTTGGGAGGACTTTGGGCACTGAGGGCACTTTTTAGGATGATAAGGGCATTATAAATTACTGGTCTTTGTAATATGTAAATTACTGGTATTACTATTCGTTGTGGAAATTAGTATTACGCAGCTATTTGTCTAATTCACATTTCAAAATTTAGGTTTTGAATTTTCCATGTGATTCTAATGGATTCTCTCCAACTTTTGAGAAGAATAATAATGTGTGCAATAAAAAAATTGGGACTATTCGCCGATCATTATATGGTTTAAAAAAATATTGAGTTTACTGATAAATGAACCACTATTTATATCATCCGTTTTCATTTTTCGTTATGCACCATCTGAGTAAGGAATACGTCCTATCTTATTAAGCCATTTTATTAAAGGAATTCAGACACATTGCTTTTTTTCCTACACAATCCAACAAGCCACAATTATTAAAAGTGACATCACAGAAAAACTCTTTGAAACATAAAATATATTTATGGTCAACAGATTTATTATTGTTAATTCAGTCATTTTATTTCGGAACTTAACTTTAATTCTTGCTAACATCTAAAAATACTCCGGACTTTCTTTATTTATTCTACATTATTTTGACATTTGTGTTATCCTTTTAACACTATAAAGAAGTGTAATTACTCAACAATACTCAAGTGTAGGCCTATAATAGATTGTGAATTACTCATTGTAATATTTTTGGTAATATACAAATACTTTCATTCTTTTGATACTCATTGTAATTTGTAAAAGGTTATATACATTTTCCTGAGACAGTATCTCTTAATACTCAAATCCAAAACCCACCCTATTACCGATATATATATATATATATATATATATATATATATATACTAGAACGCTGGACTACTGACCCGAGGGTCCCGGGTTCGATTACCGGGCAAGGCACTCTGGGCACCTGCAGCTCCACCCAAGCTAGTTGATTTTTCGGGTACCAGATCTTCCTGGGAAACCATAACCGGCACAGGGAAAGGAACTGGCCCCCCTACCCTGATGTGTGAATATTCACACGCCGTCGGGCTTGGTACACGGGTGAGCTCTACCATCACCTACTAAACCGACCTTCGGGTTGATTACTGTATGGTTATATATATATATATATATATATATATATATATATATATATATATATATATATATATATATAACCATACACACAGTAATCAACCCGAAGGTCTCGGTTTGGTAGGTGATAGTAGAGTTCACCCAGTACTAAGCCCGACGGCGTGGGAAATTCACACATCTGGGTAGGGGGGCCAGTTCCTTTCCCTGTGCCGGTTATGGTTTCCCAGGAAGATCTGGTAACCGAAAAATGAAATGGTTTAGGAAAATGTGATAGGAAGAGACTATATGGACTGATTCGTACTATATATGAGGAAGGAATCTGGCCGGGAGACTTTGTTAGATGAGTTAGTTTCTATTCCGAAAAAGGTAAAGGCTACATCATGTGAGGATTGCAGAACAATAAGTTTGATATCCTACGCAGCTAAAATTATTCTCAGGATCATCAACAAAAGGATAGAGAGTAAGGCAAATGATTACTTAGGGAATGATCAGTTTGGGTTTAGGGAAGGAAGAGGTACGCGTGATGCCATTGCAGTAATGAGGTCACTAATCGAGAGGAATATAGAATACAATCAGGATGTATTTGCCTGTTTCGTAGATTTCGAAAAAGCGTTTGATAGAGTGAACTGGGAAAAACTAATGCGTATATTGTTGAAAATAGGAATAGATTGGAGGGTCAGGAGACTAATCCACAAGCTGTACATGTCTCAGACGGCTCAGGTGTGAGTGGGGAACGGAGAGTCCGGATGTTAGGAAGAGGTAATGGGAGGAGTTGACCCCAGCCGTACTCTTATAAATGGGCAAAGGGTAGGAAGTGGAATTAAGAAAAATATAAATTAGCAGAAAATGATAAAATAAATATAATAAACGATACTAAAAATAAATGAATTAAATAGATCCCGCAAACGGTCAAACCAACCGTGTGTCGAATGATTAAATTACAAGTTATTTGCACCGTGTTTCGACTGCAAAGCAGTCCTCTTCAGAGAAGAAAAACTTGTAACTTAATCATTAGACACACGGTTGTAATTTAATCATTAGACACACGGTTGGTTTGACCGTTTGCGGGATCTATTTAATTAATTTATTTTTAGTATTTTTTATTACATTTATTTTATTATTTTCTGCTAATTATATCTTTCTTAACTCACCTTCCTATCCATTGCCCATTTATAAGAGCACGACTGGGGTCAACCCATTGGGCCCATTATTTCATACGGTCGTAGTTACCGTTCGCCTCATACGTTAGGAAGAGTGGTAAAGCTGTATATACCCTAGTCTAAATGATAACTTGAGGAGCCTATCATAAGCTCACTCGTCTCTGTAAAAGTCTGTATCTTATAAATGTTATCTTTTCGCTTTTCATTTAGGAAAAAAACACTATTCCCTTTCGACTCCACCTCACGAGATAGCTATTCTAAATGTTCGATAAAATTCGAAATCGCTAACGTTGGTATGTAAGGTTTCAAAATTCAGTGGTTCAGTTTGTGTTGGTAAATCTACTTAGTTTTAAATTCAAGTAATTAATTTATTATTAGCTCCAAAGTAAAACAGTAATATTTTGATAATAATTCGTAGCTAAGCGAAAATGTCCGTTACTGAGGAATTTCTCGCTATATTATGGAATGAGCATGCACATTTACTTTCAATAGAAGCTAATGTCTTCCGAAACATTTATAATATCAATAATTATGATGAATTAGCTTTCATAAAAGGCCATAAATATGATCATAATTTAAATTTACATGGTCTGTACTGAAAAATAATCAGAATAAATTAGGGGGAAACTTTATTGAAGATCAAAGCACAATTCATTAAAACTCTTCAAAACAGTTCCCTTGTACATCCATTCGCCCATATCAGCGCCTCTGCCACGCTTCTGGTACGTTGTCTGGAGGGTGCCGACGGGGATTTTGTTCAGGCATTTCGTCGTAGTATCTTTGACATAATCTAGTGATCCAAAAGGGTACTCAAAGGTGTTATACTTGGATGTACTCAAAGGTTTATGTCTCGTCACCAGTAACTACCTCTTATAAAAAATTCGGGTAACTTCCACCTTGGTCCAAGAGGTCCAAGGCAACATTCTCCTAATATTCAGTCAGCACCTTGGAGACCGTCTTGTCACACCTTCTCAAGGCCAGATCTTCTGTAAGAATGCAATGTACTGTGGTTTGCTGAATATTACACTCTGCTAACATCTTGATACTTGGGGGTCAATTAAAATTGAACATGTCTCACTTTTTACGCATTTTCCGCACACTACCTTTTTGATGTACTATATGTCCAGATCATTTCACATCGTCAACCTCCTCGTTACCGTCTAAAAACATCCTGTGCAAACCGAAAACCATCACATGGGACATTTATCCATCTTGATAAGCATCTTTAATTGTGGTCATGGTCTACGGATCCGATTTTTCGAGTTTAACTTAAACTTTTCTCGCATATGATTGTTCCATGAAAAATGGTGTCGTGAATTTGTAACGCAACCTTCGGACAATGATTCAGTCCAGCAGCGATTCGCAGACTGTAACGACCGGCAGACAACTGACGTGGGACGTGTTTCTTTCCCAAGACCTCACACCATTTTTCTATCTACAAATTGCCCCACTTCAGTCGTTCGCTTCTCCAGGAAAAATCATTTTACTTACTTTTTTAGGACAGACCTTGTGTATTAGCACCGAGGTCGGTGAAACCGTATAATCAGAACCGATATTTACATATTGTTGTATTTAATACGAATGATGAATTGAATCTAATTTGTTAAAATATAAATCCAGTGGAAATTGTAGGTATTGATAACCTCAGATTCTCACGTAATCAAGTTCAAGTTACGCTTAAAGATTTTTCTCAATCGGGAGAAAATGATTTAATTTTGTTTTTCTTCCAGAACAAATGTTGATTAACGCCCAAGGTTGAGAGGTAAATGTCAATCAGCCTCACCTCCTGCCGTCAGTGGATGGCCTGAGATACCGCGAAAGTGCGGTATCCTCACCACCCAAACCGTCACTAGGAGCAGTTAGAAATGACGCCGTCGAAGGAAATAGGAAAATGAAAACTTTGAAAACGCGAAAGTTAGCCGCGAGGGAAAATAATGCGGGCGCTAATGGCCACTGGCGTTAGTTTTCCAAGGCTGAGGAGAGCGTTGCTATGGAAAGCGACCGGTTGCCATGGCAGCCGGAAGGAGGGTTATTGTTCGTTCATCCCGGGAGAGGGGGTGTGGCGCGAAGGGCGCTACGCCAAGCGCCCCCGCGCGGGAAAGGGGTCGGAGGCGTGTTGTCGACGTGCGATCCACGGGCCGAGAGGAAAAACCTAACCGGGGAGACAGTGGCGGAGAGAGGGTTTCGAAGAGGGGAAGGGGGTAGAAGGAGAGAGAGAGAGCTAGCCTTAGCAGTCACAAGCAGGGATGCTGATGAGAGCCGCTTAGTTTCTCTGTTTTTTTCCGCCATTCTGTGATGCTCAGGTGAGGCGTGAAGTGAATTAGGAGTGGGGTGAAAACAAGAGAAGCACGTAATTTTCCTTTTATCCGTGCTCCGTATTTTCTATTTTTTTTCTTTCCCCACCTCCCTAACCCTCCCGCATTGCTCCAAACAGCTCTCCGTAGGATGACGTCACGGGCATGGCTGTTTACGAGGTGGCACGATGTCAAAACATGTCAGCAAGCTGAAAGATATTTGGGGAAGATTTTGTGATACTCGGAGAGGTGGTTGGTTTCTCATGTTCGCGAATTTGAGCTGGATGAGACATTCGAACCGCGAATTACTCTCTAGGAATTTGCATTCGAACATTGTGAATGTAATGTTATAGAATTCCTTGATAAAGAGTTCTCTAATTTACTTCAATATGCTAAGAACGTAAGCAAAGGGCTTTCTTTTTACGCACGAAGATGCTCAAATTTGATACTTAAGTGTGATACAAAAGGGTTTTGTGAAAAATACTCCTTTGTGGTGACTCTTAATAAAGAATAGTTATGGCATTTACTACTATAATGTACTTCAGAAGAGTCAAATGTAATCTTCCCTTTGCATCAAGGTACTCTAATACACACAATTTTACCATTAAATGAACAATATGCAGACCATTTCTGTAGTTTGAAATAAATTACGCAGTATCCATGTTGAAATGACTTTGTACGTTTCCACAGATTTAAAAAAAAATCTGTGCAAAAGTACAAAGTCCTTTTAGTATGGATATTAAATGCCTGAAACAGTAAAATATATTCCAATGGCTCAGGTCAATTAATATGTATAGATTGTAATTAATAGTTTTGAATGTTGAAAAGTCACGTTAAATTGATATAATGATTATTATTATAGAGGATCGCTCAAAACTTTATGCCGACCATTTTCTAATTCTCATTGTGCGCAAAATGACCAAGATTAATACCAACATAAATTTCATGGCGTTTGAATTCCCGAGGTTACAAAATAGAGAAGAAATAAACTAGGGAAAGAACCCGAAGGATACCCTGCAATGCATATCAAGACATAACACAATTAAATGACGTTGAACCAATAATTTTACCAAATTTTCACATTTACTTGAGATAATGGAAAGAATTAAATTCACGCTAAGGTAGGAAAGAGTCTGAAGATGGATGTAAACACAGGGAAGCTGGTGGGATTTATTTTATTGGATAGTTTTTGGAATGTTTACACCTGGGGATTAGGTCTCAAAACGTGCATCCCCCTTCTCCATCTTGCGAGAGGGAAACTCCGGTTTAGATCATCTGCTTACGTGCAAGGAACTGTAGCAACACATCTCTCATATTTGAAAGCGGATACGACCGACGCGACAACGCCGTCCCTCCTTCATCATCGAAGATCTATGCTATGATAATCACGTATTGTGTGTGGTGTTCGTGTCTACTACTGCGAGTGTCTCTCCCAATACCGTTTCCAATGGCTTTCACCGGATGCCGTCCCAAAAACCTTCCAGTCATGGGGTGAGGGAAGGACGGAAGGAAGGAATGTGACGAGCTTCGTACGTGATACGGATCATGCAAAGCAGACGTGTGTTCCTCGCGCCATTTACACGGAAGGACGCTTGTTTGGGGACTCTCGAGAACTATGGAACCTGCTTCACGGATTACTTGAGGCAATAAATACCAAATTTCTCGTATGATACTGAATGTATTTGACTCTATTTTTTTCACTCAGCTATTTAGGTACTTTTTGATTCCTGAAAAATAACACAGGCCAACAGTGGTTTTGGTGCCGGAGCTTTTAATGCTGATTTAAAGAACAATTGGGGTGCTGAATCCAATTATGACACTAGTTTTTTCTTATCAACAATAGTTTTCAAGATATAGATATGTTGTTACTTACGTAAAAAAATCTTCTACATGATGATATGGGAATATTATATTAATAATTATCTCATTGGCCTACAATATAGAAATATACATAAAACTTATTGACCGTTTATTGAAAATAAAAGGAACACCGCAGGGTGGTTATAAATTAATATACTTATAGATTTATTTAACTTTGAAAATTATTTTCCGGAATATATCAAATATTAAAACAACTAATCGTAAGATGTGCCATATCTAAAAAAGTAGAGCTGTTAAATAAAAACGGATTTCATATTTGGATTCAGCTCTACAAATATAGTTAAAATCATCACAAAGATTCCAAAAAAAAATTCTTTTTGTAGGCCTGTGTAATAGAAGACCACAAAGGCATCTAAAACTAAGATATATACTTCAGTGATAATAATATAAATATTCAATGTTGGAATGAGTAAAATAGAGGATTGATAAGGTAGAAGCACTCACGAGAGTAATATAATATTTGGACCCACAATAGTAAACAAAAATGTAAGTAGACACAACATAAAATGACACTTATATTTCATAAAGTTTAAACTTTCCACATTCTTCAGGAAACACACAAAAAAGAAAAGAAACTCACTAGTTTTCGAATTTTCGGTAGCCCACGCCAACTTTCTCAAGGAAGAGGACAGAACTTAGTTCACAGGGATTTTGTGTTTGCATGTGTATTTTGCCAATGTGGCTCGTCTTTTTCTTCGGGCTATACGTGCCACAAAATTCACTGTTCCTATGCTTTATGATGTTGTATGATTTCTTTCCCACTGTCCTTTACTCTTGTGTGTCGTCTATCTCTCCATTGGTGGGTGAAACAACCCCCTGACACCATCTCTTGGCCAAAGAATCGGGGCACTTGGTTGAATAAAGACCCCGCAGATCTCGGTGTAAATTACGTGTCCTCGATAGCTCAAGTAGTTAGAGCATGGCCCGGCAAGGCTAGCTACTCTGGGGAATCCTAGATTCTTCCTCCACACGTTTTAGATAATACCGGCAATCAAATCTCCATGAAATTGCGTGTTTTCCTTAATATTTACTTTAAAATGTCTTCCCTTTCTAAAGGTTAAAGGACTCACATTCTTCCACTGTATATTATTTGGAACCGTTGGACCCTTAAGAGTATTTAACATTTTGCTCGGGCTGTAAGCCGACACTAATAATATAAACTACCATACTATTTAAAACCCTTTGACAAGAAAAGGAAATTCATAAAATCAAGGCCCTTTCCGTTAATAAAGCAATTAAAATTGAGTGCAATGGTGGAATAAGTAAGTCCACTAATGGAATAGTTAAGGGGGAACTCCATTCTCATGACTCTTCTCACTCAAAATCTAATTTTACTGGAAGACCGTTCCTTTGGACATCTTAAAATGAAATATTTATTAGTCCTATCTTCATTTTGGAATGTTTCCCCTGTCCGCAGGAAGGGATAAAATCTAATCATTTCAAAATATTAAAACTGCCTTCAGTTTCACTTATCTTGGAATATGAAAGCTCATATCCTCCACATCATACAATGAAGTCCATGACATCATTTTTTAGCGTCTGTTGTTTGAAACTGATTGTTTCCCTTTCTATTCGGTCGACTACGGCGTGCCTACCTTTGGATGTGATGAATCATCGGAGCTGAAAGTAGCGGGCCTGGAGAGCAAATAATTTGTAACCTTCCGCAAAATTCTGAGGGTATCCACCTCCATTTAACTTTATTTCGCCATTTCTTCACACCTCTCAAATCCCTTTTGTCAAATATAGCACTAGAGATTACAAATGAAATTTCTTCCTCAGTGATATATGTTTTTATTTCCCTCGGTGCCCTAAAGATGTCACTCTCACAAAAAGTGTTAGTTGAGCACCAATAGTTGATTCAAAGTCGATATAATGAGCATGGTTTATTCTTAAAAGAAACTAATTAGTAACCCAACCATTTTTCCGATAACTTGAGATATACACTGCTCCGAAGTATCGTATCCGCATTAGGTGGGAAATATTAAAAAATAGAAAAAGTGTAACAAAGAAGAGAGCCAGATATACGCTCTGTAAGCATAAAAGTTCAGATTGCGCATCGGAGCTGCTGGGTATTCTGAAATAAGGAAGTTTGCAAAATCGAAGAAAGCGGAGTAGGTTTGTTGCGGTGCATGGAATAGTTAAACATGACAAAGTATGGGAATATTTAGGGAAGGAAATGGTAAAACCAAGTTTTTAGAAAAAAATGACCGTATTTTTCAATAGAAATAAGAAAACAAAAAAGATTTTTAAGCAGAGATATTAATGAATGAAACCAGCTATCTGGAGATTCGTTTGAGCCCTTCCCATTAACTGTATAAAGTTTAAAGAATAGGTGTAAAGTTTAAAAAAAATAAAGATTTACACAAAGTCGGATGATGAACTTCACAATGGCTTTTTGCTATAGTGGTTTGCAAGTGATGTAGACGGAGCAGAGCTTGATTGTAAAACTATGTGGTGTTTGACGGTTGCGTAATTTTGGATGATGTGTGATGATGGACGGTGCATCCTTTGCACGATGTAATGCTGTGCGGTGGCTTCGTATTTGCTTTGACTGCCTTAGTTATAGTAGCTTATTTTTGTTTTTTTTTTATTGATTTTCATATTATTTTTTCATGTTTGATTGTGACGAGAGGGGTTAATTGACAACTGACGCTAACTGTACATGTATTTAATAATACTAATCTGAAATTTTCCTCTTTTTGTGGCGTAATGTATTTAATTAGGGAGCTAATAAGTATTTGCGTAAATTCTTCTCCGGTCCTCCACCGGGTTATATTGTCCATCTTGGCCGACGTTTCGATGTCCTACTCGGTCATCGTCATCAGGGCTTCTGAATGAAACGTCGGCCGAGATGGACGATATAACCCGGTGGAGGACCCGAGAAGAATTTACGCAGCTGATACGCCGGGGAAACACCAAATCTTTTACTAATAAGTCTTTATTTCATCAATTAATCATATGAGGGAGTCACTCCCCTCGAAACACAGTCAATATTATTGTCATGAAATATTATTATTAACAGTAGTTCACGGACATATGTTTCAATGGGCACGTGTGTTACTCACCGCTTCACTTCTAAGCCCTTCATTGCGTGAATACAAACACCGTGACTTTGTACACTAGATTATACTTGTTATTTCACGTATCTGTTTCTACTTCACATTAGTCCATTCAGTACCCCATACATCCTGTACCTCGCTAACCAAAAATTCTCCCCTCATTCATAGTCTTCGACATTTCATTGCCACTCAGTATGCTCAGTTTTTCCTGCTTCTCTCTATTTCACGCAAAAACTTTCTCTTTTCCTCTACTATTTCTATGTTTGCTTCTATATTGCCACTATTTATAGTTTAAAGATACACTGTGTAATCGTCTCAAAAGATTGTTTGATGATAACATCAGTAATAGGTTTTAGGATAATGAAAAGAGAAACTTTATAATTCCACATAGATTTATTAGACGGACGACCTAGGTTTCGACGTGGCACGTCATCATCAGGTACTTTTTGCAAAGAAGACAGAGAATATATAGTCACAGAAAATTGGGGGGGGGGAAAGAGGGGGAGAGATCGGGGAGGGGGGAAAGGCGAGAAGAGAGAGACAACTCCCTGGTCTGAGGAGAGGGTTAGGGGGTGGAAGAGGGGAAACCCCAGGGGGTGGGGGGGTTTGGCCCGGAGGTGGTTAAGGGGGCTGAGAGCATAGGGACTAGAAGAAAGGAAAGGAGTAGGAACTCCGTAATCTAAGGAAGGGGGTGGTAGTGTAGGGGACGCGTGGGTCAGGAGGGAGAGGGGAAATCCCGAGTATATGTAAAAACGCTGTATTAAGAGCCGGTAGGGGAGGTAAGGTAGGTGAAGAATCATTAGGTGTGCAAGGAAGGAAGGTCTAGAAGGGGGGAGTGGGAAGGGTACAAGATTTCGTTAACAATATTAATCTTATTTTGAACACATTTCAAAATTTCATATTGCTCCAGCGCGTCAAGCCTCTGTTCTTTCCTCTCAATATGCAGGAACTCTGGCACAAAATCACTCAGATGTTATATGTTTCATTCATATGTTATAAAGTTTCTCTTTTCATTATGTTAAGTCGATTCCATGAAGTCACGCCCGAGACAACGAATTATAGGTTTTAGGATAATCGGTTCTTTTCAAAACTAGCAAAAGATATCCAGCATAGGATAGGACAACTGTTTATGTACTAATTGCCCACCTTAATAAAACATACATTGAATGGTTGAGGCCTTAACTTTGTAGAAATCCATGTTTAACTTAAGAAATTAAATATTATCTTTGCTTTCTACAGAAATAAAACTTTATTTGTCGACTAGTTTCGCTTACACTGTAACATCCTACTAGTCCTGAGGATGTTACAGTGTAAACGAAACTAGTCGACAAATAAAGTTTTATTTCTGTAGAAAGCAAAGATGATATTTAATTTCTTAAGTTAAGAAAACATTTCAAAAGCTGCTATGCTTTTGTGACGTTAATTCCAAACATGGATCCGTAGCTCCGCTTCTTATTTTATGAAACTACTGCGAGGGAAATTGTGTGATCCCAATATATTAAAGGGATAGGAGAATATATCTTTGCAAATAACTTGTGCAAATATATAAGTATAAGGATAAAATGTTTAAGTGCAAAAACGACAAGTACATTTTGGCAATGAATTTGTTTAAATCTCCTTCACTCAATTTACTTTTTAACATAACGTAACCGTTAAATACCATTTTTATGTTATTTAATAACCGTCAAATAATGTTTCAAATGTTATTTAACGGTTACGTAGTCTCAATACTCACTCTTATTATTCTTAGTAAGTTAGTTGTCTTTTCACTAAACATTTCAACCTTAATCAGAATTCGTTGTCTCGGGCGTGACTTCATGGAATCGACTTAACATAATGAAAAGAGAAACTTTATAATTCCACATAGATTCCACATAGATTAAATTCCACATAGATTAAATCTATGTGGAATTATAAAGTTTCTCTTTTCATTAGGTTAATCAGAATAAACTTACGTTTAAGAAAAATAGTTCTTCTAGTATTCCAATTCTATGTAAATTAATTTTTGGAAGGTTATGAAAAAGAAAGATACACGTTACATCCGAACTATTTTCGTCCACTTTTGTGAACTGATTTAAAAGAATTGAATCCTTTAAAGCGGTGTGGCAGGATGTAACGTAAATGTGTGGTTTTTACAACTTAAATTATTGTAGTCGTTCATATCGTAAATGCATTTCCTCTTTAAACATTTCTTATTTTTACCCCGCAGCCTCTTTATGGTGAGATTTCCTCTCGAGTTACACTTCTATAATAGCTCTTTTGAGAACTTTTCCTTCAGTCCTGGATCTTGCTTAGTCGGCCGTCAAGTAGTCAGGAACCTCAACATAACTTCCACGTGCCTCAGGACCAGATATTTCATCGCAATAAAACTAGATCCCGTGAAACTCCGCGTCACATTGCTATCCCCACGAAGTCGCGACCAATAATAATTGAACTAATACTTCAACGGTCTCCTGGAGAGCATTTTTTATAGATTTTTCCCCTTTCTTCGGATTTAGCCGAAATGTCCCACACCGCAGTTTTATTCCACGCTGAACTTTTATCGCACCCCTATGAATCAACATAATCGTCATAGTCATTCACGTTAGGCTCTAGACGTTCATCGGGAAGAAAAAAGGGCATATAAATCTGAGGGAAGATAACTGATGCCTCTCCCTCTGAACTAATTCTTCGCCTTAAGAGAGTTCGTACCGACCTATTAAGCTTTGAAAAATGTTCCATATTCACTAACTTTCACTTTAGTTAACCTTCTATGTTTTAGTCACTCTCCGTAAAGATTATTTTATTCTTCTTCTGCTCTCATTCCACTTTCAATGTAATGTCTTAAATCCTATCAACAAATACCCTCAAACCTCTCTCTTATCCTTATACTGTGTCAAACATATTTCCATTTGTCTTTCCGTCACACCACATTTATATTCTCCACGTTGGCTGAGAACCTGACAGTCCCTCCTTTTTCTTTAACTGAAAACTATTTTAACGAACAATTTGCGGAAATTCATGCCAAAGCCATTATTAAATGCTTAATTAAGCGGCGTCGTAATGGGGAATTTTTTACCTACGTATGCAGTGCAACGTTACTTCAAGACGTAGGATTTTTACGAGATTTTACTAGGCGTGATTTATTTATTTTTCCCTGAAATTAGCGCTTTGTGGATTTGAAATCTGGGGTCTGTTTCTCGGAGCGAAAAGTCAGCTAATAAGTCCTTGTAATCATTAATTTAATTTCAGTTAGGTTTGAACATTTTTTTCAAAGTGGATATTATTTCATTTTGGAAATAACTATTATTTAAGTTAATGTTTGATTAGATTTTAAATTGCTTAAATTTATCACGGAGTTCGTTTCGTGCAATGCGATCAAAATTCAGAATATTAATATACGTGCTTTTAAATGAAGATAAAAATGTTCATCCGCTGACGGCTAATTTGAAATTATATTTGGTAGCTGAGAATTTTATCGAGTCGTAATGGAACACTATTGGGATAGAAAATCATGTTCAAGAAAGGTACTCTAAAAAAATCACACATCTATGCAAATGTGAGAAAAAGTTGTCTCAATTTACAGAGGGCATTCAGTCAACGGTTGACGTTGTTCACTCAGGCACATAACCAAATGGGAATTCATGGCGACAACAAGTATGGGAACATTTCCATCAGATAAAATTTCCGTTCCTCGGCGGTTCGCAATGCTTCTTTCCCATTTTGCTCTTTTGAGACGTGATCATTTTTATTTATTTTCATCCAAAGAAAGAGAACACACCACTGCGTATTTACGGCATGATTAGGTTTCTATTCGGAGCCTTTGAACTCAGTGGTTGACAGAGGCTCCATTCCCGAGCCGCCAAAGGAGTGAGAAGGGAAAATGGAGTTGGGTGGTGGAGGACATCACGGGTGCGAAATCTCAGAAGCACGGCTTATATTTCTGGAATATTCGATGATCAAAAGACGAAGAAAATCTACCCTTTAACGTTTTTCTTGGTTCGGAATCCCTTAGAAGGGCTGAAAACTGCGTGGGCCAATTGGGCCAACGGGAGGAAGGCCTCTCGAATTATGTTGAAGGTTAGTCGCTCGGGTTGAAAGGATTAAATAGAGGTAATATTGGTGTCACTCGATGCCTTGGAAGAGTTAATTGGTCTACTCCCGCAGTCATTCATCCACTTATAGATTAGAATGTCTTCAGATGACTTTCGGTCGTTTTTATTTACGAGTTCGACTTAAAGACTTTTATTCCCTCACTATTGTACTAAGGATTTTTTTAAAAACTAAAAACGAGGACAATTCATTGGATGCATTCTATCGCACTCCACCTACACTATGCAAAGATTTACGTCAGAGGTTCGGGAAACGTAATGGACATTAACTCATAGTATATTTATATTAAAGTATCGCCCAGGTTTATTTTGAATGTAATGCTGCTTAAAATCATATGCATCTCCAGTGTATTAAACAATTATAATCATTCGTAGTTTACTGTCTAAGATGGGTCTAGGATGGAAACAGACTGAGTATTGGTAAAATCCTCAATTCGTCGAACAAGATAACGCTGATACTAACCTAATATTAAACCGTTCTATATGACCTAGCTTTTTCCCACCTATTTGAGTGTTTAACTTAACCTTCCTCTTTCACAAAAACCAGATAACCTTCGTTTTTTCTATATTTTTTCGCATCCCATACAATCAAACCGATTTTCTCAATACTCTAAGCAATAATTATAACCCTTTGACTGACTGGCTAACAAAATCTTAATTATCTACAGATCAGATTTTATGGCCTACCATCGACTTTGATTCCCATACTTCTTCTCCTGTAACTTTTATCATTCCCCCCTCGCATTTGTTGAAAACCACAGGTGAAAATGAACACCCCTGTCACACCTCCAATCCTAACACCGCCTATCTCGACTCTTCATCCACCACTCTCATCTGAGCAGTGTGAGACATGTGCAGGTTGTGGACAAGTCGTCTATCCCTTCAAATCTAATCCTAATGTTAGAAAGAAAACCATTCATTTAACCAAATTTTCTCTACCACACGAATTTTTTAACTATATGGGACAAACAAATGTATCACGATTGTACATTATATCATTTTCTAGTATAAGTGACCTCATAGCATCGTGCATAGCTCTCTTCTGCCTAAATCCAAACTGAATATCCTCTAATTAAGTATTTGTCGTCCTCTCGATTCTCATTGATGATCTAACTAATGGGATCTAACATTGATCCGACTAAAACTTCCGGCCAAACTCTTTCCTCATTGGGGCTACGAATTAGTCCATTAAGGCTCATTCTCTCACGTTTTTCTTAACCCTTATGCAGCTCCGCGGGGGATATGTTCTATCTCCACGACCCTATTTGATTTTAAATCCTTTAACGCCATTTCTCTCTGGTATTGGAATGTACTTGGTTCTAAGCTATCCATGTCTACATCATATTCTCTGTCTATATTTAAACTATCTTGCAAAATATTTATTCCACAGATCACTATTTAGAATCTCTATGCATTTTTTCAATATCTCTTGAATCTGTTGTAGATCTGTTAATTAGTTTACTGTGGCTAATCAAATAGTGTGAATTGATTTTTTCCTTTCTAATTTTGAATATGTTTTCTTCTTTCTGGGCAGAGCACTTATTTCACCATTCCTTTCTGATTTCTCCATATTCTCCACCATCTTTTTTCGTCCTTATTAATTTCCCAACTTAGTTTATTATTTAAGCCTAGTACTATATTATGACTAATTGCGCAAAAGAGTTCTTTCATTTCCCTTCTCATCTCTTTTCCTAAGGACCGCGAGAGTGTTCTAGCCAGATTCCCTTATCCTTTTTCTGGCAATCTTTCTTAAAGTTACGAGTTGAAGTACGTAATAATTTAGTGGACAGAGCGCTTGACCACTTATCGGTGGTTCCAGGTTTGATTCCCGGGGACTGGTAACCATCAGATTCACCCAAGCTGTATGATTTTTCTGGTGCCAGATCTCCGAGGAAAACCACATGAAATTAGGAATTGGCCACTCTATCCTGCTGTGTGAATTACACATACCGTTGTGTTTAATATTAGGTGACCTTTATCAAATCAAACTAACCTTCGTGTTGTTACCTGTGCTGTATAGTTTCATTTGCAGCTTCCGATATCCATTGCTTTATGTGTTCCCACTTCCTTCCACAGTACCCACCTCTTTGTGCTTACTCATCAATTTTTCGATGCCACCTAGTACTATTTCTTTTTTGTCCTGGCTAATTCTTATATATTTTTGAATCCTCTTGAACCTTACTTCACGATTCATTCCATTTCAATATTGGTCTGAATCCGCATCCAGTCTCGAGTATCTGTGCGCATTAATTTTGTTGTTCCTAAATCTTTGCTTAAACATAATAGTATCTACCTGATATCTCTCTACATGACCGATTATTCTTTTCATACTGGGTTTGACCCAAAAATAAGTATTAATAAGTAATCGTCTCTTTCGACTCAAAAGGCATTAGGAAAGTTTACAGGGAATTAATTTTCTGAGAATCGACAAGGAAAGTAACTGGAAAGAGATGCACTAGGAAAAACGATATAAATGTTCCGTCTTGGTCCCAAAATTGTTTAAACGAGTTTCTCGAACACATAATTATATTCATTGTTAATTCTCCATGTAAAAATCAATACTTGACCAAGAAAGAGTGTGTAAATATTCGCCAAAACAACCGAAAAAATATTATGGACTGAAGGTTAATTGAAGGAGAATAGACTTCCCCTAGAGCAACTTCTGCAGCAACCTAGTAACATCATTTTCAATTTTCAGTTATTGACTTTTATTTTCATGACCGCTCTGGATCCCAAATCTCTCAAATCCCGGTAGTCATTTCCTCGTCGATCTCCAGTTCATACCGAGTAATGGGAATGCCAACTCAATTTGTCGCTCAGCACGTGGTGAATTCCGCTACATCTTTGATTCGTCATGGAAGACAATTAAAAGCTCCGCTGTTGTAGAGGGTTTGGCGTGGTGGTACTTGTATGAAGAGAAGGGCATACTTTGAAGCCCAGAGGAAGAACGTGGATGACTCGGAGTGAAAGGTGGGAGGACGTGAGGGGAATGCACAGGGAGAGTTCAACGGAGGTTAGCTGGCTGCGCGGAACGAAATAATGAAGCATAACTTCGCAGTCTCTCGAAGTCATTGCATAACTTCGAGAGGGTAACGAGAGCTCTCGGAAGACCGTGACTTGAAAATAATAGCTCCTTGAGGAAAGCGATGGGAAGTATCTTGAGATGCCTCGTACCTCAGTGTTTAACGAGAGAAATACATTCCCTTGATGCATTTTACAAACTCCAAATGTATTAAAGAAAAGTGTTTTGGCAGTTATAATATGGTTAAAATAAATTTGAAAATTGCTTAAAATGTATTCATGTCCTTAAAAATATCGTAGGTAGCAGAGAGAGGGAACAAGATGGGCTGTATTTGAAACGTCCATACACGAGTATGTTTAGAAAAGCGAGTAATTGCTTTAATGAAATCGCTTCATTATGTATTATACCTTGCAGGAATTTAGTAGTATAATATATCGTCTTTCAAAGTTATCAAGAGTATAGGTATTCGCCAGTTAATTATTTCAAAAGCATTTGCCGACTACCATTAGAGGAATCGGAAAAAAAGTTAAAAGAAAATCAGCTAGGCTTAGTAAAAATTACTATGAGAAATGTGTAGGCGTGACGGGTATGTTGGAGGTATTATGATAGTTTCAAGAAGAGAAAAATGAAGACTTACAGTGAATCAGTTCCATAGGTCTTGGAAAACCGAGTTTTCTGGTGACATCAAGGGAATTATCATTGATTTACATTAGGTACACTGACTGATTGGATATTTTAATTGGAAAACATAAGAGACCTAGATACGATCAAAGACAGATTGAAGTACTTATTCTTCCTATTTTGATAAATAATCATAATTAATCAGACGTAACTACTCCTAATTTAAAAATAAAAAAATAGAATTTAACTGGAGCACGTATTATTGCGTGATGTAAATTGGCATGCATGTGTGTAAGTGTACATTTGTTCGTATATATGCAGAAATTTATTTAAATTCAAATGGATATTGCGGCATTAAATGCTAGTTTTCTAACACTACCGGGTTGTGGTGTGCGGAATATTGTATAAATGTAAGATGACACTTTTGAAATTTCATTTTCAAATGTAACAATTCTTGCCGAAATGCTTTACATTAATACCCTGAGTGCAAGATATTCAACATACGGCAGGGAATTTATGAATGCATGCATGGAGAGCTGAGGTAGCATAAATTCCACGCTATCTGGTGAAGTCCATCACTTTCCATTTTTTCCTCAGAGAACCAAAACCGCGTTTTCTATGACCGATTCTCCAACTTCTGGACAGCCATCTGAGCCTGCCTCATACTGCGCTTAATCTGGAGACACTACAAAAGATGACAAGGTCATCTACAAAAAGAAATCTTATCACCAGAGGTCTAATGCAATCTACTATGAGGTGCTCTCATCTCTTGCTGTGACAGGGCATTACCAATTCTTATTCTGAAAACCCGGTTGGTTGAAAAAATTCTTCAACAAAATATACAGATTTTCTTCAAAATCCCACAATTCTGGTTTTTCTAAAATATTACGTCGCCAAACGACGTCCTATGATTTCTCGATATCAAGGAATACGGTCACAACATGTTGGCGCAGCAGAAAATCCTCCTGAATGAAGTTGTCTGCTTGAATAAGATGGTCAATTCTGGACCTATTGTGGCAAAAACCACACCAAGTGTCGAAGAAAAGACTCCACTACTCCAGAGAGGAACTCTATGGCTCTCTCTCCAACACCTTACGTAGTGTGGTCGTCAAGAAGATTGGGCGATTTTAGAAGGATCCTTTACCAACTTGCGGAGAAAAACGATTATATACTGACTCTAATTATTCAGGGTATGCTTTATCTCTCAGACTATCACAATGCCTATGTCCTTGTTCACTTGTGAAGATCATTGAAGTAAATTTTGCCGGAGTGAGTTTCATTTCTATAAGATTGTACTGAATGGGAAATGGGGGAATCTGAAATACCACTCGACATTACCTCGCGAGCCGTAAACTGGTTACAACATTAGGACCCCTGCTATGCTAATAGAAGAAAATATGTGAGCAAAAGGCAGATTGGTAGGTGTTTATTAATGAGTTAATCGCTCTTCTTGTGGTGGTGAATTTCGCAGGAGGAGATAACATATCCTTTACTGCCTCAACGATGCATAAATATATGTATCTGTGTGTATATATGCATGTTGGTGTGTATATATATATATACATACACACACATATTTTTGTGTATCAAATCAATAAAATTGTGTGTGTGTATATAGTATATATATATATATATATATATATATATATCATATCAAATCATAAAAAAACAAATAATATCAAATCATCTATAAAAATAAATACATACTTAGACAGCAACACACAGCACGAGAACACATAAAAGGAACACTCACAATAATATCTTGAGAATTTCGACGGACTTGAACTCCGTAATCTTTAATAATGGTTAAGCGGATAAAATGATACTTTGTAATTCCACAGATTTATTTCACAAACACACGACCCGGGTTTCGACGTACAACGTCATCTTCTGACGTTGTACGTCGAAACCCGGGTCGTGTGTTTGTGAAATAAATCTGTGGAATTACAAAGTATCATTTTATCCGCTTAAGTATGAACCGATTCCATAAAATAACGCCTGAAACCATCGATTTTAATAATGGTATTATCATAAAACCTGCCGATTCAGTTTTTCCCCTGAATTATCATTTGGCCTGTTGAGGTGGCTTTAAGTTAGTTAATAATTAGTTTAATGAAAGGTTGAGTATTTGATGCTCAATGGGATCATGTGGGTGGTCTGAAAAGTTTCCGACTCAGAAAATTTCAGAAAAAATGTCTTGTACCTTTGTTAGGTTGGAAACTTTTCAGACCAAAGTTTCCGATCTAACAAAGATACAAGACATTTTTTCTGAAACTTTCTGAGTCGGAAACTTTTCAGATCACCTTCATACAGCCATACTTTTTAAAAATAATTATGTGGTGAATTGTGTCCTTTCGAGTCAGTATTTCACAAATAGAATTGCTTGAGCGGTACGGAAATGTTGAATGAGAGGTTCCATATGATGCCTACGTGGTCTTCCAACGGTTTTGCATCGATACTAGTGTCTTTTTGTTTAGCTTTAACTTATTGCGGTACTACGACAAGATAAGGAGCGTTTTTTACTCTCCTTCGCTCGTGATATATGCATTTATTGTAGCTCACCGAATGCATAATGCAGACCGGTGAAGATGAGAATGCATGAGAAGGAATGAGAAATGTCTGAGAGTAGGCATTGTGGAAGGATTTCCAAGCCGAAATCTAAAATTAATCTAGTCCGTAGGGTGTTGAGTTGCTTTGAATCACGCAATGCTAGTAACGAAACCCTGTTCACCAGAACGTATGGTTTAGTGTTTGATAATCTGGAATTCAAATGGGCGAAGGTGAAAAATGTTTGGCCATCATGAAAGTTTTTATCACCCAGATAAGGATATCATCTGAATCCGTGCCATTGTTAAGATTAGTTTCTAACGAGATGCTATTCCAACTGATGCATTGCATAATTTTTCATTGTGATAATAAATGTTTATCCCTTATTTACGGAAATAATGTGCAATTGGCTCGTTAAATAAGGAAGGTCTCAAAAGTGAGAGATGCTTTAAAATTATTGATTGGAATTTCAAGTCTATTTTTATCATCTTTACACTGAAAATACTCTTGATCTTCTGACATTTCCGCCGGATACGTTCTTCACCCCCCGAAGATTTCGATCTGAAATTAAATTTTCTATTTCCATGGTTCTCTTCCGTTCTCCCACACACTATTATATTTTGATGAATATTTCCATTCACGGGACTTTTGTTTCTCTATTCTTCAGGAATGTACTATTATTTGCTATCCTTTCCGGGTAACTTTTAATAATTCCAAATCATTTTCACAAAATTAAAGGTGCGGGACATAAACTTAGACACGCAAAAGTTTTGCTCTTAAGAAAGCACTAAGAAATAGTACAGTATTCATTATACTTGTAAAATAATAAAAAAGGGTTAGGTGGAAAGAGTGTTAGGGACTGAAAGAAGGAATCACATGAGGTAAGGAAGAGTTTGCGAAGAGGTGGACGATGATGACGGTCAAGTTAAGTAAAGACTTCAAGAAAACGAGCGAAGAAATTGGTATGGAGTTATGTATATCTGAAAAACTTGGTCGTAGACGTAAATTGGATGATTTTATGATGCATACAGGGTTCGTCCGGAAAATAAGTTTATGATGCTCATTGTCTTTTTTGACAAAAGGGGAGTCGTCCACTACGAATTTGTACCTGAACGACAAACTGTAAATGCTGCATTTTACGTCCAAGTGCTCGACAGGCTTCGAAAACGAGTCGCCCGCGTTCGGCCAGCGATCAACCGTATGACTGACAACCTGAGCGACAATGCGCCGTCTCACACCGCGCTTGTCGTGTCGGACTTCTTGGCCAAGCACGGCGTGGCAACGCTGCCGCACCCGCCCTACAGCCCGGACTAGGCACCACCGGACTTATTTCTGTTCCCAAAGATAAAGAGGAGTTTGAAAGGAATGCGATACGGGACTTTGGACGCCGTCAAAGAGGCCGTGACGACGTGTCTTCGAGAGGTTCCCGATGATGCCTTCGCGGGAGCGTTCCAGGAATGGGAACGCCGCTGGAACAAGTGTATCCACTCACAAGGGTCCTATTTTGAGGAATATTACCTTAAGATATGTAAAAGTGTAATAAATTTTTTTTCCTGAGCTCAGTACACTTATTTTCTGGAACCCTGTATGTGAAGAACTCATAAGGAAAAAATCTTAAGGAAGGAAAGGAAAAAGAGAAGTTCTGCCTATCCATGGGGAAGACAAATGGCATTTGAGAGGAATACGAAGGGATGTAAAAAGCATTCACATCTAAAGAATGAGTTATTGCGATATCGGGTTTGAGGATTTTTGTACCATGTTAGTTAGGGTCTCGTATTACAATTATAAGAAATCCTAGGATCAATCAAAATCTACACTGGAAGACTATTGGAAGCTATCCATGTACTGATAATCCCGTAGAATTAAAACTATCATTTAGAAATAATTTTTAATTCGATGATCATAATTCAATGAAATAGTTACGTATTAAATTCCCTGAATCTTTTCGCTCTTAAGGTTTACATAGCCGTTCCATTAAACGACAAGAGAGGGTGGTAAATAAGTGTAAACGTTCATAAAAATACTGGGCGTGGCTTATTGTGCACATTTGTAACACTGCGAAATCATTTTCGCAATTCAATTAAAATCTTTATTCTCCTGGAAACCCCGCTGATTCCGGACTACAGACTCCCTCTTCCACAGCCAGGCTTAGCAAAGTAAAGAATTCTAGCCCGTCGACCGACTGTTACGAGAGAGACGCCCGCCAGGCTTCGTGGAGATGGAAGTCAATGGAGAGTCGCTTTCCTTTTGTTTCCCTCGACCCGTCCTTCGAATTCGAGTTCGAGAGGAAATGGTCCCGGTCCATCTTAGTTCCTTGCTCTCCCACGCCCTGCAGTGTTTGTGATTGATGGCAGAGGTCTCAGTGGGTTGGAATTGCCAATTAAGCCGGATCCTCCAATTATACCCTACTGGCTGGCGGCCATTTTACCGACACGAGGGGTACACTTCGGGTGGTCCGGCAGAGGGAGACACGGGAGGACTGGACCGATAGCGGGGGAATGGAAGTGGACGAGCGGGGGGTGATGGCCACGCACGTGGCTGTCGATCAAGGAACGAGAGGCATGACTCGCATCGGCAAATGGAGAGGAAAAGCAGAGGGAGGAACATAAGGTTGTCCGATATTTTCAAAGATATTTTTCAGGTTGAGTAAATTCTTGGACGCTTTCAGTTTAATATGGGGGAAAATATTAATTGAGGGCACCTTTAAGTTACGAAAGTGTCAGTGTTTAGCATGAAGACTCTCACCACTTGAACTTTGTAGGTTTTACGAACATCTAATTGCAAGATGTGCAACCCATTCATGTAGAAAAATCGATTTCAGGTCAGTGATAAAAATGCTTTGGTCTCAGTTCTTCAGCTTATTTTTTTAGTTTTCGTAACTCTTTGGTCTAAATTACACTTGGTGTGAAAACACTTTTCATTCATCATTTTTTGACATAATAGTTCATTTGGATAGCCAACGATTTTCTTAAGGTATTCTTAAAGATTGTTCACTGAGATTAGATGCAGAAGTTTCAATGATGCGTCTGATAAAATTGTGCACCAAATAAAATCTTTTAGTGGCATGTATATTTCAATTTTGTAACCCTGTAGGATATATCCCGGTCGAAAACGTTATTTGAGGTCCTAATGTTTTAGGTGAATTCTTGAACTTTTGGTATAGGAAAACGGCTTTACTTATCCGCGATCGAGAAATTTCCGTCTGACTTCTTTTAAAAGGAACCGAAACCCTTTGCTTATAATTGCGTATGCGATTAGTATTGCATAATCGAAAACTAATGTTCAAATCTTAGTATTCATTTTGTTTAGAAATTATTAAAATGCATAACGCATCTGCAAAATTCCAAGAGCTGAGTAGATGTATGCGTTTATTGAAATCAATAAAAAAACATCGTAGGTTTAAGATAGTTTCACGCTTTGTAGTTTTTCAAATTGGTGTAAATGGGCTAGACGGCTAACCTTGTATGTCCAATGTTTGGGTGTTTAGCATGGAGATGAGGTTTCTGTCCATCTAAATTATGTCACTTAAATACCCTAAAACGTATTAAGTGATAGTTATAGTAAATATAACGGGGAAAGGATAGCATTCAAACGATTACGATGCTTACAAAAAACATCTTTACATGCACTGAAGTAACTAAGTTTGAAATAATAGGTCACGTGTGCGAGACGTGTTTCTAAAAATAGTGAATAATTCCATTTTTCTTTTAAATATTCCCCCGCAGTTCTCGTGTGAAAGTGTTGACTCTCGCGTAATTAACTCCGAGAACCTGAAATGTAAATGTTTTCTTTCGACCCTGTCAAGTTTCCTGTCCTGACCTTGTCATTAGCAACCAACCGAAACGTCAACTCCTCCTTCACAATACACATACATATTCAGGCCATACTGTAAGGATTCGAAATGAAAGTGAAGCTGCTTCATGGTTTGTCGTATAATTCTCATATGAACTCTTGGTCTCAAAGTCATTTTGGATCCCTGAATGAATTTTTTTCACCGTGTACACCAGTGATCAATGGTCATTTATGTTTTAATCGGAAAGTAATGTTCATGAATAAAAATTCTTTCTCCTTCTGTGCAATCCATAGATTTTAATAAAACTGTCAAAGTAATTAAAGTCCGAAAAAATATTCATTTACTGAAAATGACCAAAAGCGTTCCTTAAAACGATCTAAGGTTTATTAGACCTTTTGAAATATTACGACAACATATCACAAAATAGGTAAATACGCCCCTGAAGGTACTTAACGGAAACAATTCAACATGTACTTACATACTCGGAGCACAGATGGGAGCAGAACTAGTGAAAAGATATTCTTGGATAGAACGTTTATGTCAGATATGCATAAAAGAAATATATTTAAAAGAATTCCCGAATTTAATTTATGATATGTGGAAAAGTTTGAGAAATCCGGGTTAGAAGTAAGAATAACCGATTAAAAATATTAATGCAAGACATAACTTCATTTGAGATCACACTTTTCTGGATCTTGGAACTTAGAGAGATAGTAAAAGTTTGAATTATATTTCATTCAAGGAATTTTCTTCAATTTCCCTACAACGTCCTATGAAGTAACATGAATATTACAAGGCCTAAAATAAGGTTCAAGGGTTTGCAATAAGTATACCTTAAATGCATAAACTTTCAGGATATGTTGACTATGATACTGATTCCTATGGAGTATATAATATATCTGTACTTATATGACAAAATCATTTATTAGTAATACATTTTATATGCCTGACTTATATGCTATGTAAAAGAAATTTATTTTCCCTTTCGTATTTTTTGATCTCCATCATATAAAATTTTATATACAACCTTTGAAACTTAATGTTCATACATTATGGCCTTTTTATCTTTCCCGTACTATAGATTATAAAGAAAATATGAGATATATATATTTTTGTGAGCGCACTATTCGCTTAAAGGTAAAGGGTTGACTGGATCTAATTCGTACTAAAGGTATTTTCATGTATGTGGACAGTTTATTTGTAATGATGTTGCCTTTTACCACGCAATTTTGCAGACTCTTTGGACAAATGCAAAATGATTGCGGAGATGTCTCTAGCCACCTTTTCTACCTTCTTCAGATTTTTCCCCGCGGTCCCTTCTGATCCCTCACCATTCCTGCCACTTCTTCGTTTGTTTATCTTTCTATCCACTTTATTTTTTTAGTTTATATTTCATTCTACTTCCTCGTTTGTTTATCCAAAGTCCATATTATTTAAACTTCTCAACAGCCTCATCTCTCATAATTTTCCAATCAATGCCTCAATATTCATGCTTCCGCGCCGTACAAAACAATATCAGAAATTTTACAGAGACATAATGTAACGAAAAATTAAGAAACTTAATTTTATATGTCCCATGCTTCGAGTGTAATCATTCCTGCCACATAAAAAAGAGGCGGTGGGCAGTTACAATTCAGATAATTAGAAGCTGAGGGTGTCCAGCGGGATCACACGACAACAGACCCAGACCCTTCGGTAGGTAACCCTGAGTTCTGTGTACGAGGGTACTGTTCCCCGAAATTAAGAAATTATTTCAAAAGTAATTATTACATATGGTTCTTATTAACACTGAAAATTGTATCCATTATTTTTCTCTCCTGGATTTGGACTTGTAGCCATCATCATTAAAAATGTGAAATTAATGATTTATGATGTAAATAAATTAGTAGACATTTAAAACAAACTCGAGCATATGCGCGGAATATCGTCTGTCTTTACGCTTTAAAATGAAAAAAAATCATTCGAGCAGAATTTTACACCAATGGTTTCAAGGTTACTAAAGGTTTGGATACTATTGGAAAGATTCAGGTAATCTTAATATTTAATATTTTTTGAGTATCTCCTTTTAATTTGTATTAATCTAATATTCTAGCCTAAATTTAAAGTTACGTGAAAGGTTCTTCTTTTTTGGAAGATATCTTAAGGTCATTAATAATAAAATAAATTTGTTCTAAAGAATAGGAATAGGTGACAGAAATATTAATTAACAAATTAAGTGACATACCCATCTGAATGAACTACAGCCTGGACGTGATGGAAGGGTTTGTGAATTATCAAGACCGCTAGTTCTCTGAATTCTAACTTAGATATCGTAGTCCCTGTAGTTAACATGGCCGACATTTTTTGAAATATTTTACAAAACTATATTGTGACTAAAAGTTAAGAAAACCTTAGTTTTTGATTCTGCATGCCTGCTGTGTAATCATCTCTTCCCACACCCCCTTTGTCTTATGGATACCAGGTAAATAGATTGGTGGTTAGATTTTTCTAGACATGTTGAACACTAAATTCGAAAAATACGAACTGATGCATCGTAAAAGTAATTTCTTAATAAATGATTCGAGACCACTCAAAATTTCATATTATAATTTGTTCTCTATAATTGCAAAAATGAATGGTAGGGGGAGAAAATATGATTCCTTAAAGAATAAATCAGCAATAAGGAAATCAGTTTCTTTTTGTTCATTCAGTTCCATACAAACTGTGTTATCTACGTGACCTTGTTCCTCGTTTCAGCTACGGACAAAGTCCTATGCTTGAATAAATAGGGGATATATTTTAGGGAATAGGGAATCATAATTTTAAAAATTCCAATGGCTTCCTCAGTCTCCATATCCCACCAAACCTTTCTCCATAGAAGTAAAGGCAGCGGAGCAGGAGGGGTCATTGCGGGGGGGGGGAGGGAGGGAAGGGACCTCATTAAAACGGTCATTTTCGCAAAGTTGGTCTTTTTATCATTCAACTTTTCCGCATGGATCTTCGAGTTCTTCGTGTGATCTCGATTTGGCAAACCTACTCACTCCGCGTGAAGATGTTTGCCCTTTTTATCGCTCCGGCTGGGAATTTGACTGTCAATAGTCACCCCAACCCCCGCCCGCACGCTTGCTACCCGGAAATGTTCCCTCTTCGTTTGCCATCCTCTCGATCGTCGCCCCACTTCTACGGTCCCCAGTCCCCAGACCACTTTATCCAGCAATATTGTTGCCTCTCTACACTCCCCCTTCCTTCCCATCTCACTCCCTTAGCTCAACTTCCATCATCTCTATTTATTCCTACGTCCTTTCATGATATTTTTCTTTTTCCTTAAGATTCTTTTTCACTTTACCCTGCGAGCATCTACGAGAACATATTGTAGTAGACATGAGATCAAAATGGATATCTTGCGGATTGACCGCTGTCAGACACTGCTTCATGCATTAATGCATAAGTTTGAAAAAATTACACAAGATAATTTTCTTCTACGCATATTGCTGTAGAATCATCGGTATTGTCCGTTAAAACCTAAGTGCTGTCCTCTCGATGTTTTATTCTCGGAAAGTTTATAAATACAATAATTTTCATCTTATTCTCATTATTTTGTCCAAATCTACAAATGATAGAAAAACATCCTAAGTCAACGTATTTATATTTATAAAAATACTTCTAAATCAGTACTTTGATCGTCACGGTGAGGGATAGATAGATAGATAGTCGACTTTATTTTGGGGTGAGATTGAGACTAGGAGTCTCTTCTACCACCTAACCCCTATTGTGAACATTGGCATATTATAACTAAAATAGCAAAGCACAACTTCCTAACGACATAGATGTTTTACTATCTTGAAATCGTTCCGTGCTTCAACACAGCTGCCTTATCCGTGCACTGGTGTTCTTCACACAAAATTCTTCTTCCTCGCAGATAGTCGCTGTGACGACCGAAATACTGGTGAGGGAGCATTTTCTTGGGAATTAGTATATTGGCTTATGAAATTTTTGTATCGACTCAAAGCAAATTGTCCACGTAATGAAGGCTGTAATCCTACAATGAAACAGTTAAAATGAATTGAGTAAAATAAAGCAAATATTACCATAACTAAATTCATGTGGTTCCAAAAATTCCTCATGATCGTATTTTGCAAACATTTTACTCCTCTAGCCGAAACGGGTAAATTAAGAATTTACCATTGAAATTTAAAAAGTTCGTTTTTAAAAAAAAGTGAATGGCTTTTAAACTGTAAAGCTATCGTATTTTCCAGTATTTAAAGCTGCTGAATGCCATTTTTTTCTATTCTTGTGATATAGGATCATCTGGGGAAAAATGATTCTCTACGTCACTCTATTGGGTAATTCTATTTTGCTTAAATTGAAGAAGTAATATATGTGGTTGAGAATGAGAAATGTAGTTGTGAGAAATCAAATGAAGGAAAGGAAAGGCGGAGAAGAGTATTTTAATTGATGATGAGGTGTTGGAGATTGTGATAGATGAGATCATGTTAAGCAAGGAGGCTTGGGGAGGGGAAGAACAGCCAGGTTGAATGGAATTAAAGATAGATAAAGGTCTTTATTTGGGCGAAATTGAGACCAAATGGTCTCTTCCTCCATTTAACCCATTGTCGTATGCATATTATATAAGGTATAAAATTTATAAAATACATGCATATATACACATAAATACACAGAGGCAGACACAAATCCATTTTGTACATATTTTCACATCGAAAAGTAAAGGGAAAAAAAGAAAAAATATACATACATATATACATACATATACATATATAAATTAAGGATACACCTACACATACACAGAGTAAAAGGCAGTGATTAGAGAGAAACACTAGGATAAGAAAAGTGTAAGCAAATAATGAGGTTTGTGGGAAAAGCTAGGGAGAACGTGGCATTGCTCACCTAGTAAAAACCCACGCGGGAAAACACCCACGAAGACAAAGGAGGTAGAAGGTATGCGGAATCGAAGAAAAGTTAATTGTTTTGTGAGGTGATGTGACGTGCCTTGTCAGATGAGGCTTATAAATATTGTGATTGTTAGTTTGTATCCTTTCAAAACATGCTTTTAACGGTAGACTACAACAAGCTGTAGTCTCGTCTACCAGTGTCATTCAAGGAAAAAATAATTTCATGTACATTTACATGAAGTTGATAAGATTTGAACATGAGATTTTGACTAACATGTACACGTAAGCATATTTCTTTTAGAAAACTCCAATCCCACTCTTTTTGTGTTTCCAGTAATCGTGGAAAGATTACTGTTTGTTAGTAAAGATTTTAAACGAAACAGAAAACTCATTTCTGTTTATATTTTGATTCATGAAAAAAAAATTCTTCTGCGCAGATACCCAAGAGTTCGATGCGTATCTAAGACGAGATCTAATCGAAGCTTATTTCCACTCCCTCGGGATCGAATTGCACGCTTTCACTCTCTCTCGAACCTCGACTCCACCCACGCGACTTTCAGGCGGTCCTTCCTCCCCTTCATTCATTCATCTCGTTCCCTCTCACCGCGAACCCTACCCCTTCATCTCAGGTGGCGTAATTAGCTTTAAATGGTTGACGCTGCGTAAACTTGGAAAGTCCACCACCATTGCCCCACGTTTCTCCGCTAATGAACCCACCACCCCCGTAAGAAAGCTTGTAATTTCTTGGAGAGTTTCAGCTAAAAATTATCCCTTCAGAAGAGGAGCGGTAACCGGATCGCTGGTGTCACTGAACACGGAGTTCTTAATCTTAAGAAGTGGGTATCCTTCTTCCTAAGTGGGGCCAAAAATATCGAGGTGCCAAGAGCACCCGGCCGTTGACTCCGCAAATCGATACCATTCCACGAACAAACGGCCCAAACTCGGAAGATTTAGCGCAACCTGGTGGCCTACCGATTTCCGGATAGAATGGACGGTCTTTGAAATTTTAACACCTTGGACTTCTGAACTCTTCCACTCAGTCAACAGTGTTTTCCATTAACTTCAAAGTTTTCGAGCCTTATTTGATGACCTTTGCTAAGCAAGAATGATGTAAGTGTGACTCAGTACATCCCAAATGAATATCTCATGAAAAAGTGGAGTATTTTTATTGATTCAAAGAATAATGCGTTTTTTCTCCTTCTTTTATGAACAATAAAGTATACCACGTGATGATGATAGAGGATGTCAAACTAATCTATCACTATATTTTTATTTTCCCAACGTAGATTCCACGAAAGAAAGTCAAGAATTGACGATATAAAATTGATATTTAATCAAACACCATTCAGAAAAATGACATTCAGTTGTATGCAATATAAAATATGCAGCTTTCTTTTTTGTAACCCTTTTGCTACCGCGTAATTTCCTTTTTTCAGTTCTTAATGCTTAATTACCATAGACGTGCTGTTTCATATGCTTATACTCTTCTTTTCTCTACTTCGCATGCGTAACCCTTGCATCATAGCATGTATAGTCTCAATTCTTCTCAATATCTCCTTCCATTCATGCATTCAACCTTCTCCGTGTACTTTGATTTATCTTCTCTCTCACTCTACACCATATCCAACAATTCATTCATTGCTTTCTTCTCTTATTCATTTATTAGGTAATCTGCCGGTTAAGGCAGTTTTAGGATGGACGCAGCTACCAAATAATTATTTTGTTTCTCCTAGCAAAATACAACCCATCATCCTACTCTACTGCAGGCCTCTCTTCACCTCTTTGTTAATCCTTCCTGCCTTCATCCTGTCCAACATACCTATCCTATTCCAGCTCTTTCCTCGTTTGCCTAACATTCTCCCCTCTATTACAGTCTTCAACAACTCACTACCGCTCAATACGCCCTTCATCTATTTTCCTGCCTCAATAGGTTTTCTCCCAACAAACCATTTCCTCGCCACCATACCTAGTACATCCTAATTTGTTTTTCTTTCCGTCCATTTTCTTCCTTTCTGGTAAATCGCAAAACCTTTGTTTCATTAATATTGATTCCCTTGGCTGACTGACACACTAATGCTCGGTCATTGGCAAACCTAACTGATTTTACGAATTCCCCTCGGACTGTCATTCCTACCTCCAGCTCTTCCCATGTCTCTTTAGACATTTCCTCCACATATACGTTGAACAGCTCCTGTGATAATGGACAACCCTGCCTTATACACCTCTTCCTAACACTGCCCATCCGGACTTTCCGTTCCCCACTCGCACCTTAGCAGTCTGAGACATATGCAGGTTCCGATTTAGCCAATGTTCTTCCAATCCATTCCTATGTTCTGTAACATACTCAAGAGTTTTTCCCAATTCACTCTATCAAACGCTTTTTCGACATCTGTGAAACAGGCAAATATCTCCTGATTGTATTTTACATTCCTCTTGATTAGTGAAATCATTACTGCAACGGCATCATGCGTATAGGAATATCCTGTATCTCACCCCTTTTTAAAACTAAACTGATCATCCCTTAAGTAATCTTTTGCCCTGCTCTCTATCCTTTGTTGATGATCCTGTAAAACTTCAGCAGCGTGGGATATCAAACTTATTGCTCTCTGGTCCTCACATGATATAGCTTTTACCTTTTTCGGAATAGGAACTAACATTGACCTCACGGTCTTTCGGCCAGATTCCTTCCTCATAGATATTACGAATCAGTCCATATAGAGTCTTCTTCCCACATTTTTGTAAAGATTTTAGTAGTTCCACAGGAATGTTGTTTACTCCCATGGCCTTATTTGGTTTCATCTCCCTTAATGCCCTTTCTATTCCCTCGTCAAGAATGCCTGGACTTCTATCTGAAACTTCTGGATCTGGATATTCTGGATCTTCTTCTACGTCATGTTCCTTTTCTATGTCTAACCCAGTTGACCTGTTTTTTACCATACAGTGTTTCTGTATATTCCTTCAATTTCTGTTGGATTTTTCTGGTTCAACCCTCAATCTTACCCCACTTATCTGTAACTGTAAGCACAGATCTTGCCTTCTTATTTCCTGATAATAACTTAACCTTGCTGTATAGAGCACTAATTTCACCGTTCCTCTATAAAGTTTCCATATCCTCGCATTGCGTTTTCCCCCATTCCTCTTTTGCTTTATTTGTGGCCCTTCTCAATTTATTGTTTAACTCTTTGTACTTCATTTTGCCTAACTCTGTGTTTACATTCTTCCATTTTCTTCTCTCATCCATTTTTGTAATCATCTCAACCGTGAACCAGGGTTTCCTTATCCTTTTCCCATTAACGGTTCATATAGTTTCTTTTGCGGCTTTCAGTATCCCTTCCTTGTAATATTCCCATTTTTTTCCGATAGTACTCAGCTCTTTACCGTCATCTATGATTTTCTCTACAGTCTGCTGATACCCCTTCTTTGTTAATCCATTAAATGCTTCTACATTCCATTTCCTAACCCGCCGCCCCTGCCTAATCTTTTTGAAACGGACGTTATATTTCATAACAATTAAATTGTGGTCAGAGTCCGCATCCGCTCCCGGGAAGCTGTGCGAATTTATCGCGCTGTTCTAAAACCTGTGCCTAACCATTGTAAAATCTAATGGATACCTTTCTGAGTTACCTGGCATTTTCCATGCATACCTGTATCTGTTTTTGTATCCATGCCAAGTGTTGATGATGACTGACCCTTGTCTCGTGTAAAACTCAATTGCTTTCACCCCGCGGTCATTCCCCGTACATAAACCGCTATCCCCACCTCATCGTTATCTCTTTCTTCGCCTACCATCATATTCCAATTCCCCATTGCTATAAAATATTTCCCTGCAGGAACACGCCATTTTTTCTCAAAGTTATCGTACTCACTATCGATTTCTTTCTCCTTAAGATTGCTTGGTATCGTTTATAGCCTAACAATGACCATGTTAGTCGTTTTTGCTTTGGCTTCCACTAGTTATATTCTATCCGTTGCTAGCTCTATGTTTACTATGCTTCTTTCTACCTTTTTATTCAAAACAGTGGCAATCCCTCCCTATCTCTCGTTCCTTCCGCGGTATATTACTCTACGCATAACTATCACTTTAGTAATCCCGGCTATCCTTCCATCTCATCTTATTCTTCCAAAAAAATATCTATATTTCCTCTATCTTTTTCCAGCCTTATATTCTGTAATTTTTACTGTCCTCAAAATTGTCCTAACATTCCAAGTTCCTATTCTAACTCATTCGATCTTCTTCTTCTGCGTCTCCTGTGTTGTTGTTGCTGTCGATTATGTTTTGCATGGATTTAATGAACGACCGCCATTTTAAATCTTAAATAAAAAGAAAGTTACGAGGTAAAATTTGTGATCTACATCTACATAAATACCCTACGAGCCACCAAAAAGGTGTGTGGCAGGGGGTGTAGCACCATGAGGGAAGGGTAAGGGTTGAGGGGGTTGGGGGTTAGGTGAGGAAAGGTAGGGGGAACCTGTAAGAAAAAAAATATATATATATATTTCCATATATATATATACACACACACACACATATATATATATACATACATACACACATGTATACACATCCTCGCGAAGTCCCTAACCTGTACGTTAATACGAGGGTCATCCGGAAAGTAGTACCCGTTCGTGAAATAAAGACACAAAAGTAAATATTAACAAACATAAAAAATTTTATTTGAAAGAGGATACTCTAAACTACTTCTCAACATAATCTCCAAGCAAATTAAGGCATTTGTCATAACGTGTGACAAGTTTCTGTATTCCTGCTGCATAGTCCTTCGCCGCCAGCTCATTGAGATACAGGGTCACTCCTTTAAGTTCTTCATCGCTGTCAAATCTTTTTCCTACCAAAAAGTCTTTAAGCTTTGTAAAGAGATGAAAATCTGAAGGGGCCAAGTCCGGGCTATACGGTGGATGGTCGAAAGTTTCCCATTTGAATTGCTGCAAAAGTTTTTGTGTTATCCCAGCTGCATGAGGCCTGGCATTGTCATGAACGAGAATGACACCAGTAGACAATAGACCTCGCCGCCGATTTTGTATTGCCCGCCGTAATTTCTTTAATGTTTCACAATACGCATTGGCATTAATAGTGTCTCCACGGGCCATAAAATCAATAAGCAATACACCTCGTCGATCCCAGAAAATGGTTGCCATGAGTTTCCTGGTGGACAGAACTGTCTTGAATTTTTTTGGTTTTTTTGTTGAATGAGCATGATGTCACTCCATTGACTGTCGTTTACTCTCAGGTGATGCATAACAAACCCATGTTTCGTCACCAGTAATTATGCGAGTCAAGAAAGAGTCTCCTTCATCAGAATAACGTCCCAAAAACGTCAGTGCTGCAGCCATACGCTTGGTTTTGTGCTCATCTGTAAGCATGCGAGGGACCCATCTTGCACAAATTTTTGCATAATGCCGATGGTGTTTAACAATTTCATGAACAATTGTTCGAGAAACACTGGGAAAATGCTCACAGATGTCATCAATTGTGACGCGCCGATCGTTCCCCACGAATTCGTCAACTGAGCTCACCAGTTGGTCTGTAATGACAGACGGTCTCCCCGAACGCTCATCGTCGTGTGTGTTCCCCCTCCCCATGTTGAAGTTGCGACACCACCGCCGAACAGACGACTCCACCGCCGAACAGACGACTCGTCCATTACATTGTCTCCATACACCTCCTTTAATTGGCGATGAATATCACATGGGCGAACGTTTCTTGCATTGAGGAATTTAATCACTGCCCTCACTTCACAACTGGCGGCGTTCTCAATTTTTTTAAACATTGTAAACAATCACAGAAACAACACAGGCAATGCTAGCGTCACGCAACTTGGCTCAGAGAAGGCAGACAAGCCACGGAAGCTATCTGACCTCGTCCAGCGGCTACTCGCGTCGTCAGCACTTCATGCGGCACGAACGGGTACTACTTTCCGGATGACCGTCGTACTTATTGTAATGAACTAAGTCCTGGGGAATTTCGGCTACAAGCATTCTGGTCCCTTATCGTTCTTGGAAAAAATGACATTTTAAACCTGTCAGTCTTGCAGTCTATCTCTCTAGTCTTATATTCATGATCCCTTCGACTGTAATACGTTGGGGTTCGTATTATATCCTTGATGTCATCGGAAAAGGGCCCATCTTTAAATGTTTTTAATAAGTTTAATCTATATTGGAAACGCCGCTGTGTAAGAGAATCCCATCCTATATTGTCTAGCAAAGTGGATACGCTGCTGAGTTGGTCATAACAATGTTTGACAAATCTAACCCCCCTCCGCTGAACTCGATCTAATTCCGAAACCAAATTTATGTTATGAGGATCCCATATACTGGCAGCATACTCTAGGTGGGCCCTGACCAAGGCAAGGAAACATCGTTCTTTCACCTTTTCGTCGCATTTACCTAGCACTCTTTTCACAAATCCCAATTTTTTATTAGCACGACTGCATATTTCTCGTATGTGTTTTCCCCAGGACAGATCGTGAGTAATTGTTACTCCCAAGTATTTAAAGGAATCTACCCTCGCGATATTGGTTTGTTTCACTTTGTAACTATAAGGGAGGGAACTACTCTTTTCCCAAAAATGTATTACTACGCATTTTTTAAAATTCAATTCCAATTGCCATGTATCGCACCAATTTTGAATTGCATCTAGGTCGTTGGCTAACACGACTCTGTCTTCGTGACTTCGGATGTCCCCATAAATTACTGCATCATCGGCGAAAAGACGGAGCTTGCTATTAACTACGGTACTGAGGTCGTTTATGCAAATAAGGAAAAGGAGGGGACCTATGACACTTCCTTGTGGTACACCCGACGTGACCTTGACAGTATCGGATGATACACCGTCCAGGACGACTGTTTGGACACGATCACTTAAAAATTGTGATGAGAGTTGCAATTGTGGAAAATTGGCAATTTTCCACAAAATAAAATTTTTATTAATACGACCGATTTTGATGTTGCTACATGATCTTCTGGACATCGAAACCGGTCGCATTAATAAAAATTTTATTTTGTGGAAAATTGCCAATATTAATTAATCATGATATTCCACCATATTACGCCTGAAACGTGTCTTTTTATTGTGATGAGAGACTTAGTTCTTTCCCGGCGTCTACTCATGGCAAATCCTTCTCGAGATCTATATCGGAATGAATTCTACGTCCAGAAAAAAGTTCAAAATCCCTGATGATGAAGTTGGAGATCAAAAAAAGAGTTCAACAATAGCAATTAATTTAATTTTTCTCTGAGTGACCACCTTATCAATATCCCTACCTTTCTATTTTAATTTCAATACGACAGACGGAAAAAGTGAAATAAATGAAATCACCTTATTTTTTTCCATTTCTTGTAAAAAAATGGAAAAAGTACCTTAGAATTGATAAGGGAATAGGTTTTTAGAAAACGTTGAGATGCATCGGGATTTCTGGATGAGGACAAACTTTTTCTGAGAAATCTGAGTAGTGCGTGCTTTGCATTGAACATCACGTAAAGCAGGAAAGAACGATTTTGTGAATGGCCGCGATGATGATAGATTTGGAAGTTACGAAGCGGAGGCTGAGTCCACCCTCCTCTTCCCTTTCCCAGAGGTCCAAACCTAAGGAAAATGAATGAACTTATAAAGTTCCCACAAGAAATATTCTGTGCACATTTTAAAACCGTGTGAATTAAGTTACACTTCATTTATTTCCTTTTATGTTAAGTCTATTAGTGACCCGGGCACATAAGGAATATTAGTGAACCTTGGCTCTCCATAAGTTTTAAGTCGCTGTACCATTAGAGTATAATACAGAGGCAACGGTCGAGAATGCACTCAATTGGACTCAATCGATAATTACTGAGTTGTACAGTATTATCTCAACAGATTGTCCTTATTCATTGCGTATTTCTACTGTATATACGAGTTATGTATAAAAGCTTGCTTATATATTAAAATAATACTTTCCGTATTGTTTTAGCGGAAGCCTTAAAAAAAGATTTTAAGAAAGGATATTATTAGCTACTCAATGGATAACAATTCTGGATTGGTCCCATTTCTCGTTGCCGCGTTGTTAAAAAGCAGTGGTAAGCATATACTCGTACATAGATAATCCACATGTTCAAAGAAGCAGAATAAACTTTACTACTCAATATAATGCAAAAAAATTGAATTCAATTTGTAAGTTTACTCTGAAGAATTTTATTAAACAAGATCACATTTTACACTGAGAGCTTCCTTCTGGTCAAATTAGCTGGCATAGAAATTAATTATACCTTACAAGATTTTTTGAATTGATTAAATTCGTATTTATTCTGACTGATTTTCATGGATTGTGAAATGTTTCTTATCATTGATCTCTTTTTTTTAATTCTGTTAATTAATTTTTTTAAAAGAATTTCTTACTACAGATATCTTTCGATTCATGAATGCCATATTGGATATGAATATAAAATCGGGTGTAGCAATGTGTATTTTTTGTTTTTTTTTATAGGTCAAAAACTTACATTTTTGCAAAGTAATTGCCTTTAATTGACTAAAACTTTATGCTTGATTTTTATCATTTTTACATATAATTCCCTAAAGAAAATTCCTAATTTTTATTAATATCTGTTCATGAAGTTGTCATAGTTTTGCGTTTACGATTATATTCGCAATGTGTATTTGATATAATGCAGCGTCAATCCTTCATTTGAACCTAAAGCTTGCAAGTTTGTTATGGTATATGCATGTGGTAGTGTAAATATGCTATACTCGTATGTACTATGACTCTTAAGAAATAATTCGCGAGAAACTGAATGACAAACAACCACAACCCGTTGTGCCACCAATTTAGGCATCACCGAGAATATCTATGCCTGCCAAAAAATCCTAATTAACCCCTTTCCCAGCTATAAACTACGTCTATCACCAAGGTTATGTGCCAGGCGATTGCTACCACTAAAAATTTATTTATCCATGTACATATGACATATCAGCATATGCCATCTGCGGATGAAATAAAGAAATGAAAAAAAATACTACATGCATTTGAAGAACCTTCGCTTAAGCAGGGTGATGATAAAATATGCGCTATTTAGGGTATATACGAGACACTTATACTCGTATACAAATGTGCGATTTGGGAAAGGTTTGATTTTTTGTAAATAGCAGGTCTTAAAAAATAAACACCAAATTGACATCGAAATTTGAAAAAATATTTTGTCGCTCAATAAAAACGATAAGTGTAAATTATACATGCATTAATAGATTCGCTTAAAAATTTAGAAATACCGTAAAATTTAGAGGAAAGTAAACGCTAAACATTTGCTTTTCATCATTTTAGGCACAAAGTCCTAAACTTATGTGTTCTGATGATATTTTTTTATACAGGTTTAGTGTTGAATTCTAAGATTTTAATAAATAACTTCAGAATTGTGGCAAGGTAACACTGTTGTAGGCATGCAGAAAAATGAATATCGAATTAGGGATTGCGCTAGTTTCGTACTGAACTCTATTGTCCAAAGATATAATGCTAGAAAAAATGTCTGAATTTAGTGTTAAGAATGGAGTGGGTTTTCTCCTAAAACACTACCGATAGTATTAGAGTTAGTGCCGGTTTAACAGAATATCTGTACCAGTACCATGTTACATTCGAAGCATAGCTCATCCATTTACCCGGTGTCATGTTGGTCACTGCGTTGCTAACCTTGCCAGTGTACCTAGGAGAAATTTTTCACGTTGAAATTTGACAGTGGAGATTAATTTTATGAAATGAATACGAGGCTCTTATCCTTTTTTCAAAATGTCAGCGTTATATCCAATACTAAAATTACCACTCAGGTTTGAAAAAATCTAATTGACTGAGTAACCTGCCCAATAGGGGGCATATTTTCATCTCTTTCCCGACACCCACATCTGCCGATCATACCCAGAAACCTCGCTCTCCGCTCTCCCTCTGCTGTACCTTCCATTCTGCCAACCACCTGTATCCTAAAAAACAAATGTGTGAGAGTATAGTTATGTTTCCAACTTTTATATGCCATCGCCACGCATGTAACTAACCCCTTACATGAAGTCTGTCCAAATATTTATCGATCTTTTTTAATGCAAAAAATAATATTTCACTAAAAAATTATTGGTCAGGGTCTCCTTCAAAGTACGAGTACATGCATCCACAAAGGAAGGTAGAAAAATATTTGTGCACTTTTAACACCATTCCCACTTTACTTATAACATTTTTATTCCTACATTTGTTTTAAAATTACTGGTAGTAACCATTCTTGGTGTCAGAGTAACACTTGCTTGAACGATTTGAATAGGTCGTGAATGTAATTTTGTGTCCAAACTGGATTTCATTCTGGTTTTTCCAATAACTGCTAATGAAAACATTTCAGAATCTATAAATTTCTTTGCATTTTGTTAATTGAGAAATAACATCTCACTGAAATCAACTCCAAACCCTCCCGACGCATTCAAAATTACTTACTAACGAAAAATGAGTGAAAATCTTGTTAACAAGTTGCGAAGAATGGAAGGCAACTATCGGTGGACTTAATTGGAAAAATTGAGAATTTTAAAATAATTCGCGACAAGAAAACCTCACGCACTCTGGATGAAGTCAAATTTCTGAGCTCATTTTTGTTATGGAAACAGGCTCGATCAAACATCGATACTAATGGAACTAAATCTAAATGCTACTCTGTAGGAAACTACTGGACATTTGGCAGGGAGTGATTGCACACCAGGAATGTGGCATCAATATAATCTTTGCATAAATATTACTAACCTAAAAAATGTTAAAACACTATTACTGTGGAAATTATTTTTACAAAAGCTGTATACACTGCGATTTATAATTGTGAAATCCCTATCTAAGCATGCGGAGTGAATTTATACTCACTGAGGAATAAAAAAGGGTTAAATAAAGTAACGAAAGTTTAATAGGCTACTTGGAATAATATATTTCCACCCAATTGCCGTCGTTTGCAGTTATTATGATCATTTATCATTCGCGAGTAAATTAGCTTTAAACTTTCAGTTCTGCAACCTGCGGTAGAAGGATACTTCACGTCCCTTCCATGCGAGATAGAAAATTAAAAGAGATGGGGAGGCAAAATCGCTTCCATTTTTTCAATTATTTAATTCAAAAGGAAATTAAGTCGTTAGCAAGACACATAATTTGGTAATCCGTAATTAATGAAGTGGCTTTCTGATGAAAAAACACTCGTGAAAAATATCATAGAGATTTTTAGAATTTACTCGATTTATCTTTCGTTGGAGTGTCCACACTCTTTTGAAAGTTAATAACGGACATATTATATTAAAAAACCCGTTTAAAAATTACCATACACAATTGGCGTCATGTGGCTTGCTTTGGTACCTATTTTCCATTTCCTCAACATACAGGAGATGTTGAACGATTATTGAATTTCTCGTTTTAAATTGACATCAACCTCTATTTTCCTTGTTAATCTTCAAGTTTAATTAATTGCCCGCGGTGGGCTGTTATAGAATTTCTTTAACGTCATTATTCTATGAGTTGCGAATTAGGGCCATTTACTATCTTCAAGTGAAAAGTGGGAGGGAGGGGAAACGTATGTGTCCTTCCTTCAAAGAGATCCCCTAACGAAACCATCCCCACCCTTACCCTGTTGATAAAGGGGGCGAGGAATTTTTATCACAGTTGCTCATCGACCGATGGAGGGAAGGGCGAGTGGGATGGAACAGTGGGTGGGATACCGGGGAGATTCGAGATGGCGAGGGGTCGCTGGGAACCCAGGGTGACCCGCTCGAAACAATTGCCGTCCCGTCGCGGGGAGGAAGAGAGATAGGAAGAAAGAGAGGTTTGAGCCGATGGGGATGGGCAAAAGGGTGAGAATCTGAACCTCGTTTTCCCTGCTCATTCATGTTCCACAACTCGCAAAAGTGGAAGTTCACCTTCCCCAGTATGCCCTTTGATCTCAAATACGCCGAGAGATTTGGACTCTTGTGTATTCCTATACCCTGTGTTGCGGGACCTTGCCTCGCCTCAATCTAACCCCATTGACCTAGGCGAGGCCCTAAATATAATATTATATAAGAGTGATGAATTGTGGAAACAATAGATTGTAATAGTTATTCTTTCCCACGAGTGATTTCATTTAATTTTTGAAGAATAGGTTTACCTGTTAATATAGATATACAACGGACCCTGGCACTACTAGTAACTGCATCACACAAAATATCCTAAAAAATTTTAACCATCCATAATTCTATCCATTATTCCAATTATTTTCCTACATTTAGCTCGTTATCCAAGCAATCTTCCCTTAATAACTGCCTTCGGTATCCCATCGCTTCTTCTCAATATATCCAGTCTACAACTTTCCTTCCTTCTTACAATTTTTCCCAGCAGCCATCTCTCTTACCCGTAGTGGGAAGAACTTCTTCGTTTATTTTCCTCTCCATCCATTTCATCTTCACCTTTCTTATCCACGCACGCACATCAAAACCCTCCAGGGTACGGTTTTCCTCGTGTATCAACAAACAAGTTTCTGTTCCAAGTTCCAAGACGGTATTTATCGAAGAAACTGTAAACATTTTTTTTAACAAAAGCTGAATTTTATTAAACTATTATGAAATGGAAAAGTTACAAACTGCTCGTATCGAAGGTGTAAATTAAACTATGTTTTGTTGTCTTCTATTAAAAGTATTCCTGAAGATGCATGCATTGCTTTAAGTATATTTATTAGGATGGTTTCGGGTTTCTCTTGTTACCAAGAACGTATTCTCTAAACAGAATGTGATTAAATATCCGTTTTTTAAACGATTCAGGATGAAACAGTGTAAGATTTTCGTGGAAAACACCAGATTTAATGACACGTATTTTAACATTAAACTTCTGTTTGTGTTGTGCTGAGGATCAAGTCGATGTAGTATGACTACGAATCAGCACCTAGTTTTTCTCATCCACATTATATTCCCCGCTAATACGAATGTTAGCCTTGGCCCAGCGTTCTCGAATACGCCGCGGGATCTGGATTCAGTGGGTGCGCACCGACCCCGTGCCTCGAATTGCGCGGATTTGCGAGAGGTTCTTGGCGGTCGGATGAAATTCCTAGTTTTGCGAAAGTAAAATATTGGACCTAAGGGAAGGAAGGGGAGAATGGGCCAAGCGAACTATTGCAAGACCTTCGCACACGCTCTGTGTGCCACCCAACTTAAGGGTGTGAGGCAGAAATTATCAGTGGGTGTAGTATTTACTTGCAGGTTTAGGCAATTTCATCCCGATAGGAAGGTCGAAACAGAATAAATAGTTTTGTAAATAATTAAGTGCTACGTGAAATTGTAATTGAATGATTAAATGCAGTGTAATGACCGATGTCAAGTTTTTTGTCTCGATAAACTAAAATGAAAGTGTTTATTATTTTTCACTTTCTTCGACGTACCTGCCATTTATAACTTCCCATATTTGATTATAGAAATCGATGATAAATGTACTAAGTCATTACAGGAGTGTATGGCAGGCAGATTAGGACACTATCTGGAATTATTTAATTATGAGTTAAGATACGATCATTGTATGTTAGAGTGTAATTTGGTCCTTGATCCAGGGTGTTTGAAAGCACTTAATATTTTTTCTCTGTGATCGTAAATTGTTCAGGGGAAGGAAATATATTTAAATCTGATCAGGCTGCAGACTGATTCTCTTGCTTTTAGGATTGGTCTGAACGGCTAATATACCTGTATAATACTAGGAACCCTACATGTTTCCCTTTTGTTACATTAAAACTGGCTCGTCCATTATATTTCTAAGTATCCTGCTTTCTTTCTTCGGGTTTGTACGTGCACTCATTCTTATTTTTTCAATGATCCCTTCACTCTTAGTTAAAGTTAGTGAGACTTTTTCCAAAATTTTTGAAATGTGTCTATTTCCTCTGGTAGCGCCTTTGGTGGTTACCGCTTACGTGCTTCAAATTCCAATTGTGACGCCCTGATGCGAAGTGACGAATATTTTTTACCTTTCCTTTGCATATTCCCACAGGTAGTCTGGTTAAATCAGACCACGCCTCCTTAACGGAACTGCACGTATTCTTCTAATGAAAGATGAAATAGCACGTGATCCTGCCTCATGGGATCGAAGTAAACTTCTCCATGGATGTAGGTCAAGGGTTGCAGTCATGGATCTACATAATGCGCGCCTGATAACGCAAAACCATTCGTGATAATTTAAAAGAAACTAGGGAAATAAAATATTCAAATTATACATATATATATATGTATATATATAATTACAATATTTTATTCAAATTATACATAATTTTAATAATTACAATAAATATTCAAATTATACATATATATATAATTACAATATTTTATTTATATTTTAATTTTATTATATATATATATATATATATATATATATATATATATATATATATATATATATATATTCATTCAAACAGAAATAGGTATAAGGAAAGGGGATAGGAAAACACATAAAAGGCGAACACAGGACTCGGAGTAGGCCGAAAGCTTAAATCATCACAGTGTGAGTGTCCTTTTACGTGTTATCTGTTTTATTCTGTGTTCTATTGTGCCGTCCAAAAGTTATATTGTTCTCGTGAGTACTTCCGCATCATCGATATATATATATGTATGTATATATTTTATATAAATTTTGGACGGCACAATAAAACACAGAATAAAGCACATAACACGTAAAAGAGTCTGACCTGAAGAAGGCCTCGGAGTAGGCCGAAAGTTGAAAATAATCTTCAATGTGAGTGTTCTTTTACGTGTTATGCGCTTTATTCTGTGTTCTATTGTGCCGTCCAAAAGTTATATTGCTCTCGTGAGTGCTTCCGCATGATATATATATATATATATATCATGCGGAAATCATCTATATATATATATATAGATATATATATATATAGAAATCATCTATATATATATATATATATATATATATATATATATATATATATATAGATGATTTCTTCGAAGTAACACGGAAGTGTTGAATAAAAACCTTAGACAGTAACACACAGCACGAGAACACATAAAAAGAACACTCACAATAATATCTTGATAATTTCGACGGACTTGAGCTCCGTCTTCTTCGGAAGATAAGATATGACTCTGTGTCATATCTTATCTTCCGAAGAATACGGAGCTCAAGTCCGTCGAAATTATCAAGATATTATTGTGAGTGTTCTTTTTATGTGTTCTCGTGCTGTGTGTTACTGTCTAAGTTATATATATATATATGTATTTTTTTTGACCAATACGGTCAAAGTAGTACCTACGTAAGGAGATGAATTGCGCTAGGCAAGGAGACTTTCTCAAGGAGAGAGTTGATGACGGGGACGTTAGGGAAGTTAAGAAAAGACTCGAAAAAACGATGATATGAAGCGAAGCTATGTACGGCGTGGAAACGTGGTCGCTGAAGCAGGAGGATAGACGTTGATTGGAGGCTTTTGAAATGTGGGTGTGGAGAAGAATGGAGAAGGTGAAATGGACCGAAAGGAAAACAAATGAGGAAGTACTGGAGATGGTGGGTTAGGAGAGGGGTTTGTTGAGAGAAATCCTATGGAGGCAGGAAAAATGGATGAAAGGCGTATTGAGCTGTAGTGGAATGTTGAAGAAGGTAATAGAGGGGAGAATGTTGGGCAAGCGAGGAAAGGGCAGGAACAGGATAGGGATGTTGGACGGGATGAAGGGAGGAAGGAAGTACATAGAGATGAATAAGAACCTGATGTTGAGTAGGAGCTGGATTGGGTTTTGTTTGGAGTTACAAAATATTTATTTAATAGTTTTGTCTATCCATAAACCTGCCTTAACCGGTAGATTAACTAATTATATATATATATATTTATATTGTATATCAAGATAGTACTAGCGAAAAAGAAATAAAAGCACAGAAACACAGGAAAAAGACAAGAAATTCACACGCTTACGAATTTTCGGTGGTTAAACCACCTCTATCAATGGAGAATAGGAAGGAACTTCTTGCGAGGCTTTCAGGCTCGCCACAGAAGTGGTAGCAAACTCTTACTATTCACTAGGATATTTATTTAATGTGATGCCCTAGAGCCGTCAAAATAACTGTTCACGAATCATTAAACGGACAAGAAACAAGAAGTCTACCAGACCTATGAAAGAAACAGCTGAGAGCAAATATTTTTTCCTTCAAATATAAGCCTTTAATGTCAATTTTATGGGTTCGATATTCCTAATTACACGAGAAATCATGAAATTTGCATGTCGCAATAAAATCATACCTGGTCACGAAAAAAATTCACTAGAAGAATGAGTGGAAAATAGGATTGTAATGGATATTAACCAGCGTCATGACCCCGATATTTATTTACATCAAGCAGCGAATATTGCAGTCTTGGACGCATCTACCCACAGAAACACGTAAATGATCACACTCATATCATTAAAGTGAGTGCCAGACTGTTAGTTCCATTTACACTAGTCCTAATAAAAGGTATATACGTATGAATAACCGGAGGATAAAATGGCTGTAAATGTCAATCAATCAGGGTATTCCAATTATTAAAAAAGTGCGCTTTGGTGGGTCTCAATCAATTATTTGTTTCCATGTATTTCCATTATTTTTTTTTAATATCTTGGTGTCTCCTCCCTGCCTTCATGCTGTTTAAAAATTCTCTTAAACGTTTTTTCCAAGGTTTCCATTCTTCAAAATTCTACATGTCCTTCAAACATGGTACCACTACACTTCAATATTCACGCCATCGATTTTCTCGGTCTTTTTTTGGATTTCCCCCATGACTTTCTCTCTGCGCTCACCATGTTTTCGACTTCTGCGCCTGTCTTCTTCTCAGTGCAACTTATTTCCTTCATTCTCCGCCACGACCATTCCTCGTTCTCTTGCCTCAATGACCAGCTGACATTTATGAAGCACTAATATTCACATTGAAGTACTTTATTACGGTCTAAATTCATCATAGGAATTTAATTGGTTTCCCGTCGCCTTGCTGAATAATGATTTTAAAGTGAAACCACCACTAAAATGACCACCCCACTGGGGTCAGATGCATTTGCAGCCACCGTATTGGGGATCAGATGCTGCGCTGACTATTTTTGGTCAGGCTTCGACCATAGAAAACTCTCCAAGGAGAAATTATCAGCACTACCACAAGTACGACTCTATAGATCAACGGAATGATCAAGCTCTTCCTAAGCGTCAAACTCCCAGCAAATAGAAGGGCTATATGTAGAAATTTACGAAAAATGGAGATATGAGGACTAATAATATGATAGTGTTCCTAAGTAAGAGTTGAAACAATCCAAGAGATATTTTATACATATTCTTGAGTCAGCTTGAAGTCATTAAGTGTTAATACTGTTCAATTTTTCACTCGAGAAAAATTTCGCGTTTTGTTAGAACATTATTGTATCCTGTTCAGCCGCGCTCAACTATATATATTTATGTTCATAAATGTTCTTGCGTGTACCAACAAAGAGTTTTCATGAATTTTAATCTCCGCAATGATGTGAAAGAGTTTGGGATAATTTCTCGTTGCTTTATGCAGGTCTGTTTTATATTCATATATTGTTCACCTAAAAATAATAATACAGGTATTTGTTTTGATGCTCACAGTTTTAATTCTTCCAAATCTTTGCACACGGAGAAGGTAAGGTATTTTACCAGGTTAGCGTGATTAATATAATTGCAATAAAAAAATACGTTCTATGATCTTTTCTTACTAGTAAAAAGGAAAAAGGGTTTTAGAAGTATAAGTGTTTACCATGTGCATTTCCATTCTGACATCGCGCACGTTGCCCCAGATGCCCTCAATTGAGTTTAAGGACTTGAATGTAGAGTAAGCATAAGTGTGCCAGAGTTCTATTCTGTGGCCTATACATTTTTGTTAACACAGCCATAATTTATCTAGCCGCAGTTTATGTCCAATTTCAGATTTATGAAACTTACCACCATACCGTAGGTTGTTATCGAGAGGTGATTGTAGAGGTCACCCAGAACTTAGCTCTACGTCGTGTGACATTCACACAAAGTGGGGGTGTAGTTCATTTCTCCGTGACCCCATCCGGTTTCCCGAGAAATCCTATTACCCATAAATCAGCACCGCTCAGATATCCTACCTCGGGTCCTACCTCCTATCCTCGGGTTACCCTACGGTTTCAGGTGTGATTTGGATACGGAACCCTTATCCAATGATATTTCACACTATAAAGCTCATATTAACGACAGTTAAGAGGGAATAAAAGAGCAGGAAATCGTTTTTAGTTCCCTTGTTGTTAATGTCATTGAAAATTTCTATGAATATACAAGCTCTTGGGCACGATAGGGGATGACAAATGGCTGTAGACAGATATTCAAAAGCAAGACAAGGGGCCGCAGAAGATATTGAGATACTTTATGATGCTGAAGATGTTGATGAAGTGAGGAAAAATATAGGCATTTTGGATAAAATTAAAGGGGATGGAAAGCGTCCAGAGTCAAAAAATGAGTTTTTTTAATTTTAAAAATCGTGTTTAAGGGTTTCCTTCGTGAGTCCTTATGAAGTATGGTAGTATGCACTGTCAATATACATCAAAACTTTACCCAAAGCGAATAGACTATAACTATTGCATGCTACTAAACACGCTTTCATTGTGTTAACCGTCGCTTTTCTATGTAAATTATGAATAAGTTTTAAACGCACTGCTTTGAAAATGTTTAAGGTGATAAATTTCAAGGATTCTGAAATGAAGACCGATGCATATACATGTGAGTTTTCTATCATGAGCGCAGTCAAATTTTACAGTGCGACCTTTATTATTCACAATTTTCAAATCACTGGTATTATAAAGGTGACGTCGCTGAATTTGCGCCCGAGGCAAAAAACCTAAGCGAATAAAATCTTTCCCAGGAAGTTTAGTCCACATGTTATCATTTGTTTCCTCTTAGCTCTTTTCATGACTACTTAGGAAAACTTGGCGACTATGAATTAGTATACACACACTTTTTACTATCCGTCTGCTACCAATTGAAGTTTTTGACACAAGAGGATTCTGACGGCCACCGCAGGAATTCCCTCTCAGTCAAAGGGATTGTTCATAAATTTAAAAATATGTCTAGTTTTATACGGTCTCTATGTCTATATTGCCCATCTATTCGCATGAATCCGCGCATTTTAAAAATGATATTTTTAATTCCTAGCATGTTATCTCTTTCTTTGGAATGGATATTTTTGAAATTTCCCTTAAATAAAGCTCCTTTCTTTGTCGCGGGAACGCTATTATCATGATATCCTTTGCTTCTCTTCATTTTCGATTTTTTTAACACCAAAAAGTCTTTATAAGTTGGAGACATAATCTGGGATGGGGATATCAGTCACAAAAAAAAGTGTGGCAATACTGATAACGAAATTTTTGTAGAACGAGAATGGAACCATTAGCGTAGTCAAAAAGAACTCTTATGTTTGTGGGCTAAGGGATCTTCTTTATCTTCAAAAGAAACTTATTAAGAACATTTTGAGTCTTCTGAGCTTAATGGCGTTCCCGAAGTAACTAATGCCTTGTTTACTTTGGAATTGTTCACTCAAAAGAATCCGATAATGGCACATCTTGGAAAATAATCAATTCTTTATATTAGCTGGATATTAGATTTAACTAAAACTGCTGAATGTCGGAATAGCATTGGCGGAAATCTATTTTGGAAATATAAATTTAAATAATTCAGAAATAATTTGAATTGTGCTCATCAGTGCTACTATTTTGGAATATTATATGGAAATGTGGAAATGCAGTTTTTAAGTAAACAACTAAAATTAGTAAAATAGAATAGAACGACTATTAGTACAATAATTCATTTCGAAACTGTGAATAATGCTCTTTTCTTATGGGTTCATATTGATTTTATGGCGTCATTTATTTAACATACTTCTTCATCATTTCTCTTCTGTAAACTGATTTAATTTTTCTTCGTGCTAATTTTCATGCTATACATTTAAAGTAAAAAGTTAAGGTTTAGTTGCTCAGTCAACCAAGGGGTTGCAAGCATTGCTGCGTAAATTGGAGGTTCAGTGCAATAGATATGGCGTGAGAATCACTATTCATAAAAGAAAGGTTATGCGATTTTCCAGAAAGATAAAGGCTAAGCTAAACATTAAAATAGCAGGGGAAAAATAGAGCAGGTAGAATAGTTTACATATCTCGGAAGTGTTTTGGATCAACACGGTCAAAGTAGTAGGGACGTAAGGAGAAGAATTACGCTAGGTAAGGAGGCTTTCTCAAGGAGGAGAAAGTTGACGACGGGGACGTTGAGCAGGGAAGTTAAGACAAGACTCGTAAAAACTCTGGTATGGAGTGTAGCTATGTACGGCGCGGAAACGTGGTCACTAAAGCAGGAGGATAGGCGTGGATTGGAGGCTTTTGAAATGTGGGTGTGGAGAAGAATGGAGAAGGTGAAATGGACCGAAAGGAAAACAAATGAGAAAGTACTGGAGATGGTGGGTGAGGAGAGGGGTTTGTTGAGAGAAATCCCATGGAGGCAGGAAAAATGGATGAAAGGCGTATTGAGCGGTAATGGAATGTTGAAGAAGGTAATAGAGGGGAGAATGTTGGGCAAGCGAGGTAAGGGCAGGAACAGGATAGGGATGTTGGACGGGATGAAGGGAGGAAAGAAGTACACAGAGATGAAGAGGGACCTGATTTACATTAGGTTGCTGGATTGGGTTTTGTTTGGGAGTTACAAAATGAAGATTGTTGATAGTTGTGATGAGCTGATAGTGGTGTCCATCCAAAAACCTACCCTAACCGGTAGATTACCTAATAAAATAATATTTAAAGTCGGTTTGATGTAATGCAGGATATCAAGTTGTGCATTTACATGTGAGGGTTTGACGTGAAGTGATTGTTAGTTTGCATCCATCCAGATTCTTTTTAAAATCATATACGATGGGCTACTATGAAATCTAAATTAATTCATAATGCCGTCCAGTAGAATCTCCACATCTATTGGATTGTCTAATATGATAGCATTCAGGAGACGGAACATGTTAACCTATTCCCCATGCTTCCTCTTTCCGTATATGACCATTTATTGTTATTTTATTACTGTATTTAGCATTACATTTTATTTTTCTTTGAGTAAAACGTCAATATGGGGCTTTAGCGTGGTGAGACCATATTAGACCTTCTCGTGGGGCTGTAGCACTGGTGAAACTCAAAGACACGTGAGAGGACGGAGACAACTCAGAGATACCATCTTCTCGGGATGGAATGGAGAGAGCGATAAGTGGGTATATGAAGCTGGAGCGAGGCCGGAGATGAGCCGAGAGGATGGATATTTGCGAGAGCGGAAGAGGGGGTCGTGAAGGACGGATTGTGAGGGGGGGATGACGTTGAAATGGCCAACCGAAGGGAGGGAAAGGATAGGTACCTATCGATATAAGCTAAGGTGGGGCAAGGGCATGGGTTCCTGGGTCAAAAGTGAACGGTGGAGACGAGAAGAGGTTAAAGCCTCACAGGGAGCAGGAGAATCCTTCGGTGTAGCCGATCGGCGAGAAAAGACATCCCACTCTTCCCTTTCCACCGGGTATTACCCCCTCGGGCGCGTTAGGCCCCGGGTGGGGTCCACTGAAATCGGAACGATGGAGAAGGAAAAATACTGGGTCTTCCATGTGTACAAAAAAGGAAGTTCGCACAAGGGTAGATATTATTGGACGGTTTGCTAAGGGGGGAGGGAGGACGGAGAATGTTTGGATGCGGTTTGGAAAGGTAGGGAACAGGGAAGACCTTTCTTAAGATTAAGCCTTGGGATGAAAGGTTATGAAACGATATTGTGGTGATCACTTATATAAGGATAAGGGGAGACGGGAGACTTCGCTCTGATTTCGGTAGTCGTCGGAGATTGAGAAGTGAATGGTTCGATATATTTAAGAGGGTATCCTTGTCCCTTAACTTGTATAATCAGTGGTGAACTACCCTTGGTCAAGGGCTCTTATATGCTCTCCGGAAATTGTGAAATGAGGATCAATCCAATATCCACAATAACAGGGTCCTGCTGTTTTCAGATTTCTCGTAAACATAGCTTCATGTGATATCAAATCATACCAAATGCTAACAAAAAGTCACTTAGTGTAACTATAGTACAGTATGTACATGACTCGGAGTAGCTATTTCACAAGTTCAATCTGATATGGAGTCTATTTTTATTAATATTAACACATTTTTAGTGTTAGACAGTAATATCAAAGTTTAGCACACGAGTTGTTGAATTCCAATTTTGAACTCCTGAAATTTGTTAATTATTCAATAAAATTTCACTTTTCGATGATGCCCCCTAATAAATGAATTTATTTGTAAATAAATTCATAAATTTTTGTCAGAGCTGCCATTTGTGCATTTAAATTTGAATGTAAGCAAGGAAAATTCGATATTATAACGGCGCGGTAAGGGAAAAGAACGGTTCAAGGGGGACCTATGAAAAGTGAGAATTGGCCGTAAATTCATAGAAATGAGGAAATCATGATCCATGTACAAAAGTTCAAACTGAATGGCGTAAATGTCAAAGTTTTAAATAATAAAATTGAAACGCAGTATAGTAATCTTGAAAAACATAAGCTATTACCGCTTGCCATTTGCCAGAAAAAGGTTATTAAGTGCTTTTATTCCCTTTTAATACAGATTATTCAGCATTATATTCAAAGTTTTCATAAGTAAAACTTTGCAGTCATTAGAATTTTTATTAGATCAATTATATATCTTCTGTAAAAATTTTAATATTCGTCATTTTCTCCAATGCTCATTGTGTGCGACGAGATTGAATTTAATAATGAAAAGGAAGGAAATAGAATTTTACCATATATTTTAATCTCCAAAACCTATTTAGAATTAAAACAATTTTCATTATTTTAGCAACATTTAACGAATAGGTAGGTAGGTAATAGATAGGTAGTAGTATTACATGTTTAGTGTTCTGCATCAGTCGTTCCTGAATGTAATCTATGAAAAGATTGACATCTTCACAAATTTGAGAGGCTTGCTATGCCATTCTTCTTATCGATTCTTCTTTCGATCTTATCATTCGATACGAACAATCTTATCGTTATTGCATTAGTTTCAAAATATAAGGCCATAGTTGTAAAATTTTCTTAATCAGTTATGACGAATGAAATTTAAATAACAATTTAAAATATATCATGTGTCAATTTCAGTAAATAAATAATTTTTTTAAGTCCGAAAGCGAGAAGATCGGTATTTTGCGTTGGCGAATGTACATTCTCACCTCCAAGGACCCGGGTTCAAATCCGGCTCATCACCATGTTTTTCAGTGGTATTCCAAACCCTACTTTGGGTTCTACGTGAAGGGCACTTTAAATTAGTACACTGTCTGTCGGATGGGACGTTAAACTGTTGGACCCCTTGGCACCTCCTCGAAGGCTAATCTTTCCGCTGGGTTTTTCTCCGCCCTTCTATCCATTCCCCAACACATCTTACTACTATCAGATTACCCGCCTATCCCTTCGGACGCAAATTACCTCTACTTTTGGTCGCCTCCCGTAATAGCTATAACTGCAACCGAATGCGATCAAGATATACATTGCTTCGTTTGAGAGTAGTTTAAAATAATTATTTAAGGATCCGCATGTTGAACAAAAAGTATTATATTATAGAACAGAGAAAAATACTTGGCTGAATGTATGACACAAAATCAAATAACATGGATATGTTCGATGGAAAAGATAGATTGCAAAAATTGGGAATTATGTCATTAAACATGTTTTAAAGATCGTGAATTTAAAGTTTAGTGTTGAGAAATATTTCAATTCTAAATATTTAATGAAAGGTACGCAAAACCATGACATAGCATTAAGATACAATATTAAGGAAAACATTAATTGGAGGTAACTCTAACTCTCCTTTTTAATGAATGAAATGTTTTATTTAAAAAATTAATTGTTGCATATTAAGTAAAAAGAATATAAAAATGTGGTTATTTTAGTTGGTGCAGAATGGTGAAATTTGTTAAATAATATTGCTTGGCACAAAAAGCAGTTACATGACTTTTAAAGTTTTTGATGACATTTTTTCTTGCTTCTGTGGCACTTTGTAGTAGTACGTTGTCAGGTCAGCTAATAATTGACATGGCAGGACCATTAGGATTTTTTATTCATTTTACATTTCTCCCAGTTTCCAGTTCTTTAACTATGTAGTGACAATATAATGAAAATAGTAAATGCATTCTGTCATTATTGACTTTTTTCTCTTTTTATAATAATTGCCATTGCCCTCCTGAAAATAAAAGATAAAACCACTCGGTAAATATGAAAATGTTTCCACTGTTATTCGGTGGTATTTCTTCATTGTTTAGATGAGTGAAACACAGCAAACTAGGAGAACATTTAGCATCGAAACCAATGAACATTTAGGAAGCCCCCCTGGGATGATGCCACATAGTAGCAAAACCAGGCTCGTCAATAAATATTAACTGCGGAATTGCCGTGTTTCCCTTATCTATGCCCTCGGTAAATTTCTTTTATTTATCCGACCAATATTTCAGCACCGAGTATCATATTAAGATTTATATCGATAACAATAGAACGATATCGATAACGTTTAATATCGATAACTTCAATAGGTGCCAACATTTTTCCCCGGTTAGATAAAATAAATATATTAAGTTGTTTCAATGTTTTATCATATAGGACCTAAGACCTGAGTGACGCCCGATTACATCTCAAAAACACCTTTATTATTATCATTTACTTTTTACATCACTATTGTATAGGTACTTACATATCGATCATTTTTTAATTTCCGCGGGAAAGTGTGACCGGTAGCCTGAGTTATGTCCTTTTCGTTTCTCGAGAATAATACAAATAAAACAATAATAATTCTGAAAACCAGATACAAAAAATACTTTCCAAAATAAGAGGGCAAATCTGAAAGAATTATTTATATTTATAAGATGTTCCGAAAATTATAATGTCCATGCGATGGCAATACAAATATGTTATCCAAAGCAACAAATTAATTTATAAGAGGAAAAAAGTCTTTTTCCGAGTGTGTCAGACTCCGCGTAAAATTTGGAATATAATGTGATGTTAATATAGATTAGTTTGCTAGGTGGGGAGTCACAAAATGTTTATTTGATAGTTGTGTCCATCCAAAAATCTACCTTAACCGGTAGATTACCTAATAATAATAATGTGATGTACTATTGTAACACATCCAAATTAATATTAAGTGTCCTCCTTTTCCTGTTTTAACCTGGGGGATCATTCAGTAGGAGAAAAAGGAACTGAATATTAGACTAAAGGTTTATCCCACAGTATTCGAACACTCCTTAAAGTTTCAAGGGAGACCATTTGGACAGCGTCTGTGATGAAATATGAGTCATATTTTTCTTTACATTTATATCATAATTGAAAAAATAATATATTTTTCTGGAATAATCAAAGCAATATTTCACTGATAAACTGCTGCGGATTGGAATAATATATAGCTAAACGTTAAGTAACTCAGCAGGAAAAAAAGGGCTGGATACCTTTTAAAATGAATAAATTTCATTCATTAGTAACTTGGCGTTATTTCTTTTTAGGATTTCGGTTCCCCTCTTCCTTCGCTTACTTCATACCTGATCTCCTCAACTCTTTCATTCCGATTTACACTCTGCCCCTACCTACTGTGACATACGCTTAAACGGAGAGTTCAGCTGATGATAATTAGTTATTAGCTGAACCCCTTATTAGTTATCAGCTGAATTCTCATGCTTTGTTTTGCTGTGTTAAATGCGTATTTAAAATACGCAAGAGCTGAATATTAAGCTACATTATCCAAAACCTAAGCATTGTGCAGAAATTTTACCTAAATTAAATATTAAACTGTGCATTTGCATTTATAAATATATTAATTTTTCATTTTTTTCGTGAAAAGTATTATATATATATATATATATATATATATATATATATATATATATATATATATATATATATATATATATATATATATATATATATATTCAAGATATAAGCAATTTGTATACAGAGTAGAAGTAATAAATTCTTTTCAATCCAATTCATACTTTTGCTGGAGAAATACATTATACCAAAGTCTTCCTTAAGTCGATTGAAATTATTACAAATGTCAAATGTATATCCATTATGAATTTCCATCTTTTTAGAAGCCAATAACGAATTAACTAATTTCTTGCAAAGTAAAACGCAGCGAGTTGTCTTTTAGTTCATAAGTTACTTTGCGGTATGTAGAAATACACATATATTAAATATCTAAAAAAAAACAAGTTGTTACGAGTAAAAGTAAAAATTGGAGCTCACCTTATTAAATATCAAATAATGAAATTTACAAAAATTTGAAATGACTCCTGTTGTCAATGAACGTCATCAAAATTCGTGAAAAATTACCAGATAGCAAAAGGGAGAAAATTAAAAAAATAATTTCCAGATTGGTTTGTAAAAGGGAGGTTTCTGAGATAGGCATGGTGAAAGGAGCGCTAAAATGAAATGTCAAAGGCAAGAAACAATGTAAAATAATACAATTATAAGCGATACAGTGAGGTGTTATTATTCATTATATTATCCGGAGAGGGGCGGAATAATACTTTCTTGGATCATTCGTGGCAACTTGGAATCAATTTGAAGCGGAGGAAGAAAACTTTTTCCATTTACCTGACCTTTAACTTTGAAGTCAAAGGCAGCTCGCGAAGTTTGATTTTTCAAGTAATTAGTGAATTCGTTATTGGCTGCTTAAAGGATGGAAATTCATAATGGAAATACATTTGAAATTCGAAACAACTTTAATCAACTCAAGGAACATTTTGGCATTGCTTTATTTATTCATAAAAAAGGGGAAATACAAGCGTATGGATTGGAAATAGTTTATTACTTGCACCCGCAAAGTTTACCCGTTGTTTTTACACATTGTGTGCGTAATGATAGGATTAGTGCTCTGTGCCAATAAGTTTAAAGTATTCCATCTTCCCACTAATCCTATTGGTCCCCTATCTCCTACATCCTTTCTGCAGTCACTATATATATTTGACGTCTGTCTTCGGTAGTTTACTTTCAACCTTGTGTTGGAGGTGTTTTTTTCCCTTCAGTTCGCTGAAGAGGGCCACTTTGTGGCCGAAACACGCGTGTTCGACGCATATCCTCGTCTGCGCTCTATCGTTTCAGATTCTCCCAGAAGTTGGGCCCTTTGAGTGCGTGTGTGTGTGCTTCTTGAGTGCTAGTGTGTATGATTGGTCTGTGGTCGTCCTTCGTGGATAGTCACAGAAAGTGTGCTTGTAATACATCCTGGTATCCTTAACGGGGTCTTCCTTACAGCCTCGTGAAGGATTACATTTCCACCTGGAATCTTTAACGAGGTCTCACAGCTTCGTGAAGGATTCCAGACAGCATAGTGTGTGTGTGGCTGTGTGTGGTCCCTGGCGTGAATTAATTTCCCGTAAACCACCACAGAGGGTATTCTTGGTCGAGAGGTTGTGGTTGGTCCCTTACGTGGTTCCCGCGAATACCAACACAACAATTTGGTCTGACGAGAGTTGCGACTGTTTTTTACGGCCATTGGAATTTTCCCCCTTATTATTTTAACCTAGAGGCCGTAGAGTTCTTGATTTCTTGCAACTTTAAAGTAGTGTTTAGAGAGTACAAGGAAATTATGATATTTTTATATTGATAAATTTCTAACGTTCATCTTCTAACGACCGAGATTTTGTTTAAAAATTTGGCAAGTCCTATATAATTACGATGACTTCCTCTGGGTATTCCCTCATGGTTTACCTCTGCGCCAGTGAATGCACGCCTCTAACGGCTGATGGCTCGTATCGCTACTTAGGGGAGTACAGTGTCAGAGCATCGATCAAAGTTTGAAGGCGAAGGTTACTCTTCTAGAGAAGAATATGGTTTTAGGTAGAATGATAAAAGCTTGCTGCGCCATTGGGACTGAATGGGTTCGCCCGAATCAAGCAGGCGGCGAAATGATCGAGAAGCTGTCCAGAGTCGGATATTTCATTGAGGGAGTGGCCTCTCATTGAAGGCACCGCATCGGTAAGCTGGAAGACTGGAGGATTACCTCGTAATACAGGATTCGTCCGGAAAATAAGTGTACTGAGCTCAGGAAAAAAAATTATTACACTTTTACATATCTTAAGCTAATATTCCTCAAAATAGGACCCTTGTGAGTCGATACACTTGTTCCAGCGGCGTTCCCATTCCTGGAATGCTCCCGCGAAGGCATCATCGGGAACCTCTTGAAGACACGTCGTCACGCCTCTTTGACGGCGTCCAAAGTCCCGTATCGCGTTCCTTTCAAACTCCTCTTTATCTTCGGAAACAGAAAGATGTCCGGTGGTACCAAGTCCGGGCTGTAGGGCGGGTGCGGCAGCGTTGCCACGCCGTGCTTGGCCAAGAAGTCCGACACGACAAGCGCGGTGTGAGACGGCGCATTGTCGTGATGCAGCCGCCAGATGTTTTTGATCGCCGGCCGGACGCGGGCGACTCGTTTTCGAAGTCTGTCGAGCACTTGGACGTAAAATGCAGCATTTACAGTCTGTCGTTCAGGTACAAATTCGTAGTGGACGACTCCCCTTTTGTCAAAAAAGACTTATTTGTCAAGACACTTATTTTCCGGACGAACCCTGTAGTAACAGTATAAGGTTTACGCCGCGGCGATGAATAGAAGATGCAAATGCAAACCCCGTTATTGTCTCCAACAACTATGAAATAATCGCATAAGATAGCCGTAGTAGTATATAGAGTGTTTTTTATTTGAAGGAGCAAAAAATGATATTAATATAATTCGCCCTCCAGGTCAGAAGAGATGAAAATAATGGTAACCTAAGCCCTACCACCTAAGTAAATAGAAAGAGATTAAGAGTTAATATATAATCCTGTTACTTAAGTATTATAATGCAAATGGTTATAAACATAAGAAATATACCATAGAATACTTACTTTTGCATATAATTATACTCTACTTTCAAAATTCGTAGCACCTCAAACGGCAATATCCTAGCCTATTAAGTTAAATAATTAACCTTGTGCGCGCTCTGCGCTCTTGTTATTGTGCCAAGAACATTTTCAAAAAATATTGATATTAACAAAGCGTTATTACTTTCAATGAGTCATATTTCCTTCCCATTATCATTTCGGAAGTTTATATTTTACGATAACCTGTCAAGTTGAAATAACCTTTTTTTTAAATTGGTATGTAATGATTTAAATATACAAGGAACGTAGCCACGGTCGTGAATCAATGTAAACAAAAAAATGCAGTCGGAGTGAGTGTGTGAAATTCACAAAGTTCCAAAAACACACCCGAGTGACTTAGTGACCTTGTATTCATGTAAGTCGTTTCTGTTTCATTACATCCTTTTATAATTTTTATTTATTTGTGTAATTGACGGGTCACTGGCATAGGAGGGATCCTTGTAAACCCTTAGAGTGTGTGTGAATGTGATTCAAGAGAGTGACAGTTATTTCTTGGCACACCCTAGTGATCGAGTGGTTGTAAGTTTGTTTTTTTATTTTTATTATTTAATTTGGCTTTTGTGTGTGATTGAAGTATACGTGGGTCACTGTTTCTCAAACACCCCCAAGTAACCTAGTGTGCATTCCCTATTTCTCCTTTTTTCCCCCTCCTATTTTTTCCCCTTTTTTTCTTATCACTTAGTGCCAATCAAATTTACGGTCTCGGCATTTTTTTGTTTACATTGATATGTAATGGTTTTATACATTAAAGGAACATTGGTAAAATTTTGAAAGCCTCTTCAAATTAATATACCATATACATTATGCTTCCAGGATGCTTATGCAAGCGTAATAGTTGGTTAAAATTTACAGACGCTGTGATGGAATCAAAAAATTCATCCGGTCTTTTGTATTTAACTGTTGAAGTTTAAATTGCATAAACACTTCAGCAAGTCCCTAAAAATCTTATGCTTCAGGACAAATAATGCTTCATTCCTATAATCCCAGCGTGACCTTTTTTCTGCATCTTCTTGAGAAGGAAAAGAGACTTTTCTTTCTTGTCTATTCCTGCCCACTCATCCTCTCAAATCCTCGAATGGCGGATGGCTAATATCTCGAGAAAAGCAATTTGTCTAAAATCAAGAGTCTGTGAAGATGCAATTATAGCCTCACACTGACGTTTCGTATGGGAAAAGTAGTCCACCTAAATACATTTCTTTGAGAAGACTGAATGGCGAGACGGTTTTCATTTGGATTTTTCCACCTCACTTATCGAGAAATGAAAATTGTGGGAAAACAACTCGAATTATGGAGATGCTTTTCTGGACAGCCGGATTCGGGTTCGTCAGTCAACTGGCTTGTCCAAATATAAGGAATCTCATTCCAAAGAAACGGCATCAACCTTGGTCCTAGTATTCCAATTATACTGATCCATTTGGCTGACTTTGTGCGGCCTAAATTCACTCACTCTGGACGTGTGTTTATTTATGAAAGTTCAAATTCTCAAGAAACAATTATGGCATACTTCAGATAGCAATTTTTGTGATCCCTTATCGCTCGTTATATGATTGCTTACCCCTGCAATTTTAGATGATGGGGTTTGTAATACACTGTAAGAATTACTGTCAACAAGAATTGCCTCATATTGTTGTAATATATATATATATATATATATATATATATATATATATATATATATATATATATATATAGAGCAAATATAATTTAAACTTCGGTTCGTGAGAGACTCCCAAGGTAGTTCTTAATATATAGTTGCACTACTAATAATAAGCTAATGGTGACATTATTCTCCGAATAGATCTCCCTATTATTTATTCTACATAACATGTGATTTGAGCGGATCTAACAAGAGTCAAACGCATCGTAATTTTTTTTACATAATACCCTGCAGGCCACTGCAGGGGCGTGTGGCACCTGGTGATAACACATGTGGTGTGCAATATCTAAAATTAAGTTTTTCTTAAATTGTAGGATTAATATGCCTGAAGTAATTCAAATTATATAGTTCATGATAACTACATGCACTACGGTATAGTGCAATATACGTATTAGCGTATTCAATAGGAGCTGCTAATAACAGGGAGTGCTGCCTAGTCGTAGACTACCAGGCTACGAATAATGAAAAAAGAAAAAATACTTTTCCATATAAAAGAAATTTGATATAGTCATTTTCATTCATTATCGTTCTTGGAAAAATGCCAACTTAAATCTATCTGTTCTACACTTAACCTCTCTAATTTTATTAACATGATCTCTCCTACCGTAGTACGATGGGATCAATTATATATTTTCAAATTTTCAATTTCTAAAGAAAAACCCTTCCAATATATGCAAGACATTTAATCTGTAATGTAATCTTCGCTCCTTGAGTGATTACCAACCCAGCTCCTCTAATATTTTTGATACACTCCTGTGTGTATCATAACAACGTTTTCCAAATCTAAATCCCCTACACTGCTCATGAGCAAATTCACCCACCAAAATATTAACGAGGATACCCTATAATGGCAGCATATTCTAGATAAGGCTTAAAAAGTGAAAGATAATGTTGTTTTTCATCCTTTTCGTCAAATTTTCCCAATACTCTTCTGATTGATTATAATTTTTCCTCGATTGTCCCCGTTTTCCTCATGTATTATCCTCTAGGAGAGGTAGAGAGTAAGGATAACGCCAAACTATTGATTTGAGTTTACTCTTTCTATTCCGCTCTTTCTGGTGTAATAGGCGTTCGAGAGGGTACCTCGAGGAGCACTAGAAATTACACGTACTTTTTTAAGTTTAATTCTAAGTGTCAAGTTTCGCATCAACATGGCATCGCATACGTGCTACTTGACTCTCAGAATTACGGAAATCTCTGTAAACCACTGCAATGTCGGCAAATGAACGCATCTTTCTATGAACCACAGAGTTAACTTCATTGACGAAGAAATAAAAATAGACTCAATAACTCACCATGGAGAGCTCCAGTATTACATTTGGCACAGTAGAGCTTTAACCATCTATCCCTACCCTTGGTACGTGACCATTTAAAAAGTCTGTAATAGCAGAAATTTTTTTATGGGTAGTTTAATATGTACCAAGGGAGAAGTATACCATACGTCGTATAGAATAAAGCTTTCCTTCCGAAAAAATCTGATTCATATTAACGGATGTGTGTTTTTTGTGATAGAATTCGAGATTGCTCAGATGCTTCATGCTTTTTATTTGGAAAGAGAAATTTTGGTTGTGATGTTTAAGGATTTGTGAGAAACCTGGCCCTTTCTGCATGCACATTTATATTTTACTAATAATAATAGCTTCTCTTTCTAACTCTGAAAATATAGAAACTAAGGTAGCAACATGGAAAAGTAACCCGCAGTCTGTTATCACAAAGTCAATTGGAATTATACATTCCCACTGGGAGTACATCATACTCGTAACCAGCATTTTTATCGTAATAAAACCCGGTGTCTTAGCACCATCTGCCGCTCGCCCTGATGGCGTCTCCTTGGGTATAAGTTTGGCGCAGATGCATGGCGGCTTCCGAGTGCGTGGGCTCGTGTGGCAAGTGTTTTGTCTCAACCTAACCCTCTGCAACCGAAAGTGGGAACGCTTCCTACCCCTCCCCCAGGAAGCGCGCGGAGAATGAAGGGTGGAGGGAAAGAAATACGGCACACTGAAAAACTCCTCAGTGGCCGACGGTGAAGAAGTTAAAGCTAACAATGACGAGGAAACTTAAACATTAAGAACAATGAACGCTTGAGCAAACGGTCAAAGAGAGAAGTGCCGAAAATAGTGGCGGAGAAATAAGCACTGTTAAATTACTTCACTCCTGCCGACCTTAATTCAAGGAAAACCCTTTGCTGGGGTCTACTCCTTACGGAGGTTGGATCATGACTGCACGAGTCAATAGCGAATATATGCATTAATGAGGCATGATGGTAATGAAATACTCAGTCGTTCATAGTTCTTTAACGGAATACTATAATGTAAATAATCTCTTAGAAAGTACCTCTGTGTTCTTATTCGTTTTAATTTTATCTAGTTTTTCAGGACCAACTTCGAATTCTATGCGATTTAGACTATTATTTCATTGAAAATTAGTAAATTTATTTAAACAAAGGCGGATAGGTGCCGTCAACTTAATACTATTATAACTCATTTATAATATCGTTCACGATTTCGGTTTTTCGTTAGAGTGATGTTTACTTCCGTAGCATGCATCAATTATTCTGTTTTCGGTGGCCCTGTATTTTCATAGGAGCTTCTAAAAAATGTTAGAGTTAAGATGTCAATTTTTATCAAAATAAACTACGGGAAGATCCTGTTCTATTATCGTTATTTCATAGAATGTATCTATACAGATAAATTCAAGAGATATCATTCAAATATCTTATACTTGACATTTTGATGCAACCTCCTTAAGCAGACATATGCATTTCTATACCGCCGTAGCAAAATTTTACACTAGGTATCCCCAGTGAATCGGTGAGACGGCGTTGAACGCAAATTATTCATCCATATAGTAATCAAGGTGATGGGTTTGTCAGAAGCTTGAGGATTCGGATTACGTTTGAATAATTCATTCCATCTGAAACATCCCTTAAGTAGGCACATAAAAATCTTAATTGACAGTTATATTTCCGTTTGATTAGTACAAGCAATGCGAGCACTTTGTCTCTATGTCGTCTTATTTATTAGGTTATTTACAGTGGAGCGAATCACATTTTCCGTAGATTTTGTTCATTAACGATATAAAAACAATTTGATGAGATTTACTTCCGTATTTTTAGCGTAGAAAATTGGAGAACGTCTGCTTCACATTATTTTTAATTATCGTATTTCACGAAAGGGTACGTAAGTACCCATTTATTCGAATTGACTAACTTTCAATCACCCATTAGTTAAACATGCGTAAAATTAAATCCCATTCAAGCCAAATTGTTATATACCAGTAGTCCATGCTGGCAAATAAAGACAAATCGGTAAAAATCAAATACGAATGGAATAAAAAAAACGGTTGCATATTAAATAGCATTCAACGAATCGGGCGTAAAGTTTTCACGACAAGGTTTCACGATCCAGCCCTGGGTAATAAAAGCAATTCTTTTCGCATCTTCCTCATCTAACAATTCATACTCACACCTGTTGATCGGATTAGGATTAACCCTTTACGAAGGTACGATGAATTTAGTTTAATGGCAACGAAAGCCCTAAAACCTTAATGGCTGCGTAAGTCCTAAAACCTGATTGTAGCGCCTGTCACTTTAACTACCGCTGGGAGTTCCAATTGGAAAGGCATGAAAAGTTACTTAGTTCCTCGACTGTTGCAGCACTTATTGAAAAATTTATTGAAATTCTTTGTCTCAATATTGCATTCACGTACTATGCCGGAAGATTTTTATGTTCTCCTCACATCGAGGGTTATGTGGAGTCGCATATTAATCATACTTTAACTGCGGAGGAGTATTTATTGTATTATCATCATCTGCAATGTTATATAATTTTCTAAACATTGACACATCTTGTTGAGCTAAAATATATTACAACACTATAAGATAAAAAAATACTAATTAATAATGATTTAAACCGGCATAACAAAGGAAAATTAATATAAGAGCAAATTATATATTTTCCGGTATATTAGATATTGCCCAACTTAGATTACTGTTGTTGCAGACTAAGCTTGAATTTTTTCAATTGATATAGTACCCCTAAAGATATAACAGTTTGTGATATTGTTTTGGCTGTTGTAATATAGTGTATAGAGTTAAAACCAAAAATTATTAAATGGTGGTTTAGGTGCAGATTTACCTCCAAGACTGCATTAAATTACTGCAAAACCTTTGAATAGATATTAATATATGAATTATTTATTCATACTATTTTGTAAAAATAATAAATATTATTAATCTTTTTGTCTCTCCTAAAATAACACTGTCCAAGCCACGTTGTAGCTGATTAAAACATTTTTCCAAATCTATTGGTACATATAGATATTCAGAGGACGTTAGTTCCTTATGTTAAATGTACAATGTAAGATCAGTTTTCTATGATATAACGGCCAACCATGTGTCTTCGACACGCGTAGAAAAGCCATTGATTTTCTAGTGATCATTGGCGTACTTACTCTATAGTCATTACCGTCTTCTCTACTGCAAATTATAAAAATTTTAAACGTTAAAAAAATTATAAAGTATTCAAATTCCAAAAAAAGTTGCCTTCAAAAAATGTAATTCTAGAATGAGCTTTTTAAATTTAATGGATTTCGTACTTACCTTTCGCACTCTGAGTAGAGTTATCCATGCTAGATAGTATGAAGGGCAGTAACCGGACGAAAGATGTGCAGTGTCTGTTCTTCAGTAAAAAGGCTGCAAAGGTATCTGAGGGGCGGTGCCACTATAAAATGAGGAAGGTAACGGGAAACCACCTATACAAACACATACAACTATGAGAGCATAAGATTTCGATTCCTCGAAACTACAAAATTTGATCCCTTGGGCCATGTGTTGCGCCCGGTAGCGGGAGAAGCAAGCCTTTCGCCGTCGCCATCTCACAAAATCCTTGCGAGTCGAAAGTGTCAGCGGCAGAAGGGAAAACACAGAGGAAGAGGAGACCAGCTAGAATATGGACTTTAAATATTTAGATGTTGAGATATATGAAATAGATGTTGAGATATAAAAAAATATAGATATAAGAAAAGATAAAGCAAGAGATGGAGAGGGGAAATATGGATATTTTACGACTGTTTGAGGAGAGGCAGGATAGTAGGGATACTGGAGTGATTATTATAGAGTAATATACAGCGAAGGGTCAACAAAGAGTAAGAATAGTGTATAATTAGTAGAGCTGAAAGCTGAATCAACGTAGTCATTTTTTCTACCAAACATTCATAGGAAGAAAGAAGTCGACAGATAATTCAATGTGTTAGATGACATAACATCGAGTATTCCTGGAGGAAAACGTTTGATTGTTATAGGGGAATGAAATGTGACGGTAGATGAATAAGGAGATGCTGGTGAGATAGGAGAATACTTGTATGGTTTAAGAGTGAGAAATGACCTTGTTGGGAAAGTAATAGTGTTCTGCAGTTGAAAGAGCTTAATCAAAACGAGCACTTTAATTAAACACTATAGTACCCGTAGGTACACGCGTATACCTACGCGTACTAATACTATGTACGCATGGAAAATGTTCGGGAATCAAAAAAACTTTTAGATACGCTACACAATGATTAGGCAAAGACGTAGAAAAACAGTAATTTATTCGCACAGTACCTCGGAAACGAAAGCGGATACACATGATTATTTAGCACTGATGAAGGGAAACATGATTCAAAGGATAAAACAGGGAAGACGGTTGGAGAAATTCAGAAGCATAAACCGGATTGATGGGAAAGGAATATCGGCAGACTATAGAGAAAATCATAAATGAGGAAACGTAAATTGGTACAAGAGAAAGAAATGGGAAAACAGATATCGAAACTCGCAAACGAAAGTACGAGCAGTAAATAGGAAAAGGACATGGAAACCATTGAAGAAAGGCAAGATGATTAGAGAGATAGACGAAAGAAGAAACTGAAAACATGTACAAACAGAGCGAAGCATGAATAATTTACAAAATTTAATAATTAACAAAGATGGGACATTAATACAGGGAAAGCATAGACCACACTGCGAGGATTTAGAATGTTTAAAAATGAATACTGAAATGGGTGCCTTTATAGATAGATCTATCAGAAAATTAGAAGGGAAAGGGAAGAGAAATAAAATCTGTGCAAAATATTAAAGATAAGTCAGGAAAAATTAAAATTGAGCCAGGGAAGATTCAAGGGAGATGGAAGGATTATAGGGAACTATACGGTGAAGATATGTATTAGTAAACGTAGATAAACGAAAAGAATATGACATAAATAAGAATAATGAAGGATCTCAGGTTTTCCCGGTGTATGGTATTCAAGAATTTTTCTCGGGTTTCCCACCGGGTCAGGTTGATGAAGTGCACCGACGTTTCGAAGGCTGACTCTGCCATCGTCTTCAGGGTGAAGAGGTCTTCTGCCATCGTCTTCAGGAGAGTGTCTTCACCCTGAAGACGATGGCAGAGTCAGCCTTCAAAACGTTGGTGCACTTCATCAACCTGACCCGGTGGGAAACCCGAGAAAAATTCTTGAATAAATAAGAATAGCTTAAGCCAATTCATGCTAGATGGCGAGATAAAAGGAGGAATTGTTTTAAAATAATCCCATCTTAGTGGAAAAATGTCTGCGAAACTGCCTAAGGGTTAAGAAAATTGTGGGAGGAAGAGTTTTATGGACTAATCCTTAGCATTTTTGTATATAGGAGTAATTTGGCTGAAGTATTTCGTTAAATTAATGTTAGCTTGCATCCTAAAAAAGGTGAAGATACTCACTGTGCTGACTGTAGTTTATAATTTTATTCCACACACAGCTCAAGTTGCACTCATAACCATCAATAAGAGAATAAATGGGATGGGAAATTATTAGGGGTTACTTTGGGTCAGAAAGGGAGGAGGTACGCTTGATACCATAGCTGCAATGATTAACTAATGGAAAGGAAGATTAAGTAGAATCAGGATATAGTTGTTTGATTCATTGATTTTTAGAAGACGGTATATTGGTTTGTATTGGATAAAATTTATTACTATACTGCAGAAAAAAAGAAGTAGATTGAAAAAATAGGTGACTTAGAGAAACCTGTACCAGTCACAGACTGTTCAGGAGTGAGTGGCGGTCACAAAGTCGGGATGGGCAGTGTTAGGCAGAGGAGTAAAACAGGGGTGTCCATTTCCACCCATACTTTTCAATGTATACGTGGAGAAAATGATTAAATAAAGATGGGAAGAGCTGGATATATGAATAAAAGTCGAGTGTGAATTCATAGATTCAGTTAGGTTTGCACGTGATCAAACTTTATTTTTCCGGTAGCCAAGGGGCTGCGACAATTCGACATCGAAAGGCCACCATGGCAGGAATGGGATGAAAGTCAATGTAATAAAAAAGGTTGTCTGGTTTCCGAGAAGGAGGAAATATAACTAAAATATTAAAACAAGAGTTCATGAAATATAAAAAGTGGATGAATTCACTTATCTTAGAGGTATCCTTGACCAAGATGGTCTCAAGTAATGGATACGCAAAAAGAAAAATTGCGTCGGGCAAATAAGCATTTACAAGTAAGAGGGAATTGATGGCCGATACGTTCAGTAAGGAAGTTAAGAAAAGACTCGTCAAAATTTTTATGTGGAGTGTAGTTATGTACGGTGCGGAAACATGGCCACTGAATCAGGAGGATAGACGCAGATTGAAGGATTTTGAAATGTGGGTATTTGGAGAAGGAAATATAAGGTGAAACAAAAATTTAAAGAAAAACAAACCAAAACCTGGGTGGTGTGAAGAGGGGATTGTTTGGCGAATTGAAAAAGAGGCAGGAAAGATGGATGCGGACCAAGTAATGTCAAGTAATTATTGTTGTGTCTTGAAGTAGTCTGTGTCCATACGTAACTCTCTTTGTCTGTCAAAATAAAATAGAATGATATTTTTTTGTCAAAGATCCTTCTTACAGCAGTAAATATAATAAGTTAAATATGAAACGCATAATGTATTGAGATTTTGATTTCGCGTCATAATAGACAAAATATTTTATTACATGCAATATATTTATTGGAATTGAATCTAGTGAGTCCGTTGGCGAATTCGTTATCACGGAGATCGATGACAGGGTATCTCCGCGAGCGAAGTCATAAGAGGCTCGGGATACTTTGAAAGGGCAAAATGATAAGAAAACCATTGAACTCCCTGATAAACGAAATGTGTACACCATTAAACACTTTTTTGTCCAGAAATAAATATTAAATAATTGAAAAGTAGCAGGCATTGTATGGTGAAAATGGCAGATAATAGGTGTATGCGGCAGTCCAGGGGTAGAGCGTTGATTGACAGGATGGTCCGGGTTCGATTCCCGGGAAAACCTCTCTGATCACTCTCAGATCCACCCAAGCTGTGTGATTTTTCGGGTATCAGATTTTCCTGAGAAACTATAATCGACACAAGGAAAGGAATTCGCCCCCCTACCCTGATGTGTGAATTTCACACGCCGTCGGGCTTAGTAACGAGTGCAACATCACTTACCAAACCGACCTTTGGGTTGATTACTGTGTTTATGGTACATAATACTGCTTCAATTAGTTTTAATTTTCCACTAGAGAAGAATATGTCGACATTTATTTCGTAATCCCTACTTCCTCATCACCTTTTAAAGAATATTGCCTATGTTTCAGTCGATTTTGTTTATTTTTGCTTCGAAGGTATGGGTGAGGGCAGTTGTCTTCTTTAGACTGCCATTTTCTATCTTAATTTTTTTCAGTAGGAGAATGATGTCGAAAGGGAACCCGGAATTAGACGGTGAAGGTATTTGTAGCTGAAAACGGAGGAGGAAATTGGAATTGTAGGAGAAAGGAAAGAGGGTGAAAGGCAGGTGTGGCGTGGTGAAAGGAGGACGGAAGGTAGCGGAGAGGTGGAAAAGAAAGAAGCAACGGACGATGGGAGAGAAAGGAAGAGCCGTGGGATAAGGCTCCGTACACAAATCGATGAGAAGCGTTGGGAGTCACGTGGGGTTTTCTCGCCCACGCCCGCTCAAATCATACCTCGGCACGCCCTCCGTCTCCTCCCCACCCTCATCTCCCTTCCCCAATCCCTCCCCCTCCTCCTTACGCCACGGCAACCCCTATTCCCCCCTCTTTCTCCCTCCGATCTCCATCCCACTTGCCCGCCTAAGCAAGCTCCCTCACACCCCGATTCCCTTTCTCCCCGCCATATACACACCCACTCTTGAAGGTCTGGCCATCTCATTTCCTCCTCCCCTTCCCCTCACACCTGTGAACTCTCTTGACCGCCGAAGGCTTAGAGTCGGAGCCGGTATTTAGGCGAGCGGAAAAAAAATTAAGTACGCGGAAATGTTTGGCATGTGAGTGTGGAGAGGAATTGAAAAAAATGAGCTGGGGTGTGAGAAAGAGTGTTGATAAGTTTTAAACACAGCGGCAGAAGGAGGGAATGCACTGGGTGGATTCCGAAGAAGACCGAAAAATTAGGAGGAGAATGAATTTGTACTTATCGTTGAAAGACTTAAGATTTTGCGCATAAAGGCGGATTTTGGGCAAACGAGAAAAATAAATGGGGAGAACATCCTTTCCTGGCTTCCTGACCTTTGGCATGAAACCAAAAAAACTACCCTGGGAAGGCATGAAACCAGAAGATCAATAATATGGCTTGCACTTTCACTTGTACAACAAGTGGAAATCATAAACTACTTTTTTTGTTTTATATTTTGATGCTCCAGAAGTATTAATTATTAAGTGAGGCGAGCGACCGCTGAGCTCAATAGCACCAGTAGAGATTCGTCCGTGATATAGTAGTCGGAGGTGGGGTTATCTCAAAATGAGGTAGAGAAACCAGGCGTATGCTTTATAACAAAAGGAGCCAAGGGGTAAAACATTTTCAATTGTCATTAGGGTACTTGCACTAACAGTGGGCCCCTCCACATGGCTCTCAACTCGGGCTCTGAATGCCTTTGGAAAACCTCTGGCATCAACTGGATTCGATCTCTGATCCTTGTGATGGGAAGTCGCTACATTTGCAAATATGCCTATAATGCCTACAGCGTATGGCCACATTCCCTACCTGCCTCCTTGGGGAGGAGAGCGTTTAATGTTTCATGTTCATGTGGAAGTGGAATTCCGCCTTCTTACTTTTCATATTCTGGCTCGAGCGAGGTTGGATGGATTTCATACTGCAGCATCCTGGGGGGCAATTATTTGTTGGATGATTTTGCATATGCTTGCATGCGAGTGGGATGAATGGATTTTTGCATTAGGGTATACGCCACTGTGCACATAATTTTGCATGCACATGTTGATTTTGCTTGTAGTTTTGTTCCTTTTCACGACTAGTCACCTAACACCCCCCGCCACACACCCTTGCGGTGGACTGTGGGGTATTAAGTAGGTATAGATACCACACCTTGATAAACTATAGTTTAAATGTAGTCTGGTAAACAGAACTGAAGAAGGAAATTATGTGATATGAACAAGAGGAAATATTGGCGGACCGTAAAAGTCGTTAGGGATTGTCCGAAATATAAGTTATTTTGGTGGATTTCCTATGATAATAATAAACAAGTGGTTGAATAACACAGGCCTACAAAAAATTTTTTTTTCGGTGCCGGGAATCTTTGTGATGATTTTAACTATATTTGTAGAGCTGAATCCAAATATGAAATCCGTTTTTATTTAACAGCTCTACTTTTTTAGATATGGCACATCTTACGATTAGTTGTTTTAATATTTGATATATTCCGGAAAATAATTTTCAAATTAAATAAATCTATAAGTATACTAATTTATAACCACTCTGCGGTGTTCCTTTTATTTTCAATAAACTGTCAATAAGTTTTATGTATATTTCTATATTGTAGGCCAATGAGATAATTATTAATATAATATTCCCATATCATCATGTAGAAGATTTTTTTTACTTAAGTAACAACATATCTATATCTTGAAAAATATAGCTGATAGGAAAAAACTAGTGTCATAATTGGATTCAGCACCCCAATTGTTCTTTAAATCAGCATTAAAAGCTCCGGCACCAAAACCACAGTTGGCCTGTGTAATCTTTGAGAATGCCGTCCCCACATCCTTCTCTTTCACCATCTCCCTCTCCATCTCATCCAGGTCTACAATGTACGATATTTTCCAGCTTGACCCGGCCTCTACCACTGTTCCCTCTTTCCAATTTTCTTTCACCATGGTCTAAATTCACTCTTTCTCCTCTTCCTCCGTCCTCGACTGTGAAATCCATCCTCCCCTACATACACTTCACATTTCACGGGGCATGCAATATTAATGTGTGGTGCGTGGAATGAGGGATGCGGGAGGCCTGCCTAATTCAACGAAGACCCAGCTATTTCCCCCACCGCTCTCAGAAATTCCGTCGCCCGCGTAAAGTTCCCGGCACTTCAATCTTTCCTCGCCGCTGTCGTCGTGTACTTTTCGCACCCTCCTCCCTTTATACTCCGCACGTGTACCCTCCTCGGTTGACCAAACTTTAGAACTACTTCTTTGAATCACGACGTGCTCATTACTATGTCCATGCCTCAATTCTTTAAACACTGAGAAACGACGCTGCTGTTTCCTTGGTCGGGGTAGAACATTTGCTCCGAATGTTAAGGTCAGTTGAAAAATATATGGTATGCTAGCTTTATATCCTGAGAGCCATTCCTGAAATATCAAAGCTAAATTTATCAACTAATAATGCCAATTTTACGTATAATGTTCACCGGAACAAAGTTACCTTCTCTTAATGTTCTCTCTTAATCTTAATTGGAACTCATTCAACAGTTTATAGACGCATTTAAAATTATGCTTGAATGTCCAATGGATTGTCTATACTTCGAACAATAAACACCGTTTTATACGATAGTCATTAAAGTTACCGAAATCAGGATGTTCAATAATACAAACCCGGTGCCAAGTTTCGGATCAAATCTTTTGTACGATCAAACATTCATTCGGACCTCCGATTTTTGCGCATGCGCAAAATCTTTTGGTTTTTTTATTGTTTTCCGCAGGCCGCGGTGTTTTCCGCTTCAATTAAAACAATCATTTAGAATTGTCGTGTCAAATTTTATCCTTTTACATAAAGAGGAAACGTCTGTGGAATTAGGGGAAATGCTAATTTGGGAAACGTTTAAGATAACGAAAAACAGAAATCTTTGAAAAAATTCGTTTCTCAAGGGAATGTTAGGAAAAGTATTGCTGTTTTGGCAATGGTGCGTATTGAACTGCTGAATTGAGATATTGACAAATGTGATAGTTACTTAGAAATTTATTCCTATTGTTAGCTGATGCATACACCAATCTTAGTGCAGTTTCTTCATCCAAGAGTAAGCACGTATTTACCAGCAGGACGTTACCTACCGGCTTTTCTAAGCCGGTTATACAGTATGTTCTTAGGAAATTTCGCGATTTAATAGTTTTTCATTTGATGGCTCACATTTTTAGTAATTAAGGCTGCGAGACATACTAAAGTTTGGAAATCAATTGCAAGGTTCAAAATATGGTTTCATAATTCTAGTTTCGTAGTCATGACGGCAATTCGATGTTAAAAGGAAGGCTTGAATCTCTCTTTAAGGTGATTTGGCCGAAGTTAATTAGCTGTTTTCAACTCAAGATCCTTGCTTGCTCACAAAAAATATGCATCTAAGATGTGCTTTACTCTCAAGTTAAATTGCTTTTCGTGAAAAGATGAAAGTCAGGGAATTATTTGAACACTTGAAATGAAGCGTAATAAACTCTTTAAAGCGAGTCCTGAGCAAACATGGAACGTAATAGAATTCACTATTGCTTCAGTCATTCACAATTCGTGCGACGTACGTTTGCTCTGCTCAAATAGTTCACTTCGTCGTGAAGTTTCTCACGCTATTAAGTTTATTCAAATGCATCCCTTTATTTGCCCATTAAATATTTAATAAAGAATTTTGTATCTCCACGGATTTCTCAAAGAACTGCGGGAAATGTTGCAACAGTTACTTTAACGGAGTAATCCGCAGATGTGCATCAATAATACAAAACTTTTTGTGGAATTCATTCGCTTTGAATGGAATTCCGGATCCCTCGATGTGCTTTAACCAGTTAGTTATGCTACCAAGTAGTCCTCAAAAACGGTGAATTTCTAGGGATTTTAAAGGAACTAGGTAAGGAACCAGACTGAAATCCCGTCTAAGGTGAATGACTGCTTTTAAATAATTTTTGACGTAAATATTTGTTCAAAAATAAAAAATATTCGATAAATATGTCAAATTAATTTTAATTCCTCGAACGTATTTTAATTATGTTCAGAATAAATGCTATCAAACGGCCTCGTAAACTAGTTTTTATTTCCTTTATCTGGTAAAGCTTAAAAATGGAGGGATACTTTTCTGTTTTTCAATCTGGTATATCGATTGTGAGCTATGGATTGATGAATAACAACGGCGCTGTAACGATTAGCAGAGAGGAATTGAATAATTTTTATTATCTCATGGGTCTTTTTTATAATATCAACACAGCGCTACCTATGATGCGTTGTGCCTTACCAAAAAGATAGCACAGTTGTTGTAAGCAATCGAACTCCAATAGGCTAGGACCACGCATATTTGTTCTCACAAAATTTTTACTTTTATTTGTGGTAATATCGGGCGAGGACCGCTCGTTTATTTTGAAATAGGTCAATGTGAAACATTAGATATGCATACAATTGGGTGAGTAATATAAAATAATGCTCCATGTATAAAACTGGACAAAGCTTGTCTCTTGGCAGAAAGGAATACTACAGGGTTCGTCCAGAAAATAAGTGTACTGAGCTCAGGAAAAATATTTATTACACTTTTACATTTCTTAAGCTAATATTCCTCGAAATAGGACCTTTGTGAGTCGATACATTTGTTCCAGCGGCGTTCCCATTCCTGGAACGCTCCCGCGAAGGCATCATCGGGAACCTCTCGAAGAAACGTCGTCACGGCCTCTTTGACGGCGTCCAAAGTCCCGTATCGCGTTCCTTTCAAACTCCTCTTTATCTTTGGGAACAGAAAGATGTCCGGTGGTACCAAGTCCGGGCTGTAGGACGGGTGCGGCAGCGTTGCCACGCCGTGCTTGGCCAAGAAGTCCGACACGACAAGCGCGGTGTGAGACGCGCGGTGCCCCGTGATGCAGCCGCCAGATGTTTTTGATCGCTGGCCGGACGCGGGCGACTCGTTTTCGAAGCCTGTCGAGCACTTGGACGTAAAATGCAGCATTTACAGTTTGTCGTTCAGGTACAAATTCGTAGTGGACGACTCCCCTTTTGTCAAAAAAGACAATGAGCATCGCCTTGATCCGAGATTTGCTCATGCGAGCTTTCTTTTGACGGGGTGATGATGGGGTGTGCCACTCCGCACTTTATCTCTTCGACTCCGGGTCGTACTCAAAGACCCACGTCTCGTCACCCGAAACAACGTTCTCTAAAAAATGTGGATCATTTTTGCAGTGATCCGCAAGTTGTGTCTCGATTTCCAAACGATTGAGTCTTTGATCATCACTGAGCACTTTCGGCACCAACTTTGCACCAATTTTTCGCATCTGTAATTGGTCCCTAATAATCTCGTGCACTATTGTTTTTGGCACATTACACTGCTCTGCTATCATTCGAACACTAAGACGACGATCAGAGTTCAGTACATCGCGAACTTTTCGCACATTTTCGTCGGTGAGTGTCGTTGATGGGCGTCCAGGCCGTGGTTCGTCGTCGACCTCTTCTCTGCCCTCCACGACCATCTTGTGCTACCGAAAGATCATGTTTCTGGACATGGCTGACTCCCCGTAAGCCTGGTTAATCATACCGACAGTTGCGGTAGACGATTTCCCAATCTTTACCGCAAATTTGACGGAATAACGCTGTTCCAAAAACTTCGGCATCGCGTTCCGTGACGTGGGTCGAGCGTGGAGGTTCGCGTTAACAGAGCTCCTCACTACACCACAGCTCAGAGCCGACTGCCTTTTTCAGCGTCGCTTGCCAACATACCCCCCTCGAATCGCAGCCCGTCAGAGCGGTGCTGGGCGCGCCTGGAGCGGCGGGAAAAAATCAGTACAATTATTTTCCGGACGAACCCTGTATATCACTTATTGATTTATTGTATTTTAAACCACAGAAAAAAATCTAAGGTCCCATATTTGATACCTAGGTGATATCATTCACCCTAAAAAATTAAAAACATAACTTCTGTAATATTTAAAAGACGGTTAAAAAAAAGAACAAACTTAAACGTTACGCGTCGAGCGGTTTAATTATTTCATTTTTAATTGTAATATTTTTAAAAATTATAACGACTCCATTAAACTGAATGCAGGCAGGCAAATTCCTATGAAGTTTGGTTTATTCAAGACTTAAAAATCCATCGGACGTTGTGGTGTCGACAGTAGTAGACAAGTGAGTGGACGGAGTTGACTCCACTCAACCATTATGTCATCGGGTTTCCACCATCAAATTTCTGAAAGATGGCTTTTACAAAGCAGCACGCTGTTAAATGCGCTCTTCTTTCCTGCAACATATGACTGTGGAGGCCTGTGGACGGGTCTAATGGAAACATCGCCTGAACGGAATTAGCCAAAATGAAAAAAGGCGCGCGTGTAACTCTTAAGCGACTTAATAGCCTTTTACCCAACGGTTCGATTTTTGGGTAAGTCTCAATAACGTGAGACTGAAGTATGGTATAGAATTAGCTGTGAAAAATGAAAGCTCATTTCTTGACATCGTGAATCGATCCGACCACATACTAAGATCACCGTGCTAAGTACACATGAAGAAATTCATAATTGGCGTGAAAGAAAACGCGCACTAGGCTTCGTGGAAACGCGAACGTAGGAACTCACTAAATCTGTGGATCTGATTCTAATAATTATGATGGAAGTATTTTCATATCAATAAAAAGGGATATTAATTTGATGTTGGAAAAATGCGAGTGGTATTTGCGTGAAGGAGAGGATCGTGTGTCCGCCCACCGATTATAACGCCAAGGAATTGTTAGCTTTTGCCCAGGGGCGGCGAGCGCTTTAACAGCCTTCTCTTCAAACAGCCCCTCACGCAGTGTGGTGGTTTTCAAGGTTCAACGTGAAATAATTCATGGTGCCTCACCTGTTGTCTTCCCTGCTCTTCTCTACCCGCCCCTCCTATACCCCAAGCCTCCCCTCTGTTTCATAAAAGACCCCCGTCCCTCCCCTTAAAGGTTTGTCCATACCCGTTTTTTCCCTCCCTCCCGCCCTAACCTTTGCCTGGGCCCTCTACGTATTCAATGGAGCAGGCTGGGCAGACGAGTTCACCTACCCGTGCTGCTTCGCGGTTGACCCCGCGCCGCCTCCCTCGTGCGCTAGTCGCACGCAAACACAGCGTCGATCCGCCTGTACACAAGCCCCGGGCGGGTTGAAAAGCTTTACTCCTACACAGTACGAGTTCATTACAACACCCTTCCACCTACGAACCCTTCCGCACCCTCGATACAATCGATTTGGCTGTTTATGGGTGTTCTCGTCGGGATCCGTCAAAATTGAATGCCCCCGTCGTCTTCATTTATCGATATCTGTCATCGGTGTCCGGCGGTTCTATTCTTTGGGGCGATATTCATTATCCGGTGATGAAGGGTTGAGTGTGCGAAGAATGAACTGGAAGGATGGGGTGGCAGGAGTACCATGTCCCAGGCAAGTAGACTTGGGGATGAGGTATATTAATGGTGTCGCTCTAAGAGAAAACATGAGTTTCAATATTTTTTTTCCGATAGGCCACCTGGAATTATGGATATATAATATTCTGATCCAAATTTAATGAAGAAACGGCATTATGCATCGAATTACGGAATAGTAAATCTGATAAGAACTTTGACATACTATAAGAGTGGTTTACAAATTGTGAAGAAAGAGGTTTTTCTTGATAGTGAATGACTCATAAGGAAATTCACATATGATTTTCATAAAATTCAAACTGAAGTTAGTAGAATTTACCAATAATTATATATGATATATAATTATTGGTAAATTCAACTATCGATATAATATCGATCTAACGATCCATCATAATCAAATCTTTCAAAACACCAGTTACATCATAGCCATCATCATCACAACCAATGTATCAGTTTCCGTCATAAGCATTTGATCACATAATTAAGTGTGTATAACCATTTAAATTTTCAAATATAATTCGTCTGTGTGTGGCGTTTTTCATTTTAAATTTACATTGTCTTCCAGACATTTACTTAAGGGAAGCATAAAATACGTCGTTATTTAGTATTACATGGGATTTTTAAAAACATCGTCTGTGTCATATAATTACGGAAATAAGAAAAAAGTTTCTGTACCTCAACGTTGTAGTTACAACCAGTTTATGAAAAAGTATATCAAGTAGTTTAGACAATTCAATGATTTGAACATTGCAGCGAAGTGGATGGGAACATTAGCTTTTGTCAAATGTACAAGAATTTGTCAGCAAAATGCGTATTTTTACTCGAAAAGTAGGAATAAAATAGCTGATGGGAGTTTGACGAATTTGTTCAGAGAAGATTAATGATGACTTTATTTGAATATAGCATTATACGATTCCGAAACTAATCTTTAATATAATCTTAATCTTGTTGATGATGGGATGAGCATAGCTTGGAAGTTATTGAGGTTTCGGTGCTCAGGGAGGAGAAAATGACATGACCAGAGACGAAAAGACGCAAAAAAGTTTCTGGCATGGCTGGGTGAGGGAGGACGTTGGTAATGGAAACTGGAAGATGACAGAAAGAGTGGATTGAGGCGATATTGAAGGCTAACGGAATTTTGAAAGGTTTGGCAGAATGGATAATGAAAGAGGGAGATATTTCGGGCCACGTGATGGTGGATTGAAGCTACTTATAAGGCAATAAAGATGGAATAAAATATAGGTGAAATAATTTTTTATGATTTTCTAGCGTAAAGGTAGTTGACAAGGATGTGCAATAGTGTTCTGTGACCGGAACCAGTCTCCATGTTCTAGAACCAGTCTCAAGGCTCTAATATTTATTACATTTACAGCGTAGTTCAGAATATGTCAAACAATTACTGCTGAACGAAGTGAGTAGCTTCAGGCGTGATATGGTGGAATTTGACCATTCATTAATTATATATTATGTATTAGTTTTATTATTTTTAAGTGAAACCGGCCTAATGAGGCAACTTAAGTCGCGGTCTTTTTATTGTTTTTAATGTTATCTGTTTTAAATATTTATTAAAAGCGAACTGTGGTTTTAAAAGTTAAGACAGTGGTGCAAAATGACCATAACTGTCGATGCACCCATAAAACCCAAAACTACTACTACTTCGATCATTATTTAAACACTGCTGATTTCATATCATGTACATATACATAAAATTTCAGAGACAGCCGATACTTTGGCTGCCTATTTGAGTATTAACGAGACAATAAATAATTGGATTCGCGCATATTATAAATTAACACATTTTTTGCCCGAAGTGTCTCAATTCCCTGCGAAATCTTGTTGCATTAGGAAATCAATATTTTCTCAAGACGTCTCACTTTTGCCGTTATCAAAGATTCAGGTCACTTTCTTCGTGCCCTTACGCTATGAATAATCCATGCTAGCACGATAACCAACTTATAACGTCGCAGGGAAAGAAATTTCTTCCAAAGTTGTGTAATTTGATTTTACTCATACTTATCTGTACCCATACGAAAGTAATTCGTTGCAGTACGTCTCAAATTCCAAATTTCTCTTACACATCGATTTTTCTGGTCCCACTATTCTTCCTGCTTCGGTTATCAGTGATCTTAATTTTTAATTCTCACCTTTTCTTCAATCCCTTTCTATACTTATTTCTGTCTGCAGTGACCATAGGAAAGGTATACGACAAAATGTTATGAGCTATTTTTAATCTTGAGTAAAAATTGTTGTATCACTCGTGTTCTTCAGTCTAAAGAATGAAGAGAGAATTGATTGAGACTTTGCAGCTCGCTAACTCATTTTCCGAGATTTTATCCTCTGCCGAAATTTAAATGCTAACAGGGTGATAGAGAATTTAAACTAATTCGCTATATTTTTTATTGGTCCACACAAGTTGATTATTATTACACTGCTTATTCCTTTGTCATTTCTGAGGATAAGTTAAACGATCTACATTGAAATATTTTTCCTACGGTGGTATTTTTTGAGTGACTTCATTCTTTCGGACACAATCAACCAACTAGGATTTTGGAAAGGAGTACGAAATTATCAATTTTCCCAACAATTTTCTTATATCGATGTCAACAGATGACACATGTGGTGAAATATACACGAATATATACTTACATGAAAAATACACGTATAACTTTGAGTTTCATACGACATTTTTCAACGATACTCACGTATAGAGAATGCCCCACTGTAACTCTGGTCCATTAGATAGAGATTGCTTTTCCCGTTATATTATTTTTGTTAACTGATTACTCCATCCATCGCCTAAATTAGTTAAGCATCATTTTGGATGTAAATGACTCTAAATTACGTTTTTGCTTCATAATTCGGCGTATTCTCCCCTTTTGATGTCTTGTTCATACTTGTATGTTCGTCAGCACGATTCAAGGGTGTGTTAACTTCGTGCAATATCTTGATAATGTCTAAATGTTTCGCCACTCTAGAATATTCGTATATCACCAAAACCAATTTTATATCACTGCCTGAAAACATTTCTGAATTAAAAATGACCACCTCCGTCTTCGATTTTTCAGGTTTCATCTTTTGTCATATACTTCCTCGAAGTAGCCTACCAACCTCTACAAAGTCATTTGATATTGGATGGCCAGCCATGAAAAAATGAAGACTGTTCAGGGTAAGTACTTTGGCATAATATTGTTTACCTAGCCGTAAATTCAGTGAACGATAAATGAATCCTTCAATCTGTAGGTTTGACAGTTGAGTGCTCTATCTTACTCCCCACTTTTCCTACTGCTTTCTCTCAAAATATCGCTCTTGTACCTTCCAACGCTTCTGTATACGCATGGATGTATGCATTCAATATATTCCGGAGGATTCCTTATTGAGGTGAAATCACTTTTAGAAAAGTATAGGATTTGTGTTTTTTCTTTACATATTTATCATTACGTTTCTAAACTTCATATCCTTGAAGTTTGCGGAAGATAAATTTGACACACAAGGGATTTTATATAAAATTATGCCAAAAAGTGTTTTGCGTAACCTAAGTTGTCCAACATCTTGATGATTACGGAAATTAAGCATGAAAATATAAATATCGGTGCAGTTAGGTATCTCAACGTTACTTTCTACCTAATGCGCATTCTACGTCTTTACGCGACACGGAAGATAAAGAGATTGGAAGAGAAAACGCTAGAAATTTGTTTTAAAATTTACGGTAGGGATGAAGTCAGTCATCTTCTGTTCTTGAGGAAGTTTTATTTACAATTGAATTTCTATGTACGCTTAACTGAACGTATAGACATTGGGAATGAGCGATTTAAGAACTTTTCCTCCGACCTTCTCCTGTCCGAGGGGTTTTTTTCGTCGGAAGGCTTATCTGAATTATAGCCGTGCACGATAATTGTGCTGCTTTTGTTAGGGGCAAATGATGGGACATGACCAATGAGAGTGATTTTCCATGTTTTTGCGCAATGTCTCATGATTTTTTGTGGACATAATTAATGACCGAACCCAAACTTGTACGTTGAATGCAGTTTTTCTATTGTTATACAGTTCTACTGAATTGCTCCGTGTGCCAACATTTAATTATCACATTTGTGTTTGATAGGACTTAGCTTTCCGATTCCAATTTACATTATTCATGAGAATGACGTCTGCATATTCGTCAGTTCTTAAGTATGTGCTTGCGATGCGAGTACAGTGACATTGCCTCGAGAATATTCCCCGCAATTTTTGAAGTTTCCACCGTTGAATTAATATAATTTCCGTTTTGGTCTCTCAATGTGAGCCTTAATGTTTGTAGTTGCGTGAAAAGTTATGTGGCAAAGCTAAATCTTTCAAGCGATGTTACTAAAACTCCTAAATTCCTATTAAAAGTTTCACGTCTCCACTCACACGTTGTTTCACATAGACATATTATCACCGTCGTTGGATTCAAACCTACTAGCGTTATTTCCCATCGAAGTATGTAATATATGATCATTGGGGTGCGAATTGCAAGGGAAATAGAAATCGGCGATGTACAATTGTCGTCAATGAATATTCATGTGATTATAAAAGGTAAACATCGACTTCATCAATGATCATGCGGATTTACACATTCAAATTTAGACTGGACATCTTCTGGATATCAGTTTATTCGTTTGCTTAGGAAGCACTGATTTTGTTTGCAATTGATAAATTTATGAAGAATATGTGATGTTTATTTGGGTTTTAAACAATTCAAACAATGAAATATTCAAGTTTCTCTATCACAAGGGAAGTTAAGCATATATCAAGAAATATCCGAAATCGGTTGACCAAAGCGTTCAAGCTTCCGCTTAACATAGTCCTACTGAAATAAAGTAAGATTGACGCAGCCCCATGGATAATTTTCTCATTGCTGTAACGCCTCACATTTGCATGTCATTTGCACATTCAATTCTTAATTCACGTTTTAGAATGACGCTGGCTCAGCTTAATGTTACGTAAAATTTAATTCCCATAAATATTTTGTTTATAAGCATAAATGCAAAATTTTCTTGAATGTAAATTCACAAAGCAATCTTCTTCATGACAGTGAAATTTAAATATTCTTCGTATCTACATTGGTTCCATTGTGGAAATTAAAAAGCATTTTTTCCTCCCAGAACATATACATTGAATATTCAAAGAAAGTAACACTTGGAAAAAACTTCCTTTTTTTGATAATTGTGCTCCACAGTTGTATTTCCTATTACTTTATTTTTTGATAAAAAAAATTATGAATGCCGGAAAATATATTTGTAATTTCTGGCACCTTCTTCTTCTTGGGATGAGTCAATGCGTAAATGAATGATATTTCAAAAATATTATCATGTCCTCGTGGCTTTTTCGACACATCTTGGGGTAAAAGAATTGCTTAAAATAACCAATCATATTTACTTTTTTACCGATGACATGATAATTTATCGGAATATAAAAAATATAACTAATTGTGTTGCTACTCCTAGCTACCTCTACAATAAGTGCTTGCCATTAGGAGTGGGGACTTCGGATAAATGTTAAAGAAATGTTCGCTGAAATGGTATTATTATTATTAGTAGGTAATCTACCGTTTAAGGTAGGTTTTTGGATGGACACAACTATCAAATAAACATTTTGTAACTCCCCACCTATCAAACTTATCTATATCAGGTCCCTCTTCATCTGGGTGTACTTCTTTCCTCCCTTCATCCCGTCCAACATCCCTATCCTATTCCTGCCCTTTCCTCGCTTGCCCAACATTCTCCCCTCTATTATCTTCTTCAACATTCCACTACCGCTCAACACGCCCTTCATCCATTTTTCCTGCCTCCATAGGATTTCTCTCAACAAACCCCTCTCCTCCTCCACCATTTCTAGTACTTCCTCATTTGTTTTCCTTTCGGTCCATTTCACCTTCTCCATTCTTCTCCACACCCACATTTCAAAAGCCTCCAATCTACGTCTATCCTCCTGCTTCAGTGACTACGTTTCCGCGCCGTACATAGCTACGCTCCATATCAGAGTTTTTACGAGTCTTGTCTTAACATCCCTACTCAACGTCCCCGTCATCAACTCCCTCCTCCTTGAGAAAGCCTCCTTGCCTAGCGCAATTCTTCTCCTTACGTCCCTACCACTTTGACCGTATTGGTCCAAAACACTTCCGAGATATTTAAACTGCTCTACCTGCTCTAGTTTTTCCCCGCCTATTTTAATATTTAGCGTAGCCTTTTTCTTTCTGGAAAATCGCATAACCTTTGTTTTATTAATTGAAATGGTATTATAGAAAGAGAAATCCATTTTATTCCATAGGGTCGAAGTTGTAGACATGAATATTAGACCTGACATGAAAGTTATAGAATAAGTAAAATAGTTGACACTTATTCTAAAATATCACTCAACAAGTTAAAAAAGGTTGTAGAAACGTACCTGTAGACTTATAAAAAGAAACTTGTCTTCATAAAATTAATATTTGGTGAACAAGCGAATGAATTGATTACAAATACGCGCTATTAAACACTAGTTGGACCTCAGTCAGTTCGAGTTCTGTACTACTATCCAACATAGAGAGAACTAATTTCTGAATTGAAAAATATTCGGAAAAAACTACCGGTTTCGTAAACATAACCTTTTAAATGTTGAAAGAAATCTTCTCTGAAAATGCTGGGTTGAGAGTGACTTTTTTACTTAACACTGTACGTACGACTCAAATAATTTGACCATTGAAATTGAATATTACGTTTTTATCTTGGTGTTAAATTTTAAAATCATAATTAAAGGTTAATTATATAAGTTAGGCGCTGGAAAAGAGGGGAATTAGCCAAGTTCCGCTATACAGTGGTAGGCTTGACTACAATGGGAAGATAAGGAGAAATGATCGTCAAACTGGGAAATTTGAGGAAACCTTGTGCGATTCTTGACCTAAGAGGTAGGTAAACATCATAACGTGTAACAACTTGAACTAGCTTTAGTAAAATGAAACCGCATGTTGATCATCGTCTATAACACTAATGGTAGATAAACTTAGAAAAGCGCAATGCATATCAGCAATTTTCCACACTCTTTAGCATTACGAAGGCAGACTGCAGAACGATCATTGGTCAAACTAAACATTACTGAGGAGGTATGGCTATATACAGGGTTCGGCAACATATCTTCCTTTTTTCAAACCCAAAACGCTTCCAAAAAAGGAAGATATACTGCTGCACCCTGTACCTATAATCATCACGTTACCTATGCAGCTGAAAACGTACATTTCGAGCCATGCGCCTAAGAACTTGTGTGTCACTCAATAGCAATTATTTATCCATGAAGATAATCATGACTGCACTACTTTTACTATCCTAGACTACTTTTTAGATTCATTTCAACAGAAAAATCATACAGAGATGTTATTGTTTGTTTTTTGCTCATTAATTTTTAATTTTGCGGTAAATAATTATTATTAATGTTGAAACTCTAAAACTTTTGCTAATGGACCCAAATGAAACATACGTGCATTAGTCAAAACGTCAAAGAAGAGAAGGATGTGATGATGTCAAGATCAAGTTGCATATAAACTAACACCCCATGCCACACAAGCATAAGACAGCGTGTAGGGCAAGATATTATGAGGAAAAATTCTATTTAAGGATACTCAAGTTTAGATTAAGTATCTGTTGCTTGAACTCACTCCGAATGCGTCGTCTTTAACGGGAATGTGTGAGAGTTCCTCTATCGATATGAGTTAGATAAATCGCATGATGATGGTTATCACATCCAGGAAAGGTCGGTATAATATCCTCTAAGGTCTACATTACTGTCCATTCCTATTTACATTCCTGGGACGTAACAGCGCTCAGCTTGAAATGAAAGTGTCCTTCAAAAATGATTTTAGGCTCGTCGCCAGACCACCTGTCAAACCGACCTCAAGCCCTTTCCATCATCATGACTGCCTACACCTTTCCTCCTAAACTCATTTCGATCCTCCCCTCCCAAGATCGTGTCTTTCCTCTCTCTCCTGCCAAGCTCCTCCCCACTCCCTGGCCTTTCACCCACCGCCCCATCATTCCTCCGCACACAATCTTGAAGTTTGTCTTCTCCCGCAAATTCAACAAGAGACAAAGCTAATGCGGCGGCTTCACCATTTCGGAAATCTCCCGACATTTCGTGTAAAACTTGGGCTTAGGCATAGTTTCGTTCGCCACTTCACTCGTGTTTGGAGAGAGTGGTCGGGTTCAGGGAGGGAGTGCCTCCGGGTCATCTCATTCGACGCAATATTATGCTTTGAATCGATCCGTTCCCAGATATCAGGGAACATTTCATAGAATGCATCTGCAAAGACGGGATTAATTCATTGGGAGCTTTCGTAACAGCACTAGGCACTTCAATTTTTCCGTAATTCTATTTCAAAGAGTCTATTCAAGGTGGAATTTTGCGGACAAAAATATTGAAGTTATAACATATTAACTTCAAATAAAAAGAAAATTAGCGAAAATTTCGGGCCTCCTCTCTTCATACACACTCCCATTCACTTTTCAGCATACTCCTACATGTCTTTCACCCATCCCCTGCATACATGAGTGGCGTGGTGTTTTATGTGCCTTGATATAGGTTATCTGTCGAAATTATGGTCGGTATGGGCTTACAAAATTTTCCTTTGAACAATTCAACTAAATAAAAATTCAATAATCAAAAAATTAATAATTTAATAATAAATAAAAATTTACGAAAAATATGAAGCAGCACATCATGTTTGTAATTATTAATATTTAGTTTAATGTAACACTACCGTTCTTGCAACATATACCATGCTTTTCAAAACATATTATTTCTAAATGTTCTATATATTGAGGAAATTATCGCCTCGAAATAAAAAATTGGCCCCTAGTTTATTAATATTTGGTATTTTGTTATGCGTTCCTTAAGTTTCAAGTGAAAGAGACATACTGACTAAGCACAGCCTAGGGTTTGCCGTGATTTTCACGTTGTTAAAACTATAAAGAGTGACCGTCTTGTTACTTCGTTGAGTTACTAAGTTGAGTACCTAGTTTTCATTGATTTGTACAGGTAATGAATATTGATTTCTTAAAATACATACTACTAACACTTTTTAATTCCTCAGAAATATCGAAATAAAATTCACAATGTGATTGCATTGCCACTTTTATCCACTTAACCTATGTCGGAAATTCAAACACCATACACATTTACATATAACTTTAATTAAATCGATTTTAAATAGAAGCCAAGACAAATAAGCCAATGACAGTTGTATTTATAACCTTATTTTATTACATCTCACTCCAACCACCTTCATTCTTTTCAACACTTCCGTATCGGATTCCGTGCGCTGTTGAACTCCGGTTTATTCGTTAGAGTCGGGGTGTGCGCGGGCGGAAAGTTGGTTGTTATCTTTCCTTCGTATCTATCACCAGTCTTTCCCCCGCGCCGCTCACAGCTGACGCTTGTTTTTTCACCGGCGCTTATCTCGCCCAAGGAGGGAGTCTTTATCGCGCTTTCGACGAGTTTATTATTGAGCAGAGACGTAGGTGATTGTTCTCTCCTAGGCGAGTCGTAATGCTTTTTACGGGGTGCGCTTTTACGAGTCGAGAGACACTTGACGAAGAAAGAGTGATAGATGGAGAGTTAAAAAATGCATTTTAAACATAAAACGGACGTGATCTGAGTGAAGAACGACACTCTAAAAGTGTTTACGAGGAGGGCAAATCTCTTAACAAAGGCTGATATCACCCATGATGCGGAAGACATTTCAGAGGCGGTGATTTATATGAGTACCCGAAAGAGATATGTGAAATTTTGAATCCAATGAGAACCTAAACTGAGACACAAGAAGGTAGTATTATTTTCGTGGGTGAAAAATAGTGTATAAATGTCCGATCTTCAATCAAGTGAACAATGCATTTTCAACTCTTCGAGAGCAATGTTCTCTAGTCAAATATTGCGGTCACATTCAGACGATGTTTGGTCTGTTTCCGTTTGTGTAAAGGGCCTTAAGCAATCTTTTTATTAATTCAATTGGTATTAGAAGAAAAGTGAAATGTTTAGCCCTTGTGGTGGTCGACAATTTCACGGTAGGTGACGATGAAAAAGTCATTCACATCCTCGGTCTTCCAACACCCTCAAATAGTCGGTGTACTTGGTTTTCTTGTACACATAATCGAAACCTCGAATAATCCAGTTACTTACGTTATTTGAGGATTCAATGAAAATTTCAGCAGGTTAGGTAGGTAATTGGAAACAGGTAGAAGAATGCTAGGTAGCCTTGGAGGTGGGAGGTAAGGAAGAAGCCATTGGCATGGCAGGAAAATAAAAATCATATTGATATGAAATATACTTCGTTGTAATGCCGGCTCATAAGGAGTCTTGGTTTGGTGGTACTCAAAATTGTAGCTTTCTTTGAGGAGTAAGAGGTCTCAACGCCGTTAAGTATATAGTCTGGGTACATCTAATATTGGGCGGAAAAATTCTCTTAATTTTTCAATACATGTTTTCCAAACTTATTTGCTGATGGCAGTCAGTGTCTTATATTTCCCTAATGCTCATTCCTAGGCACGAAATCAACTATTTTTATTGGTTTCAGGACTATTTGAAATTTCAAATATCTTTTTACTTATTTTTAAGTTTAATGATATTATGAGTACATAGTATGTACGTAGCCTGTTGATGATAGTAGGTTTTGGATGGCGATGGAGACATGGCTATACTATCGGACCAAATCTGACAACCGACATTGCATTAAACTCTTCCTCAATTCCGATTAGTTTCCATCTCCCTTCAACCTGGCCAACATGTATAACCTTTTCTTCCCCCTACTTTGCTTGCCTAACTTACTTTCCTAAAGCTAATATCGTTAATCAAAATTATCTACTTACACCTAAACTGTCTCCTTTGGTTTTCTACTATAAAAAATCTCTCCTCTACCACCGTGTCAGCTATTTCTTTGTTCGTTTACTTTTCATTTACTTTAATTTTTGCTATCCTTGTCCACACACAAAATCAGAAATCACTATCGTTTTGGTTGAGGCCATGTTTCCGCAACAGAGGAAACCTTTCTACTTTTACTTTTGAGTTACTTTCTACTATCCAGTAATTACCCTATATCCCCATCCTCTAATCCTCTTGGTCGTTGCATTATTACTCTTCCAAGTCTCGATTCCGCATCAGCATGACTTCTCTTGTTCTCATTGTTTTCCTGGGCCATTTATGTTTCCTTTTTTTCTGCAGCAACCATTCTAACAGAGCTATTGGCCATCTTTCCTGATTCATCTTCGAGCATGACCATACCATTAGAGATTCCTTGTATTATTGCTTTTTTTCGTGTCCATTAGCTGTCAAATATCTTAATTTTTTCCTTTCTGATTTGGATATTTTAGCTCCATTCTTTACCCTTTTGATCTACAATATTTGTATTCCACTTTTCAGCTATTCAATAAAACTCTGCTTTCATCCTCAGAGCCAGTATTCCCTTTTAATATTTTTTTGGATTTTCCTCTTTATTATTGTAGATATAACTCTGCTCCATAGAACGAACCTCTTTTAATATTTTAATTGCTCCACGAGCTTGAAGTACTCTGTGTTCTGCATCATATTCACACTTTGCAGCTTTGTAAATAATGAAATCTATTTATTTCACTCTTTTACTGCCGTCACTGTTCCTTAGAAAAAAGTTACTATCTTTTCTACCTCTTCCAACTACCATATATTTGTTTTTTCTTCATATTTACTCGAAGTCCTCTTCACCCATATACTTTCTCTGACTTTGTTGTCTTAAACCTAGCATTCCGCTGGCTTTGAGGAATCAATACCCGGTCAACTGCAAACAGTAGAGAATATATTTTTCCATGCTCTAAGGGGACTCCTATTGCTCTTCAGGATCAATTCCACTGTTCAAACACATTCTGCTATATTTGAAAAAGGGCGAGGGACATGTATTAGTTCTTTAGATGTTCGAAACAAAGCAGAGGGCTTCTTTCCTGTCTTGATTGTAGTTTGACACTGCTGGTATATACGCTTCATAAGTGATGTTAGTTGAGATCCAGTCCCAATCTGTTCCATTTATTACCAAAAATGACTGATAAGTGAAAAAACATAGTCTTTTTCAAGATCCGAAAATATCTAATGGACTTTATGACCCTTGGCATGAGTCTTCTCACTTATTTTCCCATATTAAGAACTGCTTGATCTTCCCTTTCATCTCATATTCCGACCATTTTTTATGATTCTTCTGATGGATACCATTACACTAATACCCCAATTAACTTTCAGAATTCCCTGTACAGGTCATTGAATCCCCTGAAATATATTTTCTCAACACCCTTACCCAAATTACCTAACATCAAGTTAAACCTTCGTGTGAAAATTTCTTTATCTAATGCAATTATTCTTCTGATATCCCCAATACTTTGTCAATCTTGGCCCAAAGCACTTCCAAAATAGGAAATTATTCTACCTCCGCTACTTTTTCCCCTCCTATATTTAAATTTAAATTAACCTCCTTCTTTGGTCCCCGCTGGAAAATCTCATATCCTTTGTCTTGTTTGCATTAATATTTATCCAATACCTAACAAACCGATTTTAAAGACGATCAAAAGTGATTCTAAACTCTTGATGGCTAGATAATTGAAGCCTAATCACCCGGAAGCCTGATTTTAAGAATCAGACATCTGACATTAATTCCAATACTTAATTCTTTCCTTCCCGCTTTATTGCGCTGAAAAACACGCGTTATAATAACCATCCCTATATTAATTCTCTTCCTAACTAACGCTGGTCATCCAGACACTTCATATAAAACACAGAATTGAGCGGTATGAGACTAGCAGGATAAGGATTAGTCGCCTATATCTCCAATACTCCAATCATTTCTAACACGTTCATTGACTCTACTCAATTTATTCTATCGAACGCCTTCTTGAAATCCACGAGACAAAACAAATACATTCTGATTGCACACGATGTTCCATCTATCACTGATCTCATTACTGCTATAGAATCAGGCGTACCTCTCCCGTTTCTAAATTCAAACTGATAATTCACTAAGAAATCTTTTGACCTCCCCTTCATCATCTTATTCATGATATTAAGTACCACCATAGCTGCTTGCAAAATCAAATTTTTGTTATATAGGCCAAGCATATAGATACCTATCACTTTTTTTGGAAAGAAACTAACGCTCATCTGACGAAATCTTCCTACCAAATTCCTATTTTCCTGTGATTTTAATAATTGGCCAACAGAAACCTCTTATCTGACAATTCCTCTAATGCTCTTCCTAACTCTCAAACACTATATGCTTAGATATCATCGTCATTTGTTGTATTTATGCCTAAACTTGTTACCCGGTTATCATTACCATATAGAACCTGTTTATATTCCTTTCATCTCTTTTTAATCTTTCTTGGTTCGATTATTAACTTTCCTGTTGTAGTTTAAACAAATTACACCGATTATCCTTTCTGATATTGTGTTCACCTTACTCTAGCGCAAACAATACTAATATCCTTTATAAACTCTATACATCAGCGCACTGGGTCTTTCATAACGCCTCTTTCATCCTGTTAGTTTCTGGGTACAAGTTACTATGTTTTTATATCATTTTTCGTAATTCAGTGGTCATATTTTTGTGTTTTCCTTCTATTTTTTATCTACCTTACCATTACGTCTGTAATATATGCATTCCTTGTTCTTCCCTTATTAACCCTTCATATAGCTTCGTTTTCGGCTTTCAATATTTTTTCTATCCCTTCTCATTTATTGTGCCAGTATCTCTGTCTTGGCTCATATTTTTTTCCATTTTTACCATTCCTTCCTTTTCGTCCAGGTTTCTAATTTCCTTTTCTTAACCTTCATCTTAATCCTCGTCAATCTGGCGTTAATCTTAATTTTTACTAAATTTTAGTCTGAATCCCTATCCAGTCTCGAGTTATTGGACAAATCGATTTCACTGTTCCTAAATATTTGCCTAACCATAGTATGGAATGCCTAAAATCTCTCCGAATTCCTGAGAATCTTGCGCGCATATTAACGTCTATTGTGGTACTTGACCCAAGCGTGTTTGTTACAATAACTCCCTGTCTCCTACAGAAATCTACTGCTTTCTCCCCGCAGACAATCCTTTTTCTATAAAACCGTAATTTTATTTCATGCGGGACTAAGATGGTACTTGGGGTGATAGGTATGAGGATGAAGATGAGGGAAAATGATTACTTAGGTAAGGATTAGTTTTGGCTCTGGATGGCGGAGGCACGCATAATACCATAAAATAATGAGGTACTATATGCAGCACTATTGGAGAGGAAGATTGAGTACAATCAGGATTTATTAATTTGTCTCTTAAAATATTGAGAAGACTTTGGCTAGAGTAAATTGAGTAGATTTAATTGATGAATTATAGAAGATAGGATTAGATTGGAGGGATAGGCGACTTGGTGCGCAGCCTGTACATGCCTGAAACCATTCATGCGCATGTGGCATAGGGAGAGTCGGATATGCAGTCTAAGAAGAGGAGTAAGATAAGGGTGTCCATTATCATCCCTGTTCATCAGTGTAAGCGTGAAGGAAACAGTATGAGAGGCATGGGGAAAACTCGAGATAGTAATTAATGCTGAGGATCAATTGATAACTTTAATTTGATTTGAAGGATGGTCGAGCCTTATACTTTGTGGAAATCCAAGCTAGGCACGAAGAAAGAATCAAAGACTTTGCGTTTCCACAGGAAAGAATTTATTGCTGTCGACTAGGTTAGCTACGGTGTGACATCATATCATCGATCAATGTATCATCATAACATTATTATATTTTCAAATAATCAAACTTTAGTTAGCAAGTCAGCCGTGGTTTTTTAATCATTAAAAGTAGGACATTTTTAGGTGTTAACTAATGTGGATGAAGAGAGAGCTAATGTAGGGGAAAGAACGACGACATTTTTAAATACTACTTTAAAGTGTATAGTCATTTTAGAACGTCCATTACCTACCTTTAAATACGTAGAATGACTTGAAATTAATCGGAATTGTAATGAATTTAATTAGATTAAAATTATAAGTGAGCCCTCTGGAATACTTTGGTATAATAGTAATTTTGCATAATATTAATCCTTTTCACTCCAAAGTCCATGAGTTTTTTTTCTAGTTAATCCCTTATCTGTTAGTTATGATGGCTTTTAACATATCATACCCATTGGAATCCTAAATTGGGATGGTTCTCTACGTCATTGGAATCCCTTTGGTTTCATTACCTAAAATTTACAAATATAACGCTTTTTAGTTCCGGAACTTTTTCTTTCTTTCCGAAATGGCGACTTTTAGATTTTACGTCTATTTGTGTCATCCACAAGAAAGATTCACATCTTTCAGTTTCTTCCTTTCCCCATATTCGGTTGTCCTTCCGGAAAATTCTTAATAAATATCCCCTGAAAGAAATCCTATGGGGATACCCCATTTTTGAAAAACCCATTACCAGGAAATCCAATTTCACGAATCACAGTTCTTTCAATTTCATATATAATGAGGATGTTTTCAGCACAAATGGCTTGGATTTCTCTATTATAGGTCATCTTACCCAAAGGATTTTTAGCCAAGAAGATCTTTCTTAACCGCAAGATTTTTGAGGGCGAATTCCTGTTTTGCAGATAATTTGAGTGACGCGGTAAATGATTACTGTATTTAGTCTTCCATTATCATCTGGAGCAGCGGGAATGTATTGATCTCTTGAGTGACGTGCGCAAATCGACTGTTAGGTTACTGAAATGATTGTAAACTGCTTAAGTATATTTTCTTTTGCATTTCTGGATTTTATTTTCATCTTGAATTAGTTTTTGCTTTCCAACCATTAAAAAATTATGCCTACAATTTTCTCTTTAGATCCAGAATTAAGTTTTCTTGCCCAAAAAACAGTTTCAAAAAATTTAATTGCCTACTCAACTCGTAAATAACTTCTTTGTTGAAAATCGATATTTAGCAGTGGCCACAACAAATATGGTATTGATTGTGTTATTTGAGAGTTACCTGAAAATCATCTTTATTCTTTCTATGAAAAATAATTAATGAAAATCATCTAATCCTACCCTATATTTTCAGAGAGATTAAACAATTGGACAAATTTTAGCATGAATTGCAGTGTGAAATTTCTCAAGAAAGGCTGGCGTTACTGATGTAGAAAAAAATGGCCTGGGAGTCAGTCGACTCAAGGAGGAAGAATGGAAAGATATATCAGAAAGGTTTGAAAGTCCTACCCACTGGCAAGGAAAGACTGTGGTTTTAAGATAGAACCGCGAAAACATTTTTCTCTTGCAGAAAAACATTCCTTTTTTAATTGCAGTGGGTTAATGCCGATGCCAGGTATCTCTCCGCCCTTCCTTTCCCTTCTACTTATATTTGCCCAAATGACCTTAGCTGTCGGTCGCCTACCATAAAAATTACTGCTGGGAATTCCAGCTCGCCCGTATTCACCAATGCCATATATGCTTGCTAGATCAGAGGGCAACTAAGAGAAGGGATGCCTTAAGGTGGCTTGGGGACCTGAGAGATTCCTCTTTGAACGCCCTACCATTGCCTATATCATGTATCATACAAAAATATCCCCGCATAATTTTCTTCTTAAATTCTCATTAAATATTTAGGCCGCATTAATGAGTCCAGGGTGGTCCAGAGTCCAGATGTCTCATATTGATTTCTTTAGAGTATACTCATTGGCAAGCGGCGTGGGTGTTAGAATATTTCGATGATTTCATGGCTGAGAGAAGGTAAAGAAGAGGATAAGCACTTTTGAAGGAAGGATGTAATTAAAAAAGTCTTAAATTCCATTAAATCATAGGAGAATAGCCGCATGGTTCAAATCCCTTGAGATTTACCCCTGCTATCTAGGAAAATTTGAAGAAGACTAAATTCTGACGGTCGATGAGCAATAGAATGTTGAGAAGCGAATTGTAAGGACGAAAACATAGAGTGGAGTGTAGAGAAGTAGAAATTATGGCAATAGAGAGGATTAGGTAGTAAAATTCAAATGATTTTTGAGTTAAGTAGTGTAGTAGTGTATAGTTTTCACTAAATTGGAAGGTTATGGAGCTATGTTTGTTTTCAGATACCATCTGAAAGCCATCTGCGATCTTTAGGCTAATATAAATGGTAAAAAGATAATTCCCCACAGTTTGTGGAGTGACTCTACGGCTGAAACAGAATGTTTTTCGTCCTATAAATCTGCATTCACTATTATGACTTCATTATCAATTCTTTTCAGTTCCATTCCTATTAAATGTTTATGATTCTGGAGAAGTACCGGTAATACACTAATTAAATACCTCCTGCATTAAATATAGTAATGCAATTTAGTTTTCATTTCTTTATAAGAGTCAGAGGGAACTGCTTTTATTTTATGGCGCTTTGCTCTTACAGGGTTCGCCCAGAAAATAAGTGTACTGAGCTCAGGAAAAAAAAATTGTTACACTTTTACATATCTTAAGCTAATATTCCTCAAAATAGGACCCTTGTGAGTCGATACACTTGTTCCAGCGGCGTTCCCATTCCTGGAACGCTCCCGCGAAGGCATCATCGGGAACCTCTCGAAGACACGTCGTCACGGCCTCTTTGACGGCGTCCAAAGTCCCGTATCGCGTTCCTTTCAAACTCCTCTTTATCTTCGGGAACAGAAAGAAGTCCGGTGGTGCCAAGTCCGGGCTGTAGGGCGGGTGCGGCAGCGTTGCCACGCCGTGCTTGGCCAAGAAGTCCGACACGACAAGCGCGAAGTGAGACGGTTCATTGTCGTGATGCAGCCGCCAGATGTATGTAATTGGTCCCTAATAATCTCGTGCACTATTGTTTTTGGCACATTACACTGCTCTGCTATCATCCGAACACTAAGACGACGATCAGAGTTCAGTACATCGCGAACTTTTTGCACATATTCGTCGGTGAGTGTCGTTGATGGGCGTCCAGGCCGTGGTTCGTCGTCGACCTCTTCTCTGCCCTCCACGAACATCTTGTGCTACCGAAAGATCATGTTTCTGGACATGGCTGACTCCCCGTAAGCCTGGTTAATCATACCGACAGTTTCGGTAGACGATTTCCCAATCTTTACCGCAAATTTGAAGGAATAACGCTGCTCCAAAAACTTCGGCATCGCGTTCCGTGACGTGGGTCGAGCGTGGAGGTTCGCGTTAACAGAGCTTCTCACTACACCACAGCTCAGAGCCGACTGCCTTTTTCAGCGTCGCTTGCCAACATACCCCCCTCCAATCGCAGCCCGTCAGAGCAGTGCTGGGCGCGTCTGGAGCGGCGGGAAAAAATCAGTACAATTATTTTCCGGACGAACCATGTATTTGTGTGGTAATATTTCTCAAACTCTAATTTTATTAAATAGCTATTTTAACTATCGATAATTAGCGGATTTCAATAAAACTGCAGCGATTTGTGTGGTGAACAAGGTAATCGCTGCCTCCATTGCAAAATAAAATTTGAGTTCTGAATCTCTCTCGGGTTTCCTCCGTATTTTTTAATCGGATTAACAACAGTTTTCCCTCGATTCAAGCTTTCTTTCAGTCGAAGGAACTCGATTGAAAGATGCCAGTTGGAATTCTGGGAATAATCTTGCTAGACGCATATTGTAAACGGTCATTATCCAAGAGCGCGAATGGTTTCCTTTCATTCGTTTATTTAATATTCTACCCTATGATTGTCACTGTAAGTGGCTAGCTTTTAATTTCATTCCTTTCATGCTTTTATTTTTTATCTAAATTCTAAACCTTTACCCTAATTCATTAGCCTGAAGACTACAAGGATGGAAAACGCATCTGGAATCAGCACCCAAGAAACGCCTGCTCTGTTTTCGTTAGGTAAACGTCCTAGTCTGAATTTCTAACTCACTTCTGGGGATTACGCCTGACTGGAGAGCTTTGTGGGGTGTTGATGGTAAAGGCTTAGGAGTTCCATCATGCAATCAACGCAACGTGACAAACACAAAGTTTCTCAGAGATGTGCACCTACACTCCAGTATATCATCGAAATGAAGTGATCGCCTTTTAGATGAGATATGCATAACATGTAAAAACTACTTAATTGCATGAGTATACCCGAATGTTTCTTTTCCAAAGATTGTGCTCTACCGTAATGCCATGAAGCTATGACGATATTCCTTGGACCTAATATGTATTTTCCTTTCTCCCAAATTACAATTCAAATGGGTGCAATAATCTTCGTTATCGATTTGACGTACTATTTGATGTTGTAATAGTCTCTGGAAAAAAACTAAACAAATATACTTTAAATCAGCTTAAAATCATAAAATGTTGAAGAAACAATCAATCTAGATCAAATTGACAGTTTCTTCCAGAGTGGCGGCTGCCAAGAAATATTTCTTGCTGATGAGGAATATATTATATACGTATATCGTAGATTAAACCTTTACTTCTTCAGAATAAGATTTCTCTTTTTACCACTGATAACAGAGAAAAAACATTTAATAATGATCTTTAATTTCGGAGCAAGATTGAGAATTTAGATCCTTCTCTACAACCTGCTCCCTTGTCACTATTTTGCGAGAGCAGACTAGCTTATTAAATGAATATTGCCCAATAGCAACAATACCAGATCTCTCATGTTATAAAAATACTTTTTGTAATAAAAAATCTGCACAATACAAATGCTTAAGGAATTGTTTATATTTATATTTATATTATAAACATACAATAGCTAGTCCATCGTCAAAATAATGATGTTAATATCAATTTTTTACTTTGAAACATCGAGGAAAACGGTTTGGAGAGTGCACGTGTCGTTTTTCCAGGGGTGCGGATGAGTTTAGTCCAAGGAGCCTGGCTTGGCTTTACGGAGTTCTTTTGCTATAAATAAAGATACTTGATACATAAGGCTGGTGTATTTCTTTTTGAAGGAAGAGCATCCATCAAATATGTGCGTGTTCCGTAAACAGGCTTGGGGGCCGTTTTACAAGACTACAAGTCAGTTCATATGTCATTGTCATTCGCGGAAAGTGAGATGCTCGAAGGTAATAAATGGCGTAGTCCCTGCACTTGCTCACATTATGTAGAATGCGGATTTGAAAATTTTACATTGCATTTAAGGCTGCTGGAATGAATAGTTAATGATATTATCATCATGTTGAAACGGACTGCTTCTAATAAATAGAGTTGTTTCATGCGCGAATTGGTGAAATATCATGATTAATTAAAAATTTTCTATTTTCCAAAAAATTATTATGTGGGACATTGCAAATTTATAATTAATTAACGGACTGCTTCTGTTTCAAAGTGCATCCTGTGAATCGTCGTCATTTCGTTGCCGGCAAGAGTATGATTCATCCATGAGAAATTTGCCCAGATTCGAGAGATAGAGAGCAAAATGGACAAAGGAACGAGTGGTTATTTCTCAACGCATCGGTTGACATGGTACTTGACGTGAAAAGTTCCCTCTTCGTCATAAGGAATCTTCGCCTTGTCCTCGTTAACTCGCGAAGGATTCGAGACAGGGTCGCGAAGTCTCTGAGGGACGGTTCTCGGTGATACGGAAGATAGAGCTACGTATAGAGCCGCAAGGCGATGTAACGTTGGGAATTTAATTAATTTGGGTGATTAATTGAGTTAATGGAAAGAGTTAACCGGAAAAAAATTCTCGTTAACTTTCACTAATTAGATTCTTCCAAAACTGGTGTAATTGTGCATGCGCTTTTAAAATAAGGATGGGATTTTCATTAAGTACTTGTTGAAGTCAAAGAGAGATCTTATGATCTGAGGAAGTATTTGAAAGCCAATGGTATCCGCGTGAAGCTATTTGGATTTTCAGTTTATCACACTCTTGGATTCTTCCTTGCCAATCTGCATCGCACTATAACTGGGAATGGTGGAATACTTGGTGGTATTTTCTAGTTACTTTCTAACTTGTTCGTGTATTATATTGCATTGTATGCTGCCATAGCGCGGCTTATTATGTCATGCATATTACATAAAAATGTAATATGCATGACATGACATGTAATGCGCTGTAACACATATTAGGTCTTAAAAAAACAAAAGGAGAGGTTTTATTTAATATATAGAAGGTTGATCTTATCATACAAGTCAGCAATACCTACTGAGAGGTGAGCATTAAAATTAGTCAACGATATCATAATTTTCGTGATTATTTGTATTTATTTACGATAATCTGGAATTATACGTTGAATCTCTCTTTTAGATTTCTCAAAACGTTTTAAATGTAGGTGACAGAGGAATTTAAAATGTTAATTTAATGTGTGACTGAATGCATTAGGGATTCATACATACGATTCGACTGATATTCGTGATTAGACGATTGGTCTATACTATTTTCTTCACTTAACCAATTTTTTAGTCTGTTGTTGACGTGCTCGGGTGTCCGGCACGCTCTTCGTCGTTCACATCTTCTCGGCCCTCTGAGATCATTTTGTACCACCGATAAACGTTGCTTCGGTCCAAGATAGCTTCTCCATATGCCACAGTCAACATTCGCAATGCGTCCACGAATTTAATTTCGTTTTTCATACATTTCATGCATTTCGTTGATACATATTCTTCGATCCATTTTTTTGGAACAGGCAAAAATCGAAAACACGACAAAACACGTCAAAGCAAAACTGTTGTCAACAATTCACTGAACATTCAAAAAGTCTGAATTTTCGGCATAAGTGAGAGACATAAGTACCAACATAAGCCACATTAAAATGCAAAATCAAATATACGTAACCAGCGGAAATTCAAAATTCGCAATACTTTTTGAGCTGACCTCGTATAATCATTTTTCTTCTCGATAGTGAGCACTCCTAAGAATAGGGTTAGAATGAGTGAAACCTTGAGAGGACTATCCGCTCCTAAGAAGTTTAGTTCTTTTAGAAATCGCAGGATAATGAATCTAGTTATGCAAAGGATGCCCTGGTTCTTCCGTTCAATTCTCATTACCTCGTCAGCGTCGATTCTACAGTTTATCACTCAGTTTGTCACATTATCTCCATGATCGGGATTCATTTATCCAAGCATGCATGTCGGGCCCGGAAATAGAACGATAACGTTCTCGCCTGCCAATCCAGAGGTCACGGGATCCAGTCCAACATGGGTGGTTTCCCTCCATCTAGGGTATGGATGTTTGTGATTGTCTTCTTTGCAATGTATACGAGATAGGTGGGAGAAGGGACTATGAAGTCTCAATTTAGCCCCAATAAAAGTCGTTAAATGAATGAAGTGCTGAACTTCATTTAACACCAATCTATGAGCTTAATCATTAGGTATTAAGCATTTAATTATCATTTTAACAAGATATATAGAAACATAATATATATACATAATATATATATATATATATTCATTCAAACACAGAAATAGGTATAAGGAAAGGGGATAGGAAAACACATAAAAGGCGAACACAGGACATGTGGGAAGGCGGTTTTTTATGTGTTTTCCTATCCCCTTTCCTTATACCTATTTCTATGTTTGAATGAATATTTGTGCGCCGTATGGCGGGACTTCGTATTTGAATGTGTACTATATATATATATATATAAACTTAGACAGTAACACACAGCACGAGAACACATAAAAAGAACACTGACAATAATATCGTGATAATTTCGACGGACTCGAGCTCCGTCTTCTTCGGAAGATAAGATATGACTTTTTATGTGTTCTCGTGCTGTGTGTTACTAAGTTTTTTATTCAACACTTCCGTGTTACTTCGAAGAAATCACACACACACACACACACACACACACACACACACACACACACACACACACACACACACACACACACACACACACACACATATATATATATATATATATAAATATATATATATATATATAATATATATATATATATATATATATATATATATATATATATATATATATATATATATATATATATATATATATATATATATATATATATATATATAAGGTCCGGTGTTCAAATCCCGGCTAAGGAAATATTTTTTCATTCGTGATCTGCTCAAAAAACCGCCCTCCCCACATGTCCTGTGTTCGCCTTTTATGTGTTTTCCTATCCCCTTCCCTTATTCCTATTTCTATGTTTGAATGAATATTTGTGCGCCGTATGGCGGAAATTCGTATTTGAATGTATATATACATTATATACATATACATTATATATATTTTTATAATATACATTTATATATAACATATATATAATATATGTTTTCTGGGGTAGGTTTTAAAATATATCTATAGTCTGATTTATGATTCTATTTTTATTACTTTTATATCAATTTTGCTTGCTCTATCCCCTTATTTTGAGTGACCTTAATACGGAGTTGCGGTCCCAAACTTAGGGTTAGCTAAAAAGCACAATTATTAATCTGAAATTAATCACTCCAATTACACAAGAAAATGTTGCAGTCATTTTTCGCCATACCGAATTCATTAGTTTGCAATCACTCATGTGAATCCAGATGAGAATAATATACCTATTCCCTCTTTAGTATTCTTTCGTTTTTTTCCTCACCTATTATAACTGAACGTTATTACTATTTTATTTTAAAATTCATTTGCTGATTTTAATTTGATCCCTTAATAGTTAGTATGTTATGTCACAGTTACCGTAATGAGCGTCTTAAATCCCTCTAACACTCTTTGAGACATCACTGTAACAGATTTCACAAACATAAAATTTAAATGCATATCAATTTTCTCACTACTTAAGTCGGAACTATTTAGCAGGTGTATATATTTTTCGTGTCATTAGAATGCATATCCATTACAGTCTATATTTCATTACATGCATCAACGCTTCACCTTGGAGCTCTCTTGCTCCATGTTTAATCCAGAATTTCGCGTTTTAATTAATTAACTGACCTTATCGCGGACTAAAAAACACTCTAGCATATCACTTCCAATTAATGAGCTTAATCGCATGGGCTAAACTCTGCAAGAAGACAGAAATAGCTAAAAAAAACTCGTGAGCGTTCTATTAACTATAAAAATGTGGAAAATAAAACTGAAGTGAGTGGACATTTTAGAAAATGTGCAAAAGGTCAAACGTACCGTTATAGTAACCACTTCAGCCAGTATATACCATGCCAAAAGGTTGAGGGAAATTATAGAATACATGTATATCACGAGTAAATATCAGTGCTTTAACCATGGATTAAACCTATCCCGAGTTATTCACTTTAAATTAAGACTTTTGGGTTACAGATATGAAAAAGTGGTGTTTCAGAGAGTTCTAATTAAAATTCCTTTTAAAAACATTCTTGAAATGACAAAGGTCAACCTTATTTACCTTGTCAAGAATATTACTTTAGCTCAACCTAATTAAAGGGAAAATACAGAATTCAATAAAACTTGGATTTGCAGAAATAGAAAAATCAGTAACGGCCACCAACATTTCCGTAACACGTTCGTTTAACAATTAAGTAATATTTACGTAATGTATTACGTAATACGCACATTGCGTAATAATTTCTAATAGGTAATATTTAATTCAATCTTGGGTTTTTTTTTAAAGGTTACGCTATGTGAATAAAAATAGAAAACTTTCTATAATAGAACAAATTTTACACAAACATTCTTATACTGCATTCGTTTGGTTTTTATTGGTTTGATTACTTTGTTTATTGTTGAGTTTTTTGTCGGTTAACACGGGTTACAGATGGACTAAGTTATCTAGTACCGCTACCACCTGTCACAGCCTCTCACAACTCCAAAGTAAACACAACAAGACCCCATAACATAAAACACCATTTTTCACTTTCACATATTTACCTTGCTTAAACAACATTCTCCCTTCCAATATAGTCTTCAAGATTCCGTTTCCTAATACTCCTTATTGCAGTCATTCTGGTTTTTGTGAGCGTCCTTCAAATATCTATCTCTTCCCCGCATTTCTTACTTTGATTTCTTGTAGTTCCATAATATTTTTTCTAATCTTTTTCCCATTAACTCAAACTCATTTCCCTCAAAAGTATGCATTCATGGTTTATTCTCTTTTCTCAACAGTAGTTTCACAAGTTTCCAAACAATGAAAACTTACGTTCCACATTATGGTTCCCACTAAAAAATACTTAATATATTTATTTAAGATGATTCTCTTCAATTCCTTTTTTGTAAAAGTTCATTAACTAATACAGTTCTGTCTTTAATGTATCGATTACGTTGAAATTAGCACTTAAGTAGGTTCTTTCAAAAGTCTTGAATTATTATCTTACGTCGCACATAGGCTTGAATCGGTCAGCTTGGGTGAAAACAGTTTCTTCTTCGTTACAGGAGGCGTCTACAAGTCGGAACTGTTTGGTTACTTTAACAAACAATATATTTTTTACTGTCATTTATTCGGAAATATACTACCTATTAATTTGAATTGTCCATAGATAGCATATTGTGTAACACATACCTCTTTTTTAAAAGGTAATGAACCCTAACTTCGTCCAAATATATAAATTGCCATGTGTCATATATTTTTACCGAGAAATGTTCATTTGGCAATATTATTGAATAGATTTAATCGTACACACGCTAAAAAGATGATCGTTTTATCTTTGTAATTTGAAAATTAATTTTAAAATAACATATTTATCATTTTATGCAAGGGTATTCAATCAATACCATCAAATTATATGAATAAATCACATGGATATTTTAAAAACAAAGTACAGAGAAATTGACCCACATTTTTTTAGGAGTAAAATTTCAATGAGGATTACTGGTTTTTTTTTTCAAACAAATTGGCTACTCTTTCACTTTAGAGTTTTAAAAGGCAAAGGAACCCCTTGATCCCCTCGGACGTAATTGTGTCACCGTCCTTCAATTATGAAAATTCCATTTAAAGAAAAGGAGGAATTTGTTTTCCAGTAGACCTTCCGGTTTCCGTTCAAAGTCCGAAAGACTCGTTATCCGGTGACCAACAAAATTTTCAGCAGCCGCAGGTTGTAACGAATGAAAAATCTAATTATTTATTTATTTCCGTGGTTATCAATGGTGGAATTGACCAAGCCAACCGGAAATGGAACTAATCTTTTCACAAATTACATCTGACATTTCTACAAAGCTTTAGATTTCCAATGATGGGAGCTTCCTCTCAGTGAAATTTTAAGAGTTTCTATTTTTAAGGCCAGCAAGAACTTGCTTCAACTTTTATAAGGTATTAGAAAAAACAATATTCCAGCTTTATATGTATAAAACATGTAAACATTTAAAGATTTGCGGTATATACGGCAACAGTTAATTTGCTTTCTATTGTTTTAAGCTCAACTTTGTGGAAGTTCATGTTCAATATTTATTTTATTAAGAACACAATATATACATCCACTGTTCTTTATTATCGTACGATAACAGTAAGTAGGAATAACAGTTAATTTAACGGAATCTCACGCTGATATTCGCGGAAGTGCAATACATTGAGTGTAAAAATCACTCAAAGCTACTCATATCTCTGCCATGACGAGTTGTATTGTGTATTCCGAAACAGCCTCATATGCGTAGTTAAAACTAACAATTACTTACCTTCTAGCTGGTATAGATTTATGAACAAAACTTATAGTGCTGTGGATAAAAAAAAATATCTATGTAAAAGATTGTTAGAACTTAAACAGTCGAATTAAATGCTGAGTTATCTGATCAAAGTGGCTTCCAAGGAAGCGACTCCCATTTTAAAACATGAAATATAAATCTCTGTTGCTACTCGGAGTGGTGATTCAGAATATTTTTTTACTTTTTCAATTTAACAGAGAATTGAAATTTCACCATATTAAATTTTATTTGAAGAGGAAGACTAATGACATACTTTTCCGATTGGCTGTTTTGTGATTTTTACGTTTGGTGAACTGTATGGACTTCAAATACAACATATATCTAAAGTAATTACTAAAAGGAAACATTTTACTCGGGCGAATTCAAACACTTTTCAAACAATGAAATGGCTGGTACATCGCCTGCCTATTCTTTCATTAAAGTAGGAATTAAAGTTGTAATGTAGTCAAATTATAACTTGAGTCATCTAGGCCACTACGTGTAAACCAGTTAATTTGGTAATGGGAAGATTTCGGTTTCAATCGTAACACTCTAGTGAATCCTCAAACTCTATTAATTCAAATATGGCTATGCTCATATCCGTGAACTTCACTTAAATAGAGGCAGAAATTTTCCTACGATATCCTTGCTCCAGTATATTCCTTCCTTACCTCTACTCTAAAGCATTCTTTATCCTACCTGACCACAAGGTCAGCAGCATAACATACTCGCCTGCAAGTCCAGAGGGCGCGGGTTCCTTTCACTCTAAGGAATGTTTTCCATCACATAGGGCTAGGATGATTTTGATCGTATTTGTATGTACTTAATATTAGTAATGCGTATGATGTAAGAGGCCAGAAATGGCTGGTTTTGGATTACTATTAAACATTTAAAAATAACTCTGATATGGAGCGTGGAGCGTAGCTATGTACGGCGCGGAAACGTGTTCGCTGAAGCAGAAGGATAGACGTAGATTGGAGACTTTTGAAATGTGGGTGTGGAGAAGAATGGAGAAGGTGAAATGGACCGAAAGGAAAACAAATGAGGAAATACTAGAAATGGTGGGGGAGGAGAGGGGTTTGTTGAGATAAATCCTATGGAGGCAGGAAAAATGGACGAAAGGCGTATTGAGCGGTAGTGAAATGTTGAAGAGGGTAATAGAGGGGAGAATGTTGGGCAAGCGTGGTAAGGGTAGGAACAGGATAGGGATGTTGGACGGGATGAAGGGAGGAAAGAAGTACACCGAGATGAAGAGGGACCTGATATAGATTAGTTTGCTAGGTGGGGAGTCACAAAATGTTTATTTGATAGTTGTGTCCATCCAAAAACCTACCTTGACCGGTAGATTACCTAATAATAATTTAAAAATAATAAAACCTCATGACTCAACAGAGCAATCAGCTCAAAGGATTGTTTGGTGGATGAATGTTGAGGTCAACACGTAATAAAGGAGGTCAGTTCCTATTCCAATAACACCTGCGGAATCATATTCATCATCTTCTAAAGGCGGAGCCTTGGCGTAGCAACCATTGGTTTTTCTCAATTACAGTTCTTTTCAGTTCCTTGTATATAGTAGATCTCAATAATTGTACACTATAACATAACACTGTATAATAATGTGCTCTTTTATCATGCATAATTTACATGTAGAATATCATCAAAAAATTTATATGACTTTGGTGAAGTTAGGAATTTTTCAAGCCACTGGGGGTCAAATCCTTGCCATCAGATCGGAAGGCAAATTTTCGATCTACTAGGTTGCATACGGAATACATTAGAAGACTCCGTCAAAGGCTTATTTATGAAACATGGAAGTTGGAGTATAACAAAAGTTATACTTTTCCCTATGCATAAATTCACTATAGGTGTAAATGTGATAATTTTTTCTAAGAGATTTCCCCGATGAGGAATATCGCTCAGAAGCTGAAGAGTATGTGCAAAGCAATATATATGAGAGGGGCAAAAGTGAAAGGATGCGTTAGTATGGAAGACGTTAGTCAGAGTAAATTCATTTCTATCCATCATCTAAATCGAGGTATGTTTGTAGTGCATCGAGGTATGTGGAAAGGAAAGTGCTCTACCCGAAAGGGAATAGGGTGAAGGACGTGTACGTGTGTATGTAATTAGCACATAGATTTCGTTCCGCTCTCAAGAGCCACCTCCTTACTATAATGATCTGTTTGTTGAATGAAGCCTTCTTGTACTCTTAGGAATTGAAGGTGGCTACGGAATATTATAAACTGAGTTGTAATTTCCTGTTGATTGGATGATTCAATTGATGCATTTGAACAAAACTTCTGCAGTACATAATTTCTGCATTTGTTTTGAAGTTTTCCCCTACAAGTAATAATCAGATCAGGGTTATTTTTCATAAAAATACTTAATAAACATACCTGAAACCAAATGTTTTCCATTAGGGTGCAATTATTAAGATATTTAATTTCATTGACCTCAGATGTATTAATACCTGGCGTTCATTTTGTGGATAGAGTAATTCAGTATCGCTGAATCCTAGAGCTCTTTGCACTGGTTGGACATTTAACTTTGAGAGTTTACGGCTCGCTAAACAAATGCAAAATGATATCATTATGGGGCCAATTTATTCGCTCCTTTGATCTAGTTTAAAGATTTAGTGATCAATATCACTAAGTTTACCAAATCTTTACTCTTTTTTATGGGTAATACTTACGAAGAAAAGTTTTCGTTTTCTTTAGATATTCATCTTAGGGGAAATTCTTGTGCTTCCTCATCTCGGGAAAAACCAATTTTGTTTTCCAGTCAATATTTTCGTGTGAAATTAATCCGAGAATTATTTGTGATAAGAGCAAAAATAATTTTTGTTTTGTATGATTTGATAAAAATGAAAAAGAATTAATTCTTCATTTTCAGATAATACATCTGCGAAAATAAAGCTGTTTTAAATTACGTGGGTTTTATCGAGAATTTTTTAGAAACTATCTGACTGGTTTACCTTTAGTTTTTAAATTTAGTTAAAGCAGTCGAACCTGATCTAGTCCAAATTTCTAGTAAAATGTGACTTTATATACATATGATTCATTATGATGGTATGATGGTGACACAGTGTGATGGAAAGGCATGAACTTATGTAATCGCTATTTAAATTCTTCGTTAAATAACGTAATTATCGATAAAATTACTCGATTAAATCATTCCTATGTCAATAATATATTTTTACAATAAAAGTAATTTGTTTTTTTTTTTTCACATTTATATTTACTTTGAGATTTATGATGGAATAATTAGCTGACGCTGGCACGATAATATTTTCAATATAATGCTTGTAACCGAAATTAGATAATTATATTATTATTATTATTGGTAGGTAAAAGATTTGGTGTTTTCCGGCGTATCAGCTGCGTAAATTCTTCTCGGGTCCTCCACCGGGTTATATCGTCCATCTCGGCCGACGTTTCGATGTCCGACTCGGTCATCGTCATCAGGGCTTCTGAATGGCATCAGGGCTTCATTCAGAAGCCATGATGACGATGACCGAGTCGGACATCGAAACGTCGGCCGAGATGGACGATATGACCCGGTGGAGGACCCGAGAAGAATTTACGCACATTATCATTGGTAATCTACTAATTAATGTAGGTTATGTAAGGGAACAAGTTAAACAACGTTACAGCGATATTGCCCTAGCCTTCCCTGGTAAAGTACACACGGACATCCAACACAACAATAAACCTCACTTCCAAATCTTCATGCGTACTTCCTTCCACCCTTCATTTCGTCTAATATCCCTATCCTACTACTACCCCTTCCTCATTTGCAATATATTAACATCTTCATTAGATTCTTCACCATCTCATTGCCAACCAAGTTACACTGAATCCATATTTCCTACCTTACCTGTCCTCCTCTTCCTCCTTTGGATTACTCCCAGCAATCCTCTCTCCTCCCCCACTACACATAGAGTTTCCCCGTTTTCTTTCGTTTATATGCACATCACTTTTTCTCCTCATTAGGTAATAAGGTCCCATAAATGGAAGCCATTTCGTTGCTGGAAAAGTTTTGTTATTGGTTTCTTCTGCGGTTTGAATTAGTATTGAGACAGTACAAGGAAAACCAAAAGTCACAGGCTTTACCTGTCCCAATGCTCCTTATATTTTGGAACAAATAACACCAGTGGCACACAAGAAAGTAAAGACATAAATAAAAACTCCTCCCCGAGTCACTTTTGGCATCAGGCGCTGATTTAAGGAGTGGAGTTCGTTTACCGAGAAGGGCTGCTTGGAGAGGAGTGACGGCTAGCGCGAAGCAGAGGGGTCGGGAAGGTATTGCGAGGGAAGGATACTCTTCGGCCGCTAGTAAGGAGGGGCATCATCACGAAAGCCCCACTCTGCAAGTTCACCTCTCCTTTTATAGCCAAAGGCCTCTTTTTTTCTCCCGGGCCGGACTATTTGCGGTATGTGGACTGATCTCTTCCGCCTCTCCTTCTCCCGAGCCTCTCGGGTCAGTGGGTGTCGGTCTCCCCCACTTCCCCATTCTATATGGGGACGGGCGGTTATGGACGGCTCCATTTGTCCAAAAGGGGAGTCCCAGATGACTTGGAAAAATAATAGCTATTTAAGGCTAAGAAGAATAGAGTTTTCCTTGTTCTCAATATATCTCCTTCGGAAACGTATTAGAGAGATATTTATGGACTGAATCTTACAAATGATGATTTATTATCAGTCACTTTTTGGCATGTAGAATTAATTTATTTTCTTTGCAAAAGTGAACTGCATATATATTTTTCCATGCGTATTTTTCACTTCTGTTTGCAATAAATTCGCATTATTTTCTAAGGCAATTCACCCGGTCAAGAAGAATGATTTTTACATTCTGATTTTCTCACATTTTTCAATAGGATATGACAACTACATGTCTACGTATTTCAACATTGTAACAACACTTTATGGAAAATAAACAATATTTATGCAAACCAAACAAATGAGCAACTACAAAGAGATTTGACTATGGCGATGCATTGGATGGCGTTGGATGCTTTTTGCTCGCCGCATCTACTAACATTCAATGGTGCTATGTCTGGAATCTAGAATATCATGAACAATTAACTGATATCCCAAGCATAGGAACAGGCCAAACTATCCAGTATGTGTGAATTTCACACGCCCTAAGGTTCAGCTTGGTTTGAGTTTTACAAATAATTTAACTTTTGGTTGATCACTGGGATGAAAACCATTCGATTGCAACTTGTTTTTTTGTTTGCTTATGATCTTAGCTAAATGATAAATCAACATAATTATGGCACACCAAGCAGTTCATTAATTTGGGAGCCAACAAAGACTTTGTCAGGAATGTGACGATGCCAATTACATTAACGTTTTCTTCCAAAGGTGAAGACTTACCTAGTACATGATAAATGGAGTCTGTCACAAGAAACTTACCTCAATGGCGAGGTTAGATAACACCGGGGATCTAAAAGGGGACTTAGTGATTCATAATTGGGTTTGTACTGCATTTAGCGTCTCTTTCCCCGAAAGTCCAAGGGAAATTGTTCCGGATGGCAGCAAGCCATGCCGACCCTTTGAAGTGAACCCGTTTCCATTTTGACTTACTCAGCTTCGAGATGCTTGCGAAATATCGGGAAAAATGGGACAGAGTAGAGGAAAAAATATAAAGCCAACGTCCCCGAGTATGCTTTGATTAATAGCGGCCTGTAAACCTACGAATGAGCGTCCGTGGGTATGGGCGCATAAAGAGAGGTATTCGTCCAAGCGTTTCGATATTCATTTACGTTTTCGAAACATTGTTTGGAAGATTTGGTAAACTTTCTGCCGACCATAAGGGCCATTTTTGCTATTGTATAAACTACAGTTTCAATTATAGCCTCGTTTCCGTTGAAAATACCAGCTGCAGTCGATTGAGTATTTGGATTTTTCGGAAACAGAAAAGGTACCCTAAGCAAAGAAAACAGTCACCTCCAAAGATACTATTTTATCATAGATACGAGGGAAACAAAGCCTACAGTCGTGCGTTGGATGTTACTCTACTCAATAAATCATTTGAAGGGAGCACCTTTTCCGCAAATGGCCATGTCGTGTTTTCTCAATTAAAATCTGAAAATTTTCAGAATAGAACCAACAGGGCCCTTTTCAGTAGTATAGTTTTAGAATCATTGGTAACAAGCAATGACAAAGTATCCTTCACAGATTGACTTAAATTCGGCCAGCAGATGAAGATGATGATAATAGACTCATAAAACCATAAATATGAAAGCTGTAAAACTGCGCCTACACGCAAACCGCATAGAAGTTTTGAATGCAAAAATTTTCGTCTATGATTATGGTCACTAGTCCCTTCCCACTATAGTCACTGAGGCTTTCTGCTCTAACTGTTTTTGGTGCAGGCAAGCTACTACGACAAAAATAAATTCTGATAACTTTAATTCCAGCAATATGATAATTTATTTTAGCAGTAGTTACTCGGAAGACTTTTAATTTACTAACCTGAATAAGTTGTCCTAAGTCAAATGCTGCGCATAAAAAACGAAACTTATTTGTTATGCAACAATTTCAGAGAGTGAAAATCATTCGCCTTGACCGGGATCTTCCCGGTCAAGGCGAATGATTTTTACTGAAATTGTTGCATTATAATACACACATAGCGGATGACTCCGTTAATAGTTACTGTTGCGGCATCTCCCGCAGTTTCTTGAAACTTATTTGGTTTAATTCTAAATAAATTTATCGTAAATATAGACCATGATTTAAATACTCCAGAACGTTCGCATTACATATACCTGTATTCCGTTCTCTTGCCTAGAATTGATTCATCCAGAGATCGGAGGATTCTTCTTCCCCCATTTTAACCTTCAATTTTTAACCCCCTTTTCACGTCATTCATATTCTGTATCAGAACAACGAATGCATTTGATTCCAACTAACTTGATTATGAAACCCTAAAACCACGATCGATATTTTTCAAAATATTAGTGTGTGGAAAAAAATAAGTTAAAAAGGTATGCAATATGAGCAAACTCTGCTTAAACTTGTTACATAACGATATAAAAGGTGAGATTGTGACACCGAACCCAAAACCTTTGGCTTTCGAAACAGCCCGTTGAGAATTTGATTTCAGTGTTTGATTAAGAGAAAAAACTCGTGCGGGTAATATGCAGGATATCAGATGGATTTGTGAAAGTTTAGGTGAGTGTCATTTCCTGCACTGACCTAGCCAATTTGCCCGAACTAAATTGCTTCTTCGGAACTGACCGAAGCTTAGCTGTCCGTGGGTTAATTTGTCGTGACCTAGAACCATTAAGGTCGTACACGCCGCCGCATTAGTAAAATGGGCTTTGTTTTCCGTATTTACTCAGATTTCATACGAGCAGCATAACTGCATAGGTGGTGAAAATTAATTAATTAGTTAAAATAATATATTCATTCACATGGAAATAGATATAAGGAAAAGGGATAGGAACACATATGAATGACGACCACAGGAGAGGTGGAAAAGGCGGAATTGAGCACATCACAAGCGCGAAAATATTTCCTTGACTGGGACTTGAACACCGGATCTTTCGACTTGTTGGGCCGATCCTCTATCCACTTGCGCTATGATTCAATTAATTTTTATTCGGTCCAGTTCATGCGTTACACACGCTATCGAGGAAACGTAATTTACACCGAGATCTGCGATCTTATAAGCATCCAAGTGCCCCGATTCTTTGGCCAAGAGATGGCGTTAGGGAGCTGTTTCGCCAAACCAAGGAGAAATACATGATACACAAGAGGAGAGGACAGTAGGTTAGCAATCATACAACATTATAAGGGACAGGAACAGTGCGTTTCATGGCACGCTTAGCCAGAAAAAGAGACGAACCACATTGGCCAAACACGCATTCAAACACGATATCCTACCATACGGCGAACAAGTATTCATTCACATGGAAATAGACATAAGGGAAAGGGATATTAGAACACGTATAAAGGACGAACACAGGAGAGGTGGGGAAGGGGGAATCAAGCAGATCACAAGCGCAAAAATATTTCTCTCGAAGAGAATCGGCATCGCAAGTCAAAAGATCCGGTGTTCAAGTCCCGGTCAAGGAAATAATGTTATCAATTTATACTCATATAAAGTCTTACGCATCCGCATAAGAGGAAATTAGAAATGATTTAGCGTCTCTTGGGATAACTGGTTTTTAATTATATCCATTCAAATATTTTTACAGTTCATTTATGGTAATCAAGTAGAAGGAAACTATAGTAGTAGAATGAGTATTTTAATAAATTGTGCTGTAGATATTGTATTCACCAATGACGCATACAGCTAAAATTCTGAAAGAAATTTCTCGCAAGATTGATGAAAATTCTACTCAACCAATGGGGTTCCGTCATATTGTACAAGATTCGTATACATTCATTGTATAGAAGATTTTAATTTTATTCCCAAGATTTATTACAGAACTATGAGTAATATGGTATCAACAAAAAACAACAGATAATAATGACATCAAAATAACATTTTTTGCCAAAACAAGAAAGTGCATTTTTCCAACTTTGTTGCTGGTTACATCATCGCCCTACAATATTTTCTTGGGTTCAATTCGATCAACCTGATCATTTATAGGATAGGATCACGTTATGCTCAAAATAAAATGCAGACGCCATGGGAATTTAATACGAAAACTCTATATATGACAATTTTTTTTGTATACCGCTTTTGCATTTTACTGAATGGCGTACATTATCACTCGCACAGATGACGATGACGGCAGCGTGCATCTTGCTCCAACCGACTATCGAATCCGGCCGTGGTCGATAGCGAACTTGGAGTTAGTAGCACACGAGTCAAGGTCAAACTTTCAAGTTAACTCCAATTCATATCACCTGCGTAATCGTCAATTAGAATTGAGGCGTGAAAAAGAAATCGTATACTTTGAGTCTTATTGATTCACAATACTTATTAGAATTAACTGTTCTTTCTTGTCGTCGCTAATACTATTATCACCTAAAACTTAAACAATTTTGGAGCAGAAATTAAAATACGAAAATGCAAATCAAAGATCATTCTGGTGTTTCAGCGAATTGGGTAAGAATGATTATGAATTAAACTGCATTATAAATTTCTGCTTAGAAGTGAACTTAAAAAAAAAATTGTTAGTTTCGGTTGAAAAACTTTGGAAAAAATAACGTCTGTTAATTGTCTCTTGCCCTTTTGTTCTAATAGCTGTTTTTTTAGTGGTGACAATACATTGTGAAATGGAGGTAGGATTAAGTTTTTTGATTTTAATCAATGCATTTTCATAGCTTATTGAACATAGTCACGTGTTTTACTCCATTGTACGAAAAAGTCTAATAATAATATAATAAAGTCGAATAATAAAAGTTTCTCGCCTTATTTGGCATGTAACCTGCATTCATGGGGTGTTAAAAATGAATAAGTTTAGCCCGAGGTTATGCTGGAAATATAAAGACTATTCCGTTTACCGTTGTCAGTAATTAAAAAAAAACAAAATATTGTTAGTAGTTAAAATATGTATTGATTCATTTAGAATATGCTGCAAGTATATGGGATCCTCACGAAGTTGGATTGATTGCCGAATTGGATCGCGTGCAGGGTAGAGGAGCTAGATTTCTAAAACGTTGTTATGACAATCTTAGTAGCGTATTCAAAATATTAGAGCAGCTAGTTGGGAATAACTCATGGAGCGAAGATTAAATTACAAATTGAAGCCCTCGCATACATTGGAACGGCGTCTCCGTAGCAGTAATCTGGGAAATGTATTATTATCCCCATCGTACTACGGTAGGAGAGATAATGTCAATAAAATTAGAGAGATGAAGTGTAGAACAGATAGATTTAAGATGTCATTTTTTCCATGAACGATAAGGGATCAGAATAACATTGCCCGACCGCGGCAGGGTCATATTCGGGCCCAATTTTTCTGGTGTGTACTCACCCCCTCATAATATTCGGAGGGGGGGTGAGTACACACCAGAAAAATTGGGCCCGAATATGACCCTGCCGCGGTCGGGCAATGTTATTCTGATCCCTTATCGTTCATGGAAAAAATGACATCTTAAATCTATCTGTTCTACACTTCATCTCTCTAATTTATTAGTTGCTCAGTCAGCCAAGGGGTTGCAAGGATTGTTGAGTGAATTGGAGGTTCAGTGCGATAAATATGGGATGAGAATCAATATTAATAAAACAAAGGTTATGCGATTTTCCAGAAAGAAAAAGGCTAAGCTAAATATTAAAATAGGCGGGGAAAGAATAGAGCAGGTAGAGCAGTTTACATATCTCGGAAGTGTTTTGGACCAATACGGTCAAAGTGGTAGGGACGTAAGGAGAAGAATTGCGCTAGGCAAGGAGGCTTTCTCAAGGAGGAGGGAGTTGATGACGGGGACGTTGAGTAGGGATGTTAAGACAAGACTCGTAAAAACTCTGATATGGAGCGTAGCTATGTACGGCGCGGAAACGTGGTCGCTGAAGCAGGAGGATAGACGTAGATTGGAGGCTTTTGAAATGTGGGTGTGGAGAAGAATGGAGAAGGTGAAATGGACCGAAAGGAAAACAAATGAGGAAGTACTAGAAATGGTGGGTGAGGAGAGGGGTTTGTTGAGAGAAATCCTATGGAGGCAGGAAAAATGGATGAAAGGCGTATTGAGCGGCAGTGGAATGTTGAAGAGGGTAATAGAGGGGAGAATGTTGGGCAAGCGAGGTAAGGGTAGGAACAGGATAGGGATGTTGGACGGGATGAAGGGAGGAAAGAAGTACACCGAGATGAAGAGGGACCTGATATAGATTAGTTTGCTAGGTGGGGAGTCACAAAATGTTTATTTGATAGTTGTGTCCATCCAAAAACCTACCTTAACCGGTAGATTACCTAATAATAATAACTCACCCCCTGCCATGCACCCTAGCGGTGACTTGAATGCAACTTAATTCAATAAATCAGTAGAGCTTAGGAATTGAAGGTAACTAGTAGTTTGGGGCCACAAAACCTCTGTGACCGAAATGAAATCAAAGAGTCCTCTTATCGTTCTAAATTTGTTGTCACTTATCATCTTCGTGTTGAAGTTTCTGCAATTACCCCGTCTTCTTGCTGCTATTTAATTGCAAAATATTATAAAACCAGCAAAAAGTCTTTAAGGGTTATTTCATTTCATAAATAACAAAATTTCTATTGGGTCAAAAATTCTAGCCACCTATTCCTAATGTGGTAACGACTATGTCAGTCTCCTTTGAATAAGAGCGTGAGTAGTAAGTAGGAGTACCATTATATTGAACGAATTTTAGGTCTACCTGAAATAGGCAGAAGCTTATTCCCCCTCCAGATATTCCATCTCCTGTATATGTCTAAAATTTTTGCGACAAATCGTTCTAGCTCAATTTCACTAATTAGTGCAAGCATGTTTTATTGATGATGTGAGAAGGAACAGTCTCCCACAGAGAATTATTGCCTCTGAGAGTGCTTAATTTATCAGTCACATAGTGGTGAAAACATTTGATAATGGATGTAGTGTCGCTGAATAGCTAAATTAACCGTAGCGATTGTATGAATTGGTATATCGGGAATTAAATGCACAAATAGAAAAACTGCGAGAAAACAAAACCAAAGAGTAACCTATAATATGAACCTAAAAAAACTAATTAAAAGTACAACTATGAATAGTTTAGTGGTAGCTATAGGTGACGAAGCCCCTCAAGTGTTTTAAATATTCCATGTAAATTACATCAAACTTTAATGAGACCAAATAATATTTCAAAGTCGCTTCTTTCCCAAAGATAGAATAAATCGCTCAAATTAGTTCACCGCGCTTACATTGTGTTGACTGGGATTCAGGTTCAATAAATACCTTTTCAAAAATATTGGCGGTTTCAAATCGTCGCGATAGGTAGTTAGTGCTCCCATATTACTCAGTATCGTCTTGGCCAAAAGTCATCCCCAGACGTTGGTCATCACACCATTGAGTGATGCCAAGCAGGTGATAAGCTGGGGGGTATATCTTTCATGGCCACCTGGCTTTAAATTAATTTGAGTGGTCAGAAAAATATTTTTCCATCATATAGAAACACAAATACATCCACAGCTATCCTCCTTGTTACAGATACTGCCTTGGGATTATATTTGTCCTTATGGCTATTAAACCTGATAGCTGGTACAAAAGAAAGGAAAAAGAGCTGGTAGACTACAAATTTAGGAGAATTGAGAATTGTTCATGGTATTTATGACGCAATCAGGTAATAATGTATTTAAGAGTAGCTTGACTGGTTGTCCTGGCTTTATACAGGGTTCGCCCGGAAAATAAGTGTACTGAGCTCAGGAAAAATATTTATTACACTTTTACATATCTTAAGCTAATATTCCTCAAAATAGGACCCTTGTGAGTCGATACACTTGTTCCAGCGGCGTTCCCATTCCTGGAACGCTCCCGCGAAGGCATCATCGGGAACCTCTCGAAAACACGTCGTCACGGCCTCTTTGACGGCGTCCAAAGTCCCGTATCGCGTTCCTTTCAAACTCCTCTTTATCTTCGGGAACAGAAAGAAGTCCGGTGGTGCCAAGTCCGGTGGTGCCAAGTCCGGGCTGTAGGGCGGGTGCGGCAGCGTTGCCACGCCGTGCTTGGCCAAGAAGTCCGACACGACAAGCGCGGTGTGAGACGGCGCATTGCCGTGATGCAGCCGCCAGATGTTTTTGATCGCTGGCCGGACGCGGGCGACTCGTTTTCGAAGCCTGTCGAGCACTTGGACGTAAAATGCAGCATTTACAGTTTGTCGTTCAGGTACAAATTCGTAGTGGACGACTCCCCTTTTGTCAAAAAAGACAATGAGCATCATAAACTTATTTTCCGGACGAATCCTGTACATAAAATCGTTCCAGGCTCTCTTCCTACCCAAATCGGTCCTCAAACCTTGCTATGCTCAAATGCTAGGATGCTGTAATCCTTTCTGTTCATTCGTAACAATTTTAGACAACTTGGATCCTTTGTTTTGTGAGTAATCGAAAAATTTATCTTGCTGTTTATCACTTAAAATTCTCAGAAATATTAAAAAATAAGATCTAACCGGTGAAAAATATAATCACATTTATAGTTGTTTCTGCGAATATTCCACCACACTCTTTCTCATGATATATCTTCAAAATTTATTGTTTAAAGGATCCAGAAGTTACAAGCAATTTTTTTAGCAAAGTGGAAGAATATAGATGATTGAAAAGCAGCATTTTCTAGATTGTCCGTTATCAAGTGCGTCATCGGTGACTGCCAGTTCCACCGGACAATTTGACAACTGCTCCACATGAAGTGGTATACTCTTGACTAATGTATTTTAATCGCCAGCAGGGTTATTCAAATTTGTAGCATAGCCACCTACCAGTCCAACTACCGCAGGTTCTCGTCCCGACTTACACCTTGTGTGGTGAAATCTGATGGTTCGGCCCTTAAGGCGCTGGATGACATGAAAGGGGCACTACATCAGGATCCAAAGGGATAAGGAGCCACGGCAAGAGTTCCAAGAACAATGCATACCACAATATACGTACATTATGCTGTATCTATTTTGCCATTATCAAGTTCGACAGTAATGAGTCATTAAAGTTCAAAGTTAAATGAAGTTAAAAAAAGCTAGTCTAACAAATCCGATTATCTTTTTCATTATTTCCGCATAGTGCTCATGATCAATACAGCATAAAGCTCTAAAAATGAAGTTCGTCTTTATGGTGCAGAGTTTAGGATTTAGGGATGCCACTGGTAGTAACCTGAGGGAAATTGAACTCGCCGATTCACGACCGTCTCGAGTCAGTTCCGTTGAATGATTTAGTTTAACGTCGACAGGGTCAAGTCAAGGGTCGTCTAACCCTTCCTCGGATTAACTTGATTTTTCAATGAAGCGGAACCTTTATAATGCGATCATTGTCAAGAATATTTATTTTTCTCATCCACCCCACCTCTCAAAGTTTTAGGAATAATTTCTTCCCTCGTCCCGGAACCGAGAGGAAAAACCCCTTTTGGACTTGGAAGCAAGTGCCACTACGGTGTCCATGCCCAGTGGATGTGGGAATAAAAAGATAACCTTTTACCTTTTACCTCTCTCCACTCTACTTTCGGAGGGCAGTGGTATTCCTTCTCTCCACTCCCACCCCCCCACCATCGGGGGGGGCACCCGCTCTCCGGCCCACAAGACCCGCCGTGCGCAAGCTCGGAGATCCCCCACGCAGCCATCTACCCTCCTTCCAAAACCCTGCTAGACCTCCCCACCCCTAACAGAAACGGTGGATGCCCTCGCTCTCCCGCCCCCTTCCGTCCCTACCACTTCCCTTATCTTCCCTCCCCACCGCCGTACACCCCCGGCTGCCCCACCCCATCGCACGGCCACTCCCGAATCCCTCCTCCCACTCTACCCCTCAACGCCCTCCCTACACCACCCACGCCATCCCGCCTTCTCGTCGGAGCAACAGCAAAACCGAACGACCGACTTGGCTCATTTCAACGTTTTCCAACCCCGGGGGCGCAACACGCTTCCCGCTCTTCGGCGTCACCTCCGGTCCGCGCGCACGGTGTCGGACGAAGACATTCCTGAGAGAGAGAGAAAGTTCGGTCTGTCACGCTCGCGGAAACTCACGAAAAACCTCCCCGCGTAGCGTTGAGCCACGTCGCGTCTCGTCGCGCCACGTTGCACCTTGTCACGCTATCCTCTTCCGTTTAGCGCAGAGTCGTCGGGAGGAAAGGACGTCGTGTCGTCTCTCGGACGACCGGCGAATCGGACCAAAGGTCTGGCGCGCGTGACGTGCGCGAAAAGTTTTCGGGTGGCGCCTCGTTAGATACGGTGAGGCACGCATTCGCCTCCGCCTCGTGTTTTTTTTTTTCATCCGCCAGACTATCCCCAGAAGACTTTTGGTTTCTCACCACACGGGAGTTGTGGCACTCATAGAAAAGAAAAACATCTCAGGCTTTCTCGTCGGGAATATAACTGAGCTCGAAGGCGGATTGTGGACTCACTGTGTGCTTTTAATTTGGGGCGATATTAAGACTCTTCTCATTCAATTCCTAGTTCAATAACTACTGTTGAGTTTGAAGTCCGGAAAAGACTTCTGAACTGACTCATGCAAATGTGTTCCATGTGACCTCCGCAGACTTTTGACCGAGTATTGTGTTTGGTGTGCCGGTCAAAAAGATACGCCCATTGAAGAAAACTCCCCCCCCCCATCGAATTTGGGTGGTCCTGTTGCTACTACGACTGAAGGCACAATTTTTTTAGATTACTGACCTGCCAGAAGAACGTTCGACTTCCCTCTGCGCTCCGCCCCTGGGGGAAATAGGGAGGAGAAACGAAAGCCAGTCCACGTCCTCAACCCTCGTTATACTGCGACCCTGCGTCGTCAACGGTAAGTTTTATTCATATTCCTGCCGGTTATGGCACGTGCACGCGATTGCTAAGCTTGCAATAATGTTTCATATTTGCATAAAAAATCTGCTTCCGAAATGATTAAAAAAATATACACTATTGTATTTTATTAGAGGCGTCTTTTCGAGACTGATCAGATTTTCTCTCAGTTTTAAATACCATTACTTTCTATATTCATTCATTTCATGCATCGAGCCACATTCGTACAATTTTGAAAGAATATTTTTCACAAATTTTACTTTGGTTTGACCAATAACTCCATTATTTTATTTTCATGCATTTCAATTAATGTTTTATCGAATCACGGACTCATTTTTGATTCAATCTGACTGGTCGAGTAAAAGTAACTCGCGAAATATTTTCATTCAGTTTCGACGGATATTTTATCATACGATGCCTTTTCTTTTTTCAGTTAAAATATTTTAAAACCTGTTTTTGTTCATCCTGTACAATAAATGTATCTTGTATGTTTAGGTTGTACCTAAATATGTTAGATTATTATTGCAATTATTATTGGACATTATATATTATAGGAAGTACATTTAATTGGATAAAGGGAAGTAGAAAGAATGCGGAATTGAAGAACGTTTTAATATAGTTTGGATAGTCTCTTTGTCTTGTTAGACTAAACTAAGAAATGGCTAAACCTACTCCAAGCATTTAATTGAGGTATAAATATTGTGTGTATATGTATATATATATATATATATATATATATATAGACAAAATATGATTGAGAATTCCATGGTAACAGTAATTAGAAAACATTTCTTTTAACAATTCACCAAGTCGAAGAACATATATTTTTTAAATAAGCGTTCAACATAGTCTGTTTTTTGCATTGAGATCTCTTGAAAGGACAGAACTTCCTTAGGAACTGTCGGTACCGTTTCCCTTGTTTTTATTTGCGTCGGTGTATAGAGCCTTCGTCATTTTTTTACGCTTTACGACTCCTGCTGTGCAATCAAATGGTTCCCTCAAGGACCATATAATACGACGTGACGCGGGTCAAAATTGGGTGCTATTTGTTTCCTCTCTCCTCTGATGGATTACCCGACTCGTACTTTGTTCGCGTGCTGGAGACATTGGAAGGGGCTCTGTGAAGGAGCTATTGACAATCATCCGCTTTGTTTCCGTTAACCGTGAGCTTCGGACCGAGGTTGCGCTTTACTAAGAAATGGAATCCCGTGTGATTGGAATAGTTACAACTCGTATGTTCAATGATTTAATACATATTTATTCGCTCGGGACAGTGATTGTTAAAACGTATTACAGACGAATAATCCTTTGCCCACCCTGAAGTTAAGTCGTAACGTTTTTTTAATAGTGAAGCAACGACTTTTCTACGTTAAAAATAATGGAGCATGTTAAACTTATTGATATTTTTAATATTCGAATTATAATTTCTTTTTTAACATAAAAAATATGGTTGAAAAGGAGGTAATTGTAGTTATTACTACGAGCTACTTGTGCTGTCGTTGGAATTCGCTAATCCAAATAGCTTAATTCTGCCTTATTTTTTCTGACTATTAATTGATATTTTTGAAACAGTGGCATGAAGTAAAAAAAGTGAACGATGTATATGGTCAGCTGATATTTGTTGAAATTGAAGTAGAATAATCATCGGTGGGGAAGTCAGTTAGTAAAATCAGTGGTCATGTTGGATAAAAATGTCAAATTTCGGCGAAAAATACGTCGCAAGAGGACCGCCCGACGGCTTGCGAAAAAACACGCTGTCCGCAATTTCACAGCCCCGCCCCGTAATTTCCATTTCTCTTTACCTCGTTTTGTAGGGATCTATAATCTCCAAGCGGTCGAGTAATAAGCACGTCCTGGCTACACATGGAGTTAAAGTGGATTAATTAGGCTGGAAAACTTATTTTGAAAATGTCTGATTACCATTCGGACTTCGCGAAATGGGTCAAAAGGAAAAAAAAATCCATTCAAAATTTGGGCTTTTTCATTTAGTGTCCTCTTCAAGCTTCAATTACAACCTCACTGATGATTATAGCCATGTGTAGAAAATTCTAAGTATTTATTTTATGCATCATTTTGGAATTCCATAATGCTTATACTGGTGTCTTTAACACTCACGTCGTTATTGGTAATCGAAATATGATTTGATCAAGGAATCTCAATACATCACCAATACAATTATTTGGACTTTAGATTGCTATAAATGGACAGTTATCAAACACTACTTAATTTTTAAACATTAAGAACAGAGTTCTTACATGTTAGATAGAAACATTTGCATTATTTATGGACAAAGCATTCTTGGTACTAATAATAAAAACTCAATATTGCCTCAAGGTTGCTTAATTATGACACTCTATTTCTAATTTTTGAGTAATACGATTACTCGTATAACCCAGTAGGTGTTAAAAGTGGTCGGAAGCAAAAGACGCCCAAGGTCTTGATCAAACTGTGTTAATATTATACTGCATAATATAATCCTCTAATGTAATGATTCATTGAGGTGAATTATTAAACTTAGGAAGCCGAAAAGACTCCATCTTATTATATTTAAAAATATATGTTATTAATTATTACTCACCTGTTAAAGGCATTTTTTAAGATAGAATCAAATATATACTACCTTCATTTTTGAGTACGTGCGTTTCCAGTTTTTATTTCACTGTGGGTATATTCCCACGTATAACTCATATTTAACGTAGTTAATGATTAAATCAAACTTTTCAACCAAAACATATCGCTATCAAATGTAATTCGTATAATTCAGTAATGATAATTCTTCTTTTATTTTTACATAGCTCTTTTTCTTTGTTTTGGAAATAAATAAAATAAATAGAATCTATGGTAAAGTTAAAAGAATCCATAATAATATTACTTTAAAAACATCACTATCCCCGTCACTTCAGTCAGTTTTTTTGCGGAGTGAATATTTACGCGATATGATATAATTATTTTAATTAAAGTTCCAATATTTACGTGAAAAAACTATAATCAATGTCAGAAATATTTTCTAAGTTTTATCTCGTAATTTTGCCTAAGTTTTCGATTGAAACCGAGTGCAGGATTCTATACGTTGACATCCCATCGGAGAGGACCTAAGCAATGCAACTTCGTATGATCAATTTAAAAACAATAGCAAAGAGCTCTGTTTTTGTCAGGTAATTGTTGGGGTCTGACGTGCGCAAGTATTGAGTTCGTCTCATTCAGTAAGGGCAAGATATTAAGACAGGAGGAGGGAAAAGAAATGACTTCGTCATTCCATCCTACGAACCGATCTACTGAATCTCCCTAAAAATCCGGTTTAGAATGAGACGGCAATAAAAACTCAAGACTTGGGCGTAAACCTAGATATAAAGACTCTTGAATGGTAGGAAAAATTTTTAAATGTATTTTTAAATATTTATTGAAAAATTTTCAGGTTGTTTGGATAAAATTATAGTGCTTACTATCGAAGTTATTAAATATTATCGAGAAGTTCCTGTTTGGAACTTTCTTATTTTCATTGCAAGGCTTTAGTTTAAAAAAATTTATTCGTGTAAAGCACACTTCTTTCCCTTTTGCTCATTTTCTAAAACGAATGCTCCCTTAAACCATTCTAGACCGGACGCAAAAAAAAATAAATAAAATTGGTCCTCCAAGTTAAAGTGATCGAAAAGGACTGTGGGACGACGAGGTAGGGTTAGGAGGCAACAAAAAAATAATATGAAAGCACTTTAATTCGGCATTCAACGCATAGAGGGAACTAGCTCGTTAGAACAAACCGTCTCCCTTTTCAGCGCAATCATGCTGATTGCAATGTAAACCTCCCGACTCGACGGTTTTGCACTGCGAGGAAGAAAAAAAGAGAACGCTGGTAGACCTGCTTGTGCGATGACTCTAGATGAAGCCTAATCTCATCCTCACTCACTCCTCCGACTATTGCCCACCTTTACCTTTCCCTCGCCTCCCACCTCATTCTCCTTCGAATCCCTCCACACCCCCTTCGCGCGCACACACTCGGCCCTCAGCTTTACACCACGCCCTCCTCATTGTCTCCCTCCAGATCCCATCGTCCCTCTCCCGCCAACCCTGACATATCCCTCGGCGTGGTCACCTCCCCCGCCCCGTTGTCCACTCGGCTCTAACGAGGGTCTGTCCTCTTCCCCGTCGAAGAGGGCGCGTGTGCCGCCGCCTCCACTTGGCACTTCATCCTCTGAACGGGAAGCAGCCCCTCCCTCTCTCTCTCTATTGCTTCGCGTCACACGGCCATCCCTCCCCTTTAAGAGGCAGGAAAGAGATGGAGGTTTTCTCGGATATCTCTGGGATATTGAAGGTCCTATTTCCTCAGACGCAAAATTGAGTCGTGCGGAGGCTTTCGAAAATTCATTCAGATTTTGGATTCCCACGGGATTGGCACAGTCAACAGTCGCCAAGTTCGCCTCCGTCGTCTGCCCTCTCCGTGCCATTCCTTTCGTCTCGGTGGTGTAGCCAGACAAATTCTTGCGGTGAGCCTTTTTGCTGTACGGTGAATTGCTTATTGATTGAGTGATACCAGTCCCCAGGTTCTCCCCACCCGCCTTCCGAAACGGATGTTATCTTGGCACCTGCACTGGCTGTGAAATGCGTAGGATTAAACTTTCAAGAATAATTGAAATCCGTTGGTTGGTGCTCCACGTGTGATCTATATTGATGTTTTGTTCGGAACCCTTCAAGGAGTAGAAATTCCAGTACAGAACATCGGGAAGGGACTCCGGGAACATTTCGAAACGCCATACGTGACAGCTAGATATGCTCAAAGCGAACCCATATTACTTGCTGTTTCACTTGCCTCGGTATGATTAATAAAGTGTTATATCAAGATATTTCCTACAAATATTTTGATAATCACGGTTTGTCGATCTGATAACTGGTTTGTGAGAGCTCTTCTAACTATCCTCTTCCTGGTAAATCTCTTCATTCCTTCATAGCTTATTAAACCGACATTTTCAGTTGATTTTTTCTTCTAAATCATCCTTGGCTATCTCCTGTAATTCTTCCACTTCATGTTTCCTATTATTATTACTTACTTAATGTACTTTACTGTTTTATTTATGCACAAAACACACCAAGTTCGTGTACAAGATCTCCATTTTTACGTACCAGATTTTAAAATAAGGAATCGATTTTTCTTGGAAAAAAAGCTCGAGAAATCAGAAATATTATTTCGATGGGAAACTATAGGTGTCGTCACGAGCTTACACGCAACATATTGCTGTTCCCGTGTGACTGAGAGGAATGAAAATGAAAAAAAAATAAATGAGTTACGCCATTCGCTCGCCAGCGTGTTTCGGAGGCGTGGGCCTATAAGCGCCAGCGTCTCTATCGAACGTGGGAAAAATATATGCTCGTAAACCTGAGGCGTGCGCGCTGGACGGCCCAGAAAGGACAGCGACGCCACAGATCAAACGACCATATGGTTGCTCGTATTTGCATCATTCTTCGTTTATGGACGCTTACTTTCCCCATGAATAACAGTTTTACTGCGGTTTCCCCCTGCCCAGTTAATCAATTGTTGAATTTTATGCAAAACTTACTTCTATCCCGCCATCTCTGTGCATCAAAAATGATAATTTCTTTTTTTGTTTGCCATCCATCCGGTAATTCACTCCATTTAAATTACCAGGCGAATTTTAAGTATGTATAATTCAATTATGAATAGAAACATACGCAGCTATGCAAAATCCAGCTGGAAACGGGAGTTATATAACACGCATACTTATGAATTAATTTATACACGTATGCATTGCTAGGTCTGTTACATATTCATTTTAATTATCAAATATTTTTTTCCCTTCGGACTCTTCCTGTGAGTTTTGTGATCTAAACATCTCTATTAGCCACTTCTGGGTAGTCACCTGTTTTTTCATGATTTATTGAATATGTTATTTCCTTTACTGTTAGGTGTAACTAAGAATAGGTTATCATTGATGAACTAGTCACACTTACTTATATTAACGAGTAGAACGTTATGATAAATTTATTTTAAATTGAAGTGATCCACACAGTCACTGTTTTTCGGTGTCTTTTTGATCAAGGTAGTATGTCACGTGAAGCACTGAGAAATATATGGCATAAAAAATTCTTGAAACTAGGACGTTCTTGCAATAAAAATGGTTGAAGACACCATGCTAAAATTGTGATATCTATCTTTTAAGTCATTAGGTGAAAATTTAAATTATGATCTTCATTTGGCTCGATATATCTGAAGTAATGAAAACTTAAATTTTGATTCGTTAGCTGAGAATTTATGTTACCTGATATTAATCTAAGGTTAGCTGTAATAGTAGTGATAAGGGAAAGCGATTTGAAGTTGAGATTTATACGTGTCAATGGGAATAGATGGGTGCCTTGAAGAGGTAAGATTTCCAGGTAAAGAGGGAAATGTAGAGGGAAACCCAGAGTTGGTATTAGCCTATTTCTAATGAAATACGTTCAAGGGTCTCATGAATCAGCGTTCCAATCGATGAAAAGCATATTAAACATAAAGCGTTCTTCACGTTGGACCCCAAAGAGAGATTGGGGAGAGAACTCAATGAAAAATGCTACCAACACCGGGATACGAAAATGAGCCTATCAGCCATTGTGGGCCAATGAGCCCCTAGACCATTCTTATCTCTAGGTGTATCCAATATAAGAAAGTTAATTTGGCTAGTTAAAAATGTAAATAAAGTGGTTATATATATATATATATATATACACATACACACATATATATATATATATATATATATATATATATATATATATATATATATATATATATATATAGATGATGCGGAAGTACTCACGAGAGCAATATAACTTTTGGACGGCACAATAGAACACAGAATAAAACAGATAACACGTAAAAGGACACTCGCACTGTAGATGATTTAAGCTTTCGGCCTACTCCGTATATATATATATATATATATATATATATATATATATATATATATAAACCATAAACACAGTAATCAACCCGTAGGTCGGTTTAGTAGGTGATGGTAGAGCTCACCCATGTACCAAGCCCGACGGCGTATGAATATTCACACATCAGGGTAGGGGGGCCAGTTCCTTTCCCTGCGCCGGTTATGGTTTCCCAGGAAGACCTGGTACCCGAAAAATCAACTAGCTTGGGTGGATCTGCAGGTGCACAAAGTGCCTTGCCCGGGAATCGAGCCCGGGACCCTCCGGTCAGTAGTCCAACGCTCTACCCACTAGACCACCGCGACCCGCACCGCATATATATATATATATATATTAATATTATATAATATATATATATTAATATTATATAATATATATATATTAATATAATATAATATTATATATATATATATATATTAATAAAAATATATAAAGATATGTATTAATATATATTTCTATTTTCCACACTGGTATATATTTAGTCTCATTTAAACGTATAGAATTATAGATTGTGTAAACATGTGATGTGGGTTGCGGTGATCCAGGAGGGGGTAGAGCATTGGACTACTGACCCGGGTCCGGAGGGTCCCGGGTTCGATTCTCGGACAAGTAACTCTGGTCACCTGCAGCTCCACCCAAGATTTCTGATTTTTCGGTTACCAGATCTTTCTGGGAAACCATAACCGGCAGAGGGAAAGAAACTGGCCTCCCTACCCTGATGTGTGAATTTCACATAACGTCGGGCTTACTAGTGGGTGAACTCTACCATCACCTACCAAACCGACCTTCGGGTTGAATACTGTGTTTATGGTTTTTTGTATATGTGATATCGTCGAAGTAACACGGAAGTGTTGAATAAAAAAATCATCCGGGTCTCAATAGTCGTTGACTAAAAATAGAGGGTTGAAATGGATAGTTGTGCAATTGTTTCATGCAGGAGAGAAAGATATTTTGTTTATCCGCATGTATTATGTTATTCTTGTCCTGGGTTTTGACTTGCTAAGTCCTGATGACGACTTTGCAAGTCGACACCTGGGTCGTGGATGTCGAACTATCTGTGGATAAACTAATTGCTTTCTTGTCCGTTGGTGAATTATTTCTACATCCTCCCTCTCATTCCTAACCGTTCTCTCCTTCCCCCGTCCCCGTCCCCTTCTCTCTCTCTCTCACACACATACCTCACCGCCCTCAGCAGTCAGTCTTAGGTATTCTTTTGACGAAGACGGAGCTCAATTCAAATTATCAAGAAATAACGTGTAAGCGTTCTTTTTGTGTTCTTATATTGTTTGTTTCTGTCAAAGTTATATATACACACACAATTATACATATACCTGTGCATGTGTACAAGTGTGTTTATATATATATATATTATTTTTGGTCCCCCTCCCCCTACTAATTAAAATCATTTTGTATTTTACCGGACCTCTCAGGTATCAGGGTAACGTGCGTGCAATTGATTTTTTAGTTATTAGTATGGTGTAAGAAGTCAAAAATGGTTTTTTTCGGAATGTTTAATACAAAAGATAAATGAATGAGATCTCACGACCTAGCAGTCACCGGAAAAAAAACCCGTGCCATAGGGGAGTGATATTGATACGTTCAAGGTATGGAGAGAAGCTACTTTTCCTCTTCGTCTTCGGTGTCTAGAGAATAACTATCTGATACCAGAAAAATTACACAGCTTGTGCGGACGTGTGGGTGCACCTGGGAATCACCCACATTTGATTTGGGGAATTTGAGTTGTCTGGTCAGTTGTGAAACTTCCCGTCCTCTAGGCCACCACAAGCTTCGTTAATCCGATGACATAGAAAATTCAGCCCCAAATCGGTGTTCCATTTTTGGAGGAAATTCTCAAATGTCACTCAAGTGACAAAATCGGTTTATCAGAAAATATTGCGGCGAACACCGCGAATATCTTCAACCAGCTTTGTGTAGCCCCTACGTCAATGGTGGAGTCCCGGTGCGTCAAGGGTAGAGAAGTTTGCAAAGAGAGAATGAATGATAGAATATCCCTCCCTTTCCTGATCTGCCCTCAAATGGAACGCATGTACCACGTTAACTGTAGCAGTCCTATGCGCAACATAATGGCTTAAAGTATTGACGTACTCGAGGAGACCGAGGGATTTAATTTTATTAAAGCATAAATCCTTGTTCACCTATTTGGTTATTCTCTCAATTATTCATTTATTATGACAAAATATTTAAATGACACCGAAAAACAGTGACTGTGTGGATCACTTCAATTTAAATTAAATTTATCATAACGTTCTACTCGTTAATATATTTAAACATACTTTTGAATCTATGATATTTCACACCTTTAAAATATCATTTAGCTGACATTTTTTATTGTTCTACCGGCCATATGGTCATAAGTAAAAATTATTTAAGCTACAATAAATTAAACTAATATAACATACCTGAAGAATTTATGCACCGTATTAATGGAATCAAATTGATTATCTAAATTACCGAGTTTAGATTTAGCAGCATTATGCACATGAATATATAACCGTGTGTGTCTATAAATGTATACATATGCATGTATATACTTGTGTGTATAAAAAACACAATCCCGAATGTCTTGGCTTAAGAGGCAACGTTAGCCAGTACTAAGCCCGACGACGTGTAAAATTCACATATAAGGGTAGCGGGGTTATTTTCTTTCTATATGCCATCCATGGTTTTCCAGGAAGATCTGGTACCTGAGTTTAGGATGCTCTGGAGTGGAACCCGTACCCATCGGGCAGTAGTACAACACTCTACCCGTGCACCACCGCGACCGCTGTATGTGTGTGTATAGACAAATCTATACATTATATATATATATATATATATATATATATATATATATATATATATATATACAAACTTAAAAATCCCGCCATACGGCGAACAAATATTATTTTCGCACATAAAAATAGACATATAATGACAGGGGATAGGAAAACACATAATAGACCAACACAGGAAAGGTGGGGAAGGCGGTTTTGAGCAGATCACAAATGTAAAAATATTTCCTTACCCGGTCTTTTATATGTTTTCCTATCCCCTTTCCTTATATATATATATATATATATATATATATATATATATATATATATATATATATATATATATATATATATATATATATATATATATATATGTGTGTGTATATATATGTGTGTATATATTCGAAATTCTTAATGTATTATATTATTCAGTCAGTTTGAACAAAGTAAATTATTGCTTTCCATAATAGTATCAACTATGATAACTATGAATGAGTCGATATTTGCTATCTATGCAAGATTTGTTCAAGTGCTATGGTTATTATTGGTTATATGATCTGTTTTATGAGGAAATTTGGTTTAAAAATATTTGTAATAGTTTGACCATAAATCTTGCTACTTTTAAAATTATAAAATTTACAAAATTTCACAGCAAAGTTAAGTGTCTTTACCTGGGGGACAAACCGGTACGAATATTTCTTTCCGTAATTGCTCATCAAATCTCTCATATCAAAATTACCTTGACACCTTGTTGGAGACGTGAAAAAACTTTTTTTTTTCTCAGGAAGATCGGGGGGAAACGTTGGAATCCCATATTGCTCTTACCTTAATGCGGTACTTTTGAGGGTACAAATTTTCTCCCAACTGTTTAACAAGCAGTAATTTTCCTCATGATAGTAAATGAACTATTTCCATTTGCGCTGAATCTCCGAAGACATTTCAACGATTTGAACAATTTTGATTGCATCAGTACCAGCATCTCCCGCAAGTAATTTTGATTCCTTTTAATGCCGTGAGCGTCCTCGAGCTCCAATGATTTGTCATGGTCCAGGAAAATGAGAGCGGGTACAAGGATGGAATAGCATTTATAATAACTAATTGCATTAATAATCATTTTATCTTCAAACCCATGGAATATCAACCTACATTCTCCATTATTGATTGTTAGTGTTAGGACAGTACACTTAAAAAAATGTTCATAGTAGTGTTCATTGCTCAACTCTTTAAAGTTAACGCAAATATTACCCCTCTAACAGACTCCCGTTTGAAAAGATTATTTCATTTTATTAAGATTACGTGGACGACATTGACTCCATAGTCACTAGAAGGATACGTTTATTTACCATTGATAATGGTTTACCGTGACATCCGTGATCCTGAGGACACAGCGGCTTTATAAATGACCTTAATGCTATACAACGCTGGCGCAACACTTAGTAATTAGAATTTAACCTAAATAAGTGCGTAGCGATAAATTTTTTGAAAAAGAGCAAGTCCCTCACGAACTCCTACTGCATTGGGAACACCGAAATGGAATGTGTAAACTCAATTAAATACCTACTCACGATCTCTCCTGGGTGAAACACACGGGGAATATATGGACAAGCTAACAAAAAATTGGGATTTAGTCGAAGAGTACTGGGTAAATGCGATGAAAAGGTCAAAGAGAAATGTTATCTGTCGCTGGTTAGGCGTCATTTAGAATATGTTGCGAGTATATGGGACCCTCACGAAGTTGGATTAATTGCCGAATTGGATCGCGTGCAGCGTAGAGGAGCTAGATTTGTAAAACGTTTTTATGATAAACTTAGCAGCGTATCCAAAATATTAGAGCAGCTAGGCTTAGAATCACTCGTGGAGGGAAGGCTAAATTACGAGGGTCATCCGGAAAGTAGTACCCGTTCGTGAAATAAAGACACAAAAGTAAATATTAACAAACATAAAAAATTTTATTTGAAAGAGGATACTTTAAACTACTTCTCAACATAATCCCAAAGCAAATTAAGGCATTTGTCATAACGTGTGACAAGTTTCTGTATTCCTGCTGCATAGTCCTTCGCCGCCAGCTCATTGAGATACAGGGTCACTCCTTCTTTAAGTTCTTCATCGCTGTCAAATCTTTTTCCTGCCAAAAAGTCTTTAAGCTTTGTAAAGAGATGAAAATCTGAAGGGGCCAAGTCCGGGCTATACGGTGGATGGTCGAAAGTTTCCCATTTGAATTGCTGCAAAAGTTTTTGTGTTATCCCAGCTGCATGAGGCCTGGCATTGTCATGAACGAGAATGACACCAGTAGACAATAGACCTCGCCGCCAATTTTGTATTGCCCGCCGTAATTTCTTTAATGTTTCACAATACGCATTGGCATTAATAGTGTCTCCACGGGCCATAAAATCAATAAGCAATACACCTCGTCGATCCCAGAAAATGGTTGCCATGAGTTTCCTGGTGGACAGAACTGTCTTGAATTTTTTTGGTTTGTTTGGTGAATGAGCATGATGCCACTCCATTGACTATCGTTTACTCTCAGGTGATGCATAACAAACCCATGTTTCGTCACCAGTAATTATGCGAGTCAAGAAAGAGTCTCCTTCATCAGAATAACGTCCCAAAAACGTCAGTGCTGCAGCCATACGCTTGGTTTTGTGCTCATCTGTAAGCATGCGAGGGACCCATCTTGCACAAATTTTTGCATAATGCAGATGGTGTTTAACAATTTCATGAACAATTGTTCGAGAAACATTGGGAAAATGCTCACAGATGTCATCAATTGTGACGCGCCGATCTTTCCTCACGAATTCGTCAACTGAGCTCACCAGTTGGTCTGTAATGACAGACGGTCTCCCCGAACGCTCATCGTCGTGTGTGTTCCCCCTCCCCTTGTTGAAGTTGCGACACCACCGCCGAACAGACGACTCGTCCATTACATTGTCTCCATACACCTCCTTTAATTGGCGATGAATATCACATGGGCGAACGTTTCTTGCATTGAGGAATTTAATCACTGCCCTCACTTCACAACTGGCGGCGTTCTCAATTTTTTTAAACATTGTAAACAATCACAGAAACAACACAGGCAATGCTAGCGTCACGCAACTTGGCTCAGAGAAGGCAGACAAGCCACTGAAGCTATCTGATCTCGTCCAGCGGCTACTCGCGTCGTCAGCACTTCATGCGGCACGAACGGGTACTACTTTCCGGATGACCCTCGTACATTTGGAAGCTCTTGCATAAATTGGAAGGGAGTCTCTTTGGCAGTGAAAGTGTATTATTACCCCCATTTTACTACGTTAGGAGAGATCATGTTAATATTATTAGAGAGATTGTATAGAACAGATAGATTTAAGATGTCATTTTTTTTCACGAACGATAGGGTTCATAATAACTTTGTTTTTGATCGCGGTAGGTTATTGCTCGGGTAAAATTGTTCTCCTATGTATTCACCCCCTGCACATACCCTAGCGGTGTATTTATTTATGTATACACCCTAGCAGGGTATATAAATAAATAAAATAAAATAATGTGAACTGAACGATTTTAATTTGGACAAAGTGTAACTTTGTATATTGCCCAGGTCGTGTTTGAGTTGAAATCACTGGAGAAGAGCATAAAATTACTTGAGGTCCTTCCCTGCCGTCAAAACAGCTTCCACGCGTACCTTTAAGGATCTTCCAGAATCCGCCTAGTAGGGAGCCTTCAAGTCGTGGAAAAGCGGCTGGCAGAAGTGTGTCGATGTTCAAGAGACCTGCTTTGAAGAATTCTGAGGCACTTCAGCGATATTTGAAATAAATCTATTTTTACACAACTTTCCCCAATACGTTTTATACAACCCTTGGATATACTGATAACATTCGTAAACCTTATGAAAAGAAATAAAAGTAATTAAAAGTCGAACGAGTAAACGCACGAGGGAAAGGTAAATAAAAAGAGTGGTTTAAGGGGTCACTTTGTGGAAGCGATTCATATCGGAAAAGAAAAATACTTTGTTCTTCCACATACATTTTCTTCTGCACGACCTAGGTTTCGACTTACAATTTTATCATCAGGCGACGGACCGAAGATGTAGCTTTTGCGGTTCTCACAAGGGGGAACCACGACGCATTCCACCTAAAAAGGCTCTCTGTAGCTGGGGCTATGAGCGCCTAGGACCGGCGCTAAGGGCGCCGCTGGCGGAACGCCAGGGCGTGATGCTGATTGGTCGATCTGGGTCCCTCTCAAAAAGGTGGAATGGAACTACCACATAATTAAACAGTGGCTATGTATACACAGTAATTGTCAGGTGAAGTAAATAGGACACACAGCTCTATATATTTGACAGAGAAGAGGAGGGGGGAGAGAAGGGAAACTGGTGTGTACGGGGGGAGGGGGAGAGGGCGGTTGGGAATGGTATCAGGGGGGAGAGGGGCTGTAGAACAGAGGTAGGTCCAGGAGGGGGGATCGGGAGGAATATATCAGGTCATTAACCAATATACCCTTATATTGAGTGTTCTTGGAAATTTACAAACCTTCCAAAGGCATCTAATCTTAAACCCTTTTTCTTCAAATGTAAAATTTCAGTGACAAAGTCCCTTGTTTGGTTATTGCCCAGTAGATGCTGGACGAAATGGGAAGGAGGATTACCTTTTGGTAAAACAGGCGTAATGTTCTTTCACACTTTCACGGAATTTCCGTCTGGACTGGACTGCGGAAACGTAAAGTAAAATAATTTACCAATATATATTTGTCGAGATTTTAACACACGTTCTATTTTGAGGGATGGACACTCTTTGTTCATTTTTGGATCACTTCCACGTGTATATTTGTATCTTCACATATTTATGGTATGGCAACACAAGTTCTTTCAGGGAGACGTTAAAAGTGATATAATTATTATACAATGGTTGAACATATTGATGTTGATTTTCATCGACGTGTTGGAAACAGCAGCTTATTTTCAATAATTTACTAAGTTATTGTTATTTTAGGTTTGTAGTCAAATTGGTTGTAATTATTAATAATTCATATGTAAATTATTTGTTAGTTTACCAGTTCAGTTATGTTTAGGATGGACGCAAATTTAAACCTCTGAATTTCCTTGCCTCGCCCAGATAAAATGATACCACACATAAATTAAGTTCTTCTATTCAGCATATATTCTACCTTCCTTCCCACGTTCCTGTTCTATTCTTCCCGTTTCCTTGCTTGCCTAACGACCTCTCGTCTCTCACTTTCCATCACCCATCAAAATGGCCTGATTCCGCCGTTCCTATCTCGTTTGAATTTCTCCCAACATCAACCCTCCTCTATTTCTCCACCATGATTAAGCCTTTCTCGTTTGTTTTCCTTTATACCTATTTCAACTTTTCTATCCTTCTCCGCATCTATGCTTTAAACACCTCCAATGTATACCTATTTTGTTTCAACAACATTTTTTCCACCACGTTTTTTATAATCGTTTTTCAACGTCACTGTGAAACAATTCCGTCCTCCTTGTGAAAGCCAAGTGTATAAAGCAATTTTACGCTTCTATTTCTACCATTTTCACCATATTTTTTCAAAACAATACCTCGTTTAAGAAGCTTAATGAACTTCAAGTCAACTATTAAACTTAATCTAGGTTTTATCCTTGGATTTTAGTATTTATCTTAGCCGTCCTCTTCTCAAAAACTTCATAACCTTTGTTTTGTTAGCATACAATCTCATCTCATACAAATTACGCTGGTTTTTAATGCGCTTAGCATTGATTGTAATCCCCTGGTTGACTCGCTAAATAAAGTTTGATCATTCACCAATCTAAATGATTTTATTGATTCATCACGTGCTTTCACTTCTGCCTCCAACACATCCCATGCCTCTCTTATCATTGCCTCTGCATAAAAATTGAGTGGACATGTAATATTGAACATCCCTGTCTTACTTTCTATTCTTAGCACTTCTCATCTCGACACCATCTATCCATGCTCATCTCGACACCATCTATCCATGCTCATCTCGACACCATCTATCCATGATATACTTGTTACTTGTCATTTTACCATCTACTACACGGGACTATTCTGTCTATGAAAATTATAAGCTACAGTAAAGTCGTCTATCTCTCCAATCTGCTCCTATTTTCTTAAATTATTACATTAATTAAGCTCGATTTATTCTGAAAAACATCTCAAAATATACGGAACAAACAGTGACATCCTGATTTTTCTATTCTCCTAATTATACTTTGTTGATGATCCCAGGTATCACTATAGTTTCGTGTGAAAACAGCCTTAGTGTTCTATAGTCCTCACATACTGCCTCTTTTCCTTATTTGGGATGTGATCTAACACTAATTTTTCGGAACCCTCCGGCCAAATTCCTTTCGCATACATGCTGCGAATCAGCCCATAAAAATTATTTATTCCACATATTCCTAGTCCCATCACGTATTCTGCGAGGATGTTAACCATCCCCAGAACCTTATTTGAGTTCAATTGTCTTAATTTCCTTTCCATCTTGCAATCAAATATGTTTGGACTTACGTTATCCTCATCTACGTCATATCCTCTTTATTTTGTCTAAAATTGCTGGCCAATCATCCTTATCATATTGATTCACTTCGTATCCTTTCCACGTATCCCTTTCTTTTGGACTCGATTCATACTTCTGGATTCCATTTTCTCAGTCTATTTCCTAATTCTAACAGATTCTGGGAAACTGCGTGAATTAACTACACTGTTCCTTAATGCTTTTTCAACCAAAATATGGTCATATAATGTATATAACAGTCTAAGGAGGTGTCATACCAAGTAAATTTTATTATTACTCCATTTCTCCTACAGAACTGTTATTTCCTCTCCACGGTCATTTTTTTATAGTAACGGTAGTCCCCAACCTAAGTACCATCTCTCCCTTCCACCCTGCCGCGTTCCAATCCGGGTGCACTCGCAGTTATTCATTCTCATTGATCGTACTGCTTGTCTATATTTTTGTCTACTATTGCTTGTTTAAATGCAGACCTAATTAATCACAAAGTTCGGTGGCTTCGATCTTTGTATGTAACATTTTATAATTCATCATCTATATTCAGTACGTTTATTCCCTTCTTTTGTTCAACCGCCACCCTTTGTTGAATATCTTCCCCTCCGCTGTATATTACTATAGAACTATCCCCGCTATCTTTGCATCTTACCGCGCATAGCCGTACAATCTGCATTTACGCTCTTTATCTTTTGCTTTTAATTTTCCACTATTTCTTTTTTAGGTATCATTCTACGTACATTCCGAGTCCATATTTAGATATTTAAGTTTTCTTCTGTGAGTTATTCTCTACTCTAGCTATCGATTTCACTTTGCAAGGATTTCGTGTGATGACGACCGAGGAAGACTTTCCTCTCCCGCCGCTGAACACAACATGTGCTAACGAGTTTATGTATTCGCTGCTGAATGCTTACTATAGTTCATGTCAACCTAACTCCGTTGCAATTAAATTTGTCCTACCACTATCAGAGCAATTATCTGTTTAATTCAGAGAAGACATATATCCTCCTGACAAAGGCTGATGGTTGAGAGTAAGCGTCCAACAATGATCAGCATACATTGGAATTCTAGACCGAGTATATTATAGGATCGGAACTTTATGATAACCATGCTGCAGAGGTAAAAACTTTGAAATTTTCTTTTCGTAAAAATATAAACCCAAGCCTTTCACACCGCTTTGTTTCGGAACAGGGACATGTTTTATCCTATAGAATGCAAAATCAGTCATAGGGATACGTGTGGGGGTATATTCACGTAGATAAATGAAATATATGTGTGCACATGCATATACATACACTTAAACCTAAGAATATGCGTACCTAACTATATCATGCGGTCATAGGTAACATATCAACAAGTTTGAAGTAGGTTTTTTAATAAACATAAATGTTTTTTTAGGTTTGATTTTTTCGGATGTTCATGAATCGTAACCGATGAGGCACCTTTAAGAAAATGTACGTATTAAGTAGAAAATATAACAAATACGAGATTTTTTCAAACACCAAAATAGTTACATGGAGAAAGCCAGGGGTTTAAGAAATATATTAATAATTAATATATATATTTAATATATATAATATATTCATATAAGTTGGACCACATTATGGTTAGGCTAAAATTTGGGAACAGCTTGATTAATTCGCACAGCTCCCCGGGAGCGAATGTGAATTCAGGAGATAATTGGTTACTAATGAAGCTAGACGTCAAACTAAAGAGGATAAAAATAGGAAAGATGGATGAGGAAATGAAACATTAATGGATCGATAATAATGAATACTGACAGACTATGACAAAATATTATAAATGAGAAAAAAAGATGGGTGCAGCATATAAATGGGAAAATATCAAAGATGAGATATCAAAAGGTGTAAAAAAAACTACATGAAAAGAACACGACAACCTTGACTTATGAACGGCATAATTAGAAATATAGTAAAGAGAAGTAAACGAAAGAATGACAGCAGAGTTAGGTAAAGGGAAGCATGAAGAGGTAAATAATAAACGAATGGAGGAAACAGACGGAAATAAAAAAGCGTGGTTGAAGACAGAGAGTAGGTATGCGGAAAGTTTTTAGAGGAAGGGTGAAATTAGTTAGGGTTAATTAGTTAGCCATACAGGAAGGTTGAAGGATTTTCAGGAAGGAAGATGGGAAAATCGTAGCAAACAATCAAAGATAAGTCTAAATTTAATGGAACCAGGGAATATTTGACAAAAATGGAAGCAGATATAGAGAAACTAAATGATGAATATATTTAGACCAGCAAGCTTTCATATAGAAAGTGAAATGACGAGGAAGAAGATTTCTTTGGTCCGGATTAACTTGATAAGGAGATAGAAAGATAATTAAAATAAAATAAAACCGTGAAGATACATTCCTATGAAACTCCGAGTTAGAATTTTGTGGTAGAAAGGGGTTTCTTGGATTAATTCATAGGATTTTTAAGGGATGAATTTGGTCGGAAGATACCTTCACATCAGTGCTAGTTCCTACCCCAAAAAAGAATGAACGGCAACTTAAGACTATGAAGACTAGAGAACAATAAGTTTAATTTCCCACGCAGCTAAATTGAGTCTCAGGATCATCAATAAGAGGATGAAGAGCAGGACCAATGATTATTTAGGGGATGATCAGTTTAGATTCAGAAAGGGGAGAGACACGCGTGATGTCATTGCAGTAATGATTTCAATAATAGTGAGAAACATTCATGTGAAATACAATCAGGATATATTTTTCTATTTTGTAGATTCCGACAAGGTATTTAAAAAAGCCGGATGAGTTCAATTAATGGAAGTACTGCAGAAAATAGGAGTAGAATATAGGGATAGGAGACTTATCCGTACCTTGTATATGCCCCAGACATATGAGAGTGGCTGATGGAGATTTCGGATGAGTAGTGTTAGAAAAATGGACAAGACAAGGGTGTTAATTATGACCTGCGGTTTTTAACGTATTTGTGGGGGAAATTTTTGAAGAGGCATAGGAATAACGGGAGCTGGGAATGAAAGTTGGTGGATAATTTATGAAATTAGTTGTGCTTGTGAGTGATCAAGATTTAGTGTGCCCCTCAGCCTAGGTGTTACGACTATTGATGAGCACTCTGGGAAGTCAGTGCGGTAGTAATGGGAATAGAATGCATGTAACCAAAAAAAATTTGATCCCATTTCCTATAAAGAGGAAAGCTATTTTAAATATTAACCTAGGAGTTCATAAACTACAGCAGTTGGAACAGTTTCCGTACCATGGAAAGGTTTATGGCCAAAATGGTAAATTTAGAAGGACTAAAAGGACATTCAGGAAATTCATTACACAAAGAATTTTTCACAAGGAGAACAGAAATCGAGACTGAGATGTTGCGTAAGGGAGTCATGGAAAGGCTCGTTAAAACTTTGATATTGATCGTGGTTTTGTGGCTCCTAAACATGTTTGTTAAAGTAAGACGATAGGCGTATTTCACAGGCGTTTGAAAAGTGGAAGAACCCTAAGGAAGTGAGGAAGAAGCAGGATTAGGACTCAAATTTGGAACATAATGAAGATTGGCAGAAAGTGTGCGGAGTTGAAAAATGGTTTAATGAAGTGTCGTAGGTCAAGGTGTGTTTTGTTAGGAGAGGCGCTGAAATATATGCTTTTACAGATATGTAGTCTGTATTCATCACAAGCTTACATTGTACGGTAGAATACCAATAATAATGAGGAATAAACTCACTTTTCTCTCATTTCTTCCAAACTCGTCAAACTCCCATTGTTATTTGGTTCTTTCTTGTTATACTATAAGTGCGTTTAATGAATGCTTTATCCCTGTGATTCTACTATTTTTCGCCATGAGAATCTCCATAGGAAAATATGACCCATGCAATTTTTAGTAATCTCACTTCTCTCATTTACTATTCTCTCATATTACTGCTTCTTATGGAGGTACCGTCGTCTAATTGAAAAAAATTTAAATATTTAATCGGTCTTACCTCTCCAGTTAATATTGAATAGGAATAGAATCAGTGGGTGAATTCAAAGGACACTGTGATCCGCTCGCTCCCGGAACGAATCCCTGTACCAATCCCACGGTGCCACGTAATATCCAATATGAAATGAATATGAACTTCCATAATGGAACTCTGAATACGTACCTTGACCTCATTTAATTCAAAAAATAGCAAGCAATTCAAATAGGAAACGAATTTCTCAGTCAGAAATAAAAGCATATGAGCGCGGGGTGTACGAAAAGAAAACAGGAATGAAGAACGGAGTGAAGAGTTGGAGAATGGGCGTTTGAATGCTCGTTTGGAGCGGGTGACATTCGTGCTTTCTTTTGGGGAAGAACTTGCGTGATTCTTGGGTCCCATTAAGCTGGTATCGTGCATTTTTCGCCTCTTCTAAATGTTTAAATGGTGTTTCTTTTTACCAGCTACATCGTTAATGTACATTTTTCAGAATGCACATAACTCTGTGGTGATTTTCTTGTTTCACGTGCAGGATAATCGGTCTGAACATATTAGAAACCACTGATAACTATAATAAAGCATTTATATCGTTATTTATACATATTTGAAGTCTGTTGAACACCACTCAACCAAAAAACACAAAGTTGAACATTAATTCACCCAAAAATAACATTATATAACGGTACTCACAATATAACAGACATTGAAGTTGTTCTAGATCTCGTTACTGCCAATAAAATATTCTTCACTGTTACATTACGTTTGGGATTATGGGAGGGAATGTGAGGGAAACAAATAGTTATTTAACATAGTTGTGGAAATGGATTTTTCTCTTGGCATAATTTTCCATTCTTGGAAGAGCATTTCTATTCCTTCAAAACACTTGGCGATCTTTCTGTTTTGCAAGCTAAGAAGGTTATAAGGCTTAAAGGTAATGTAATATCTTTCCATATCTTTATATATAAATAAGAATTTCATCTTTCATTAATGCAGTGTCCATTACGACCAAATTCAAATGTATTTATTTGAAGGTGATGTGCATGAGGATCTTAGGATAAATCAAGATACATGCAAGCTTGAGAATGTGAAAAATTAAATAATATCCGATAAAAATATTGGATGCTTATTTTGAAAAAAACGAGCTTACTGATTAAATGCTTACTACATCTTAAAAAACACCTACCATGATGGTTTATTCAGATATATAGATAGGAGTAGAAGTATGAAACCATCCAACCGTAGTCCGTAGCTATTTTTAAAATGTAAAACTGATTCGTGGGAGCTCTCTTTAAAATATTTCAAAAAATAGAATGAAAAATAATTAATAAATAGACAAAGACCACAAAATTGGTTGATTTCAATAGTGAAAATCTAATGATGAGGATAACATGGGCTTTAATCATTGGTAAACTGATCCAAAACTTTTGAAAGGGTATAAAATTTAAATGAATTCTTGCGTTAGATTAAATTTCCGGCAAGTCATTAATAGTTGGGAAACTTTCATTAAAGTTTTTTTTTGAGTCAGAACATTCCCAAATTTCCTCTCCGGTTGGAAATCAAAGATATTCTATTATAACCCTGAAGCCTTGAAAGTGCCCTTTGGGTGCCAGCAAAAGGTTACCATAGGACTTTATTTAATATTAAAAGAAGAGTGTTTGGAAAAGAAAAGGGGCTTAGATTGAACTTACGCAATCAAAACCTCGATGAAAAACTATCATTTCAAAATTACAGAATGCGCTCCAAAACAAATGCAATAATATTTTAAAATAATTTATTGAAGAGATTTGCATTATTGCTTAAAATTCTTCATAGTACTGTTCTTGGACCTCAACACATTTTATCCAGCGACTCTGCCATGACCGGTACGTGCTCTGGAAGTCGTCTTCAATGACCTAAGGTGTTCGTCACGCCTGATTCTATTGACTGCTCTGCTCTTCTTTTGACGAAAAACGGGTTTCTTTCAGGGCAGTCTTAATGCAAGGGAACAAAAAAAAGTCTTCTGAGGTGACGTCAGGACTATAGAGGGGTGGGTAGAGTTGGCACTTGGTGATTGGCCAGGAACTCTCGGACTCGCAACGCGTTGTGTCAAGGTGCGTTGTCATGATGGAGTTTCCAGGTAGCGGAGATGTGTTTTCTCGTCCTGATGGCCATTTTTCGGAGTCTTTTCAGCACATTCCCGTAGTAGGCAGCGATAAATTTCTGTCCTTGACGAAAAAACTCCTTATGGACCACTCCTTTACTGTCGAAAAAGGCAATGTGCAATGTTTTTACTTTTGATTTGCTCATTCTTGCCTTTTTGGGGTTTGGGCTTTGGTCGGTGTGCCACTCAGAGATTTGGCATTTTTTTTTTGGGTCGTATTAAAAAACCCAGATGTCATCACCAGTGATGACATTGTCCAAATAATCAGGTTAATTTTCAATACAATGCACAAGTTCACCTGAAATCCCCGCATGGTTGATCTTGCGTGACACGGTCGGCACGTAGAAGTTTTAAATAACTAACGACCTGCCGCTTACACAGCTTGGGGAGCACTGAGACCGGTTTTGCAGCAAAGCTTAGCAAGTGTTTTGAGTAAGTGTTTTGATCCCACTCCGACCAATATAGGCGCGGTGAAGCTTCCTGTAAATTCATTCACGGAAATGTACATTTAATCGTCTAAAGAGGTTCGTAAAATTAAGTAAAACCCTGAAAAAGTGGCAAGGTTCTTGCGAAAGACGCTTACCCTGAATATGTTTGATTTAGCGATGATTAGGACAGCACTAATTTTGTACAAGCCCACCCATGTTACCTGAAAAAGTAGACGCCAATTCGGAACCGAGAAAATCGAGGAGAAAACCAATAATTGTAATTTGCCAAGCTAGGGCGACACATACGGGATGGAGGGGACTAAAGGCGGATTTGCGAAGCTTGCTAAATCTACGAGAAACTCCGCTCAGGGAATCCAAATTAACTATTATCGTTGGCAATCGCTATTACTCGCAAAAAGTTGGCACGCTCGTCGACCCTAGCTCCAGATCTCATTCAATAGAAGCTGTGTCTAAGATGGACTTACTAGTGTTGTGTAATGGAATGACCGGAGCCCCTAATCGATGGAGCCCGAGTTCGACTTGGGCATCCCTTGTAAACGAGATTTAATTAGTATTCGGTGAGATTTCCAAAAAACCTTTCAATGGTACAGCGCTTCTCAGTACAGTGTGACGGATTAATACACATTGATGCCTACCCTTCTCTCAAAATAATTAAACAAATAATTTCGTGATTTTTTGTTATTGAAAAATCACATCTAGTTAATATTATATGCATACGCACAGTAGCTCCTTGACATTATACAGCAAGGAATACAGGACATTGATCTAAGAGAATAGAAACTACTTGCTATGCTTCACCACCATCTTCTTAAGGAGGAGCCTTTTCGTTCCAGTCCTTTACTGTTCTTTTTGAATCCGTTGATGTTGTGACTCTCACAGTGCCTTTTATGCAATCTAATAATTTCTTCCTTGGCCTTCTCGTCTCTTTTTTTCCTAGTACGTATTTTTACCTCCATTACATTTTCCAAGAACTTGTGTTACCACAGAATATGCCCAATAAATTTAATTTTCCCTTTTTCTATCCGTTTAATTAAATTCCTTTCCTCTTAAATTGCTCGCTGTTAATACTTTATGTTGCTTTTCTTTCCTGGTCATCTTTTTATTGTTATCCTTCAAATTTACTTTTCCATTGACACCAACAGACCTCTCCATCTTTCTCCCCAGTTCACTGGCTGTGCTCATTATAAATATTTTTGCCAAGCATATTCTAATTTTCAATTGTATATGTTTGTTTTCTTAAAGTTTTTTTAAAATTTCATATTCCCTCTTTGGTAAAGCTATTCATATTTTCCCTGAAGAGTTGCTTCTATTTGCTCTTAGAATTATGTTCCCAAGTTAAAAACCTCTTCTACTTGGTTTATCCTGGAATCTCTTCTCATTAAATTTTCTAGGCGTTCTTTTCTCTTTCTATGAACTATCATATGTTTCCTTCATGTTTATTTTCAGTTTCCATTTTGCCAAAGCTGCGAACATTATTTTGATCTTTCAATTCAGTTCGTTGGCTGATTCTGCAAGTATCAATGTATTAACTGCAAACCTAACGGAGTGTATAGTCCTTCTATTTACCATTAAACCATTAGTATTTCTCTTCATTGTCTCCATAGTCTCTTCAATATCTAAGTTGAATAATTATAGCGAAAGTAGACATCCTTGTCGAACTCCATTTCTAGGTTTGACTTCTTTTTCATTGTATTCTCAGAATGTGCTGCATCATTACGAATCAATAATCGTAAGGACGCTTTGGAATCTATGATATCTTAGGATCTCATTTACTCTAGGTACACATATAGAGCTTTCGGTTCCAACAAGTACTCATCGAGAAAACAGGAGCCTGAATCAATATCTCTTTGGTAAGCAAGGTAAGACATGAAATGTTATATTCGGAAGGGCAGACGGCTGAAGCTATTGGGCGAAATTCGTAGAAGGCAGAGAATGTTAAGGAGAATTCGAGAGGTAACGAGATATTGGCTGCGAGAGATGGAAGATCGTTAGAGAAGCGTCGTAGAGGGAGCATTTAAGGTCGAACTGAATGGTGAAGAACGTGCGTTAAGCTGAATATGTGAATGCGGTACTTACGGAAGTGTTTTTGTGCTGAGTGAATAGTTGTAATTCGTTCACTATATTGCGTATTAATTGTCATAAAACGTCCAATGCATATATTTGATAGGGTTAGTGCCTGCAGTGAAAATAAATAATACCGCTAGAAATCTCTCTCTGCATCGTGTGCCACGAAAAAGATGCACGTAGCTGAATATTATAAAAAGTAAACTTACTCGTGAAAGGGAATTAAAGGGACTTTCCAGGTATCCAATGGTGGGTAGACGAGGTCACGTTGGGAGGTGGGAAGGCCCAAGGAATCGCAAGTCGTCTCATGAACGAGGGGTATTTTGTACAGGTGGCGAAAAAACCTAAGCGTGGGGGAAATATCCTTGACGTCATACTTGTGAGACCGAAAAAGTGGATGGGGCAAGTTGAGGTCCTTCCGAAAATAAGCAACCATTCAACTGTGCGTATCTAAACTGAGAGAGGTCTCAGTATAAGGGACTAGTAAACAAAAAAGACAGTATGGCATTATAAACAAGGAAGAATAAGGGAGGGTTCCAGACCTTTTTAAGGGAACAGTATTCGGAATGGGTAAGTGGTGGGCAGAATGTAGAAGAAATCTTGGAGACATTTAAAGAGCTAATGGAGAAGAGATTAAATAACTTTGTCCCGAAAAAAATTCTGAAAGAAAATAATAACCCAGAGTTTTACAACCGCAACATCAGATCCTAGAAGAAAAAACTAGGAGTGATTCATAAAACACGGAAAGTGAGCTCGGAATGGCTCATAAATTACAAAATATTAGTCCGTGAATTAAATAGAGAAAAGAAAATAGCCAAAGAAACTTTCCTACAGAACATAATCTCGAAAGATAATGAAAATGAATTGTAGAAGTACTTCCGGAGAAGGAAAGACTACAGGGAAAGCATAACAGCTTTAAAAAAACAGGTTGGAACACTAATGGTAGACGATAAGGAAAAAGCTAATGCATTTATAATTGGTATTCAAGTGTATTTAAGGGGATGGTAAACAAAATGGATTCTGTATATACATCTCTGAGTCGGAATGGAGGCAGCAAAATTTTAAATACGAAAAGTATTGAAACGACGATAGCAGAAATTTATTAAAAATTAGGAAAATTAGGGCAATTAATTTAAAAGGGCCTAATGGTATTTCAATTGACTTGCTTAAATTGGGTGTAAGTGTAGTTTCATATAAATCAATTATTCAATTTAACCTTAAACAATAATGCCCTACTAAATGCTTGGAAGGAGGCATATGTTTCATCAATTTTCAAAGGAGGAGATAAGGGACTAGTTAATAATTATAGTCCGGTAAGCTTGATGTCAATTGTATGCAAGCTGTTAGAAAATATAATTGCCAATTATCTCTGGGATTTATGGGGGAGTGAGAATTGGTTGTACAGTCGCCAATATTGTTTCAGAAAATGGCACTCTTGCGAAATTCAACTAGAAATATCCGACTCGATGAATGCGGGAATATAAATGTATGCTATAATAGTCGACCGGTTAAAAGCCTTTGACAAAGTTGGCAACGATCGCTTAATGCTTAAGATGGGCCAACTACCACTACACACAAATGGAAGAGTAATCTCTTGGGTCAAAAATTTCATGGAAGGTTGAAGGCAAAGGTTCAAATTCGAAGTGTATTCTGAAAAAACGAGGATAACATCGGAAGTCCCGTAAGGAAGCGTACTTGGCCCGCTCTTGTTTTTAATCTATATAAATAATCTCCCCGTAAATATTAAATCTCAGATAACACTCTTTGCGGACAACCGCATTATCTACAGAAAAGTCGAGAATGATATCGACCGCCATGTACTGCAAAGGGACGTTAATAAAATGAGGGATTAGGCGACAAATAATGGGATGGATATTGATGTTAGTTAATGCAAATCCAACACTCTCCAAGGTAAATGGAAACAATTATTAGGTAATCTACCGGTTAAGGAATGTTTTTGGATGGACACAACTGTCAAATAAACATTTTGTAACTCCTAACAAAACCCAATACAGCAACCCAAGCTACATCAGGTCCCTCTTCATCTCTGTGTACTTCCTTCCTCCCTTCATCCCGTCCAACATCCCTATCCTGTTCCTGCCCTTTCCTCGTTTGCCATCCATTCTCCCCTCTATTACCTTCTTCAACATTCCACTACCGCTCAATACGCCTTTCATCCATTTTTCCTGCCTCCGTGGAATTTCTCCCAACAAACACCTCTCCTCGCCCACCATCCCTAGTACTTCCTCATTTGTTTTTCTTTCGGTCCATTTCACCTTCTCCATTTTTTTCCACGCCCTCATTTCAAAAGCCTCCAATCTACGTCTATCCTCCTGCTTCAGTGACCACGTTTCCGCGCCGTACATAGCTACGCTCCATATCAGAGTTTTTACGAGTCTTGTCTTAACATCCCTACTCAACGTCCCCGTCATCAACTCCCTCCTCCTTGAGAAAGCCTCCTTGCCTAGCGCAATTCTTCTCCTTACGTCCCTACCACTTTGACCGTATTGGTCCAAAACAATTCCGAGATATGCAAACCGTTCTACCTACTCTATTTTTCCCCTCCTATTTTAATGTTTAGCTTAGTCTTTTTCTTTCTGGAAAATCGCATAACCTTTGTTTAATTAATATTGATTCTCATCCCATATTTATCGCACTGAACCTCCAATTCACTCAGCAATGCCTGCAACCCCTTGGCTGACTGAGCAGCTAATGCTTATGGAAACAATAAGGACAGCAAATTCTCGGAAAATGTCATTTCTAGAAGTGATAGGTGAAAAGTGATAGGTGTCTATTTAACTAAGGATTCATGGTGGGGGCTAAACGTGGAATTCAATGTTAAGAAAGAATTCAAAACGCTTCATTGGGTGATGAGAAACCTCAAAGGAAGCATTAGAGCAACTAAGGAAAAGGCATATGGGACCCGAGTAACACCAGGTTTACAGAACTCATCACTTGTATGGTGCTCGCACGAAGAAGGACATATTACAAAAATGGAGAAGGTCCAAAGAAAGGCTGTCAGATACGTACTGGGGAAGCATAGTAGGATAGAGAGTGTGACTGATATGTTCAAAACGCTGGGCTGGGAATATTTACAAAGTAGAAGAAATATAAGCACACTTTGTGGAATGTTCCGCATTCTGAAGGGAGAGAAAGCTTGGGCAGAACTAAGGGAAGAGGCAAGAAATCCAAATTTTATGGGGTGAAATGATCACAAATTCAACTTAAAATGCCGGGCACAAGGAGCGAATAAAAAAAATCTTCGTTTCTTAATAAAACAATTGTCGATTGAAATGCTTAACCTGCAAAATTATTCGAGCCCTTTCCTAGAAGGGTAAATACTTTTAAGAAATGATGTAAACAATTTATGTAATAATTTTATTCTTTTGGTTTATCAAAATGTAGGTAACAGCATAGTTTTGATTTTTTTTGTTGATTGGGAAACTGATGTTAATGAGATGGGAATCTTATTTTTTTCGTTTTAGAGATTGGTGTTTGGAAGTTTCCTTTATGTGTGTAAAATCGCTCCTGCGGTTGAAAAAGCCAGTTAAAGTGTTCGACGAATTGTAAAAAATAAATATTACAAATATGATATCTTGTTGATATCGAAGACGTAGAAAAATCCTCGATTTCTTGTCTGAAACATTATTTTCAACTGTTGTACAGTTTCTAAATTGAATGTCAGGCATAATAGACGAAGTATTAGTTTTAATAAATAGGTTATTAAAGAGTAGCTCATCAGTTAAATGTAGAAGACTTGCATTTAACTCTGCAACATGTTGATTATTCAGCATGAAATATTTATTGCATAATTTTAATCTAATATTCTTTTCTAATAATGAAACGAAAAATAAATTTAAAAATGGATAATTAAAAGTATTGCTTACTATTTCATTATCCAATATGCTATAATAATCCGTTGTATCATTCCAAATTGATTATGACCTCATTTTTAAAGCCTATCCTCGCCTACCATCTTCATTCAATGACCATGATTCCGAGCCGTACAAAACCACGCCCCATTAAAACATTTTGCCGAATCTTTACTTAACATCCTTTTTTTTACGTTACTGTCATCAACTTCTGTTTGTGGAAGCTCCCTTGGCTGACGCAATTCGTTTCCTTATGTCCTTATTTCTTTGACCAATTTCGTGAAAAAAGGAGAAAATATTTGCCATCCATTATCAATATACTCATCCTGTTGAAACGAGTGCGTAAGACGATTGAATTTCAGTCACAGCAAAGGTTACTTATATGAAACAGCTAAGGATTATACTCAGTATCGCTTTGAAGAGGCATTCATTCGTTACACGCATGGCTTGGAAATTAATAGCGGTGTAAAATTGAAAGCGGCCATTTTCTTCTAATTTGAATCTAAAATGCTTCGTGAGATTTGAGCCATTTCATCAAAAGGAATGTGTTAGGAATTGAATACAAATGGTGCATGCAGTTTCTTGGGTCGTGAACAATTTTCGGCACATGACCAAGCGTTTCAGCTAATTGCCATTTGGAGACTCGGAGATCCAACTATTGATTAAGCCTATTGGAAAAGTGTCAGTCCTGTGATTTTAAATACGATGCTCAGGAAATAATTTCTCGCTCTCCAACAGAAATTCGAAAAATAAGGTCAATATAAGCAGAGATAGCTTGTCGGAGAGATAAATTTAAAAATATTTTTTAACCCTCGCTCAACACAAAGATCACGACCAAAAGATAATGACGTTCTAAGTCATTAACCACAAGAAAACATTCCATTTTTTAGAATATGTCTTCTTTTTTGTGAAATATGTTGTGGATAAAGGTGAAATGAATTTCATTAGTTTGTTAATTTGTCAGTTGAATTATGTTTTCAGTACTGATCTTTTTTCTAATTATTTCAATATTTCACTGAATGAATGTTTATATTGATTTAAATTATTACAGAAAATTGACTTCTTGTAATTTTTAAAAAATATTATTTAAATCATGACAATCATTTACCCAGCCGTGATGTTCTAGAGGATATTAATATTTTATTTTTCTGAATTAGGAGATAAGATAGCCTAGGGTGTGGAGAGTTTAGCTTCTGAACCGGGGTCCCGGGTTTAATTCCTGGAGATTGTTGAACCCCCCCTAGTTTTATCCGAGCTGCGTAATTGTTGGGGCAGCAGATCATTTAGGGAAAGGCAAGCGTTACATAAAATGAGACTGCCCTTCTACCTCATCTGAGTAAATGGTCTTGCTTCATTGCCTGCTCCAGTAAAAGTAGCCGTGGTGATCTTAAATATTAAGGCTCAATTATCACCAAACAAACTTTCCTTCTTTTTTGGTTACTTAATTAAACAAGAGTTACCCTCGAGGGTACCCTCTCGTTTAATTTCACAAATCTATATTGTTAACCATTGACTAACGGAAAAATGAATTATATCTATTCGATAGAAAATTCTAATTGTTGTCTGAATGTTCTTGATTTCGGAAACTTAAAGAGATTTGTACGAGAATATTATTAAAGTTTAGGTCGATGAAGTAATGAGCAATCCAATAATGTAAACTGAATGAACAACTGATAAAGGAGTATTGAAGCTGAATGGTTATCGCAATTAAAGTTGTGAATGGGTAAACAGCTGGACAGCAAGGAAGATTCCTGTAAACAATGATGGTTTATTTTGTCACAACTCTATTTATTTTTCTACATTTGTCCCTTAGTTCCTCTTTGGTAGTTGCTCTTCTAGAATTCTTTCAATTGTGCTCCAAACAATTTTCCATTGTGCCTCAATTTGTGTTTATCCTTTTTTTTCTCCTTATTGTGCTCCAAATTTTCTTTTTCCCCTCTGCTATTCTGAATCCTTCCGCATTTCTCATGAAATCCGTTCATTGACTGTACCATTCGAAACATACCTTTCTCTGGTTTACTTTTCCGTTTTTTCAAATGTCTCTGATACGTATGATGTTACTACGCCCATTCCATTCCGAATGTTTTCTCATACTCCAAAGTTAATTGCAGTGTCTTCTTTAAGTAAATTTGTTATTTCTCACTTAATTTAGTTAAGTTAAATTGTCTTTTTCCATTTCCTCACTTGATCTATGCTTCGGTTGGTTTCCATCACACTTCTTATGTATCATATTATCCCGCTATGTAGCTCTCATAGATCTAATTGGTCTCTTAGTTTCTAATTTCAACTCCCCTTTTACGTATTTAAGGATATCAGTTCATTATGTTAGTTATGTGTTTCTTCCTGTTGATTTCCATTTTGTATTGAGCAAACAAGTATATTGATGCATTCAAAGTTTCTGTGCTCTTTACCCGTCCTAATTCTACATTCCCTTGGCCATGCAATTGCGCCTCTTCCTACAGTATTAGGTTCTGTCCTGAAAGGTCCCACAACAGGCTCGTTAAAATAAATTTGATGGGGTTTCTTTAGAACTATGGTTATAAAATGTATTTTATCTCACAAAATTTCGTTTTCTCACATATTCCTTGCATCCCGCATTGATAGGTCGTGAAGGGAAGCCTTTGGTACAATGCAAAGGTTTTCGTAATCCTGCTTTTGGTTTAGTTGAAAAATGGTTAACTTACTATTTTATATTTAGTATTATCGTGCGATATGTTTTTAGCCGCAGGATCATTTTTAAATAAATCTCTTCCAGTGATCGGGCTTTAAACATTATTTTCATATTAAAGCTTAATAAGCATAAGGAAATATCCGTCATAACTAGAGTTAAAAATTATCGCCGAGGAAAAGCGGCTCTTTCCCCGAAAGAGTCATTACTTAAGAGTTTTATGTTGAATTTTGTATAGTAATTCCCTTACCTGACCATCCCAACTGCTTACGCAATGTTTCCTTTCTCGAAAGATAGCTCCTTTTTTTGTCGTGAATTTTTTCCTCCAGCGATTGAAAAAGGCAATATCTTTGCCGGCAACGTCGCAGATTTCTTCTGGGGAAAATTACTGTTTGCTCGCGAAAATACGAGTGATTCAATCGTCTTTCATTCTAAACTAAAAATTCCTTTGATAAAAAGAGGTATTCACATCGGAAGGAAATTTCTAAGTCTTAGATTGGCCAAGCGGAATTTCATTTAGGAAAATAGGTCAATACTAGTTGTCAAAAACTAATTTGGTTCTTGAGAATTATGTATTAGTAAGGAATACGACCCATTTAGATGCCGTATTCCCTTCATTAGCATCAAAATATGTTGATAATAATATTATAAGAAAAACGAAAAAAATACAACAGTGTTCAGCTCGTGACAGTAGCCTTATTTTGTTCGTTCACGAAAGAAGTACAATTCATAATAATCAATCAAACTAATTAGAGTTGACAGAATAAGTAAACCATTTGTGTAGAACTATTTTTACTTTGTTACACTTAAGCTTAATTTTCTATTTGCAGCAGCCGTTGCAATTAGAACCAATATCGGTTCCCAGACGGTAACCGTAGAGGTAATAAACGACACTACAACGAAATTCTGATTTTGCCTGTAAAAATTGTCTGCAGAATCCCAAGTATTGCCATAGACTGTTTTTCTTTGTCCTGTAGTACAGCTTGAAGATTGTTTCTATTATTTCAAGTTGGGAGATAATCAATTTAAAATGAAGGTTCTCCAGTTATTTCTCTCTCAAAAATAAATATTAGGACCCTTGGTGCTACTGTGAAAGAAGATCGCCGAATGACGAAAATAACACAACCGGTTGCAATGTCGAACATTTCATTCACTTGCAAAAATTTGTTATGCGGCGTATTTCTTCGCGGCGGATTCCCTAAAAATCCTTTTCAAAATCGCAATAATCTCGTAAAAATAAATGTGAAATGTAATTTTCATTCTCCTCCAAACAGCCCAGACCTAGCGCTTAAACGGCCTCGTTAATGCCTCGCATAAGCCTTTTTCCTTTCTGAAATTGGATTACCTCGTTTCGAGTGCATGTTGTATCTTTTCACTCTTATCCCTTATCCCAACGCGACCGAACAACAGAAGCACCCTGATCCGGTACTCTTTTATTGCCATAGGATTCAATCATCATAGTTTCCATACTCTTAAAAGTCAACTTGAATCTTATATTTCTTTCGTTACAAGTTCCACCCGTCTCTCATATTTCGTACCGCAAGTAACTTCAGCAAAGCATTCCTCCGTTATACGTATTTGCCGGAGCAATCTATAGATTAAGTGACAATTTACGAGGAGATTACCGAAAAGTCAAATTTTATAAACAAATGTAGATTTCTCTTAAGGCGATACAATCATTCAGACCGTATTTACGTTTTCTTTCAATTACTGAGCAATTTAATGGTCGGGGTTGAAATTAACTATTGATAATAAAACAAAGTGTTGGATTTAGTTGAAGTTACCCTTCAATTTAACGAGATTTGATGAAACCTGGCCTAAAAAATAAGGGAGAATTTAGCACGCCGTCGTTTTTGTGTCTTACATCAAATATTAATTTGCATACTCTAACCCGTGCCACTAACACCTATTCTTCGGAAGTCAACACGGCTATAATTTCCACTTTTAATAAACAATTAATGCAAATGCACATAGGATACTCGATACTCTATTTTTGGTTCATCGATTACCATATATTCATGTTAGAATATAGCTAAATTAAAGCATTCGCATAGACCGGAATATGGACCCGGAACCCTCAATTTCCGGTTAAGTGGTTCCACTGTGGATTCTTACTTAATATTATCTATCAATATTTTGGTCTAGTTTATTTAAATGTCACGCAAGCAATTCGACGTACTTTCTTTGAATTAATCGCAAGGAATCGCATAATAAAACTCTTCTAAGTTGGCAATTGTAACATTCCTGAGATAATGAACTAAGTTGGAAATTGATCAGTTTCAGCTGAAATAAAGATATTTTTTGTTAAAATAAGAATATCTATAACCAGATGACAGAAAATACTTCTCAAACAAAGTTTTGAATTCTAAAATCCACGAAAAGGCTGTGGCTAATGGGAAAGATTTACCTGGAATCAAACCAGAGAAATGTTGAAATGCCATAAGTTAAACTCCGGGAATTACTCTCCATGCATTGATATATTAAGCATACTAAATCCCTGAAGATTCCAATTCGATTGCAATGGTAGTTTTGCATTTTTTTCAATTTTTTCCATTCTAACATATGCCTTGAAAGGAATTATCGGGATTTTTAACTCAAAACTCAGGACACCCAGCGACGGCGTCCCAATTTTTACTATGCTTACTAGATATCTCCAGTGGTCTCCTAAAACCCTGTCATCGCACACCTTACAAGTGTATAGCTCGTGAATAATTACCCTCAAATCGTGAATTATCTTTTCGGTGGGCAATTTGATATCATACTGAAGGTAAACGAAAGGAATTACCTGTTTTCTCATTAACTGCCAGAAAGGTGTTGGAAAGAAATATTTTCTTCTGAAGAGATTTTATGACCTGTTCTTTACCCATAAGAACATAGTTGTGTGCAACATTCGGGCAAGTGGCAGCCCAAGTTAGTTCACCTGTCATGGGAATGTAGTGAAAAAAGTCTATGATAGTTGATTAAAACGAAAATGTTAATGGTATCTCAATTTTTCCCCTTAAACTAAGATGGGTCTTCAATTTTACGAGTATCCAACAACATATAAAACGTATTCCAAAAACCTTTCCTTTAATTCATTTCCTAGAATAATATTTTCCATTTTTTTCTTTCTACGTGCGTCAAGGATAGTTCATTATCAAGTATACATCTTCGTTCGTACTATTAAGTTCTCATTTGCTTACCACATACTTTTCTCTTTTTGTGTCAGAGAGTGTTAGAGTAAATCAGATCTGTGATCTATTTGGTAGAAAAACGAACCCTTAATTTATGTATTCGATATTTATCCTTTTATAAAGTACTGTCTGATCTTCTGATAAAGTGGTGAGCACAAAACATTTTCTGATTGTAATGATTAAAATACAACGATTTGAAAATTTTGTTATAACCCATCCCGATTCTTCAAGAAATCAATCAGATTAAGAGGTATTATATTCATGATACGATGACGTTTATTAAATCGCGATGGTTTTAGATGAAATAGAGAGTTGCTGTATGGGCTATTACATTATTGGGCCCATTTTTCCGGTGTTAAAAATATACAGGAACCAACACCAAACACAGAATTGAAACATCATTTTTGTGTGACTTCTTCTAGAAAGTACAAATAACCACATTCTCTAATAAATTTATGAAAAAAACTCGCAAATAACTCCGTGACACTTGTAATTTGTACTTCCGCACGGGTACGTGGAGAAATGCTTAGAGCAGTAGCCGCAAGGAAAGCTCATCCCGTGGTAATGTTCCTAAAGGATGCAGTTAATTAAAAATTTACATTGCATTCCTTGACATTCTATTTTGAAATTAAAACCATTAAAATTTTGTGAAATATTTCGGGGCATCGCAAATAATATATTTTTTATTGGATAAAGCTAAATTACTATATAATTCTCGATATTTGTCCCAGGAACTCAGAATAATCTCCTATGTTGGCCAATTGATTTTCGATAAAAACATAAAATTTCTAACCTGAGTCTAAGCTAAAAAGTAAGTTAATGTGCTAGAAATTATCTTTTCTTTTAGTAATTTAAAATGGTTCATCGTTTATCATGACTTTTTGGGAATCCATCGAACGATGTTAGATTACTTCAGAAATATAAACGTAAATCTGAATCGTCGGCTGACTATAGTATATAGAAGAAAAAGAACAGTTAAAGTAGGTTGGTGTCAAATGGAGTGGAGTAATCTATTTTGATTTAATTAGAACGACAGACTCAAAAAATAATTCTTACAGCAGAGTAAAGGTTAAAGGTAAATTTTTCACTAACCTTTTAATTAAATTGAATGCTCTTGGACATATCATTGTTAAAATAAATGGTTTGGAAAATAACATAGCATACAATTAAATGATGAGAAATTCGAAACTTCAACGAAACTCTCTAATTGATTTAATTTCTGCTCAGAGCATATAACAATGAACGTTAGTTTTGACTAAATTTTCTTTCTTGATGCCTCGTTTGATTCATCAAACATATTAAATCAACAGTGTCATTCTTTGACTAACAAACGGAACCTACATGTATTACGATTTTGGTATTAAATTTAAAAGTAACTAATCATTCAAGGTGGCAATTTAGTCAGAGTTCGTGGTTCTATTAGTTAAAAATTAAACCGCGAACTCTTTGATTAAATCATGTTTTTTTAATAATATAATATTTATATTGGGTAAATAAATATGCTACGAATTTATTTTCCTATCGCAATATTCAGATTTCTTAATGGTCAACAGCATGAGTCTACTCAATCCGGATTGGTTAGGTGATTATTTAATAAGAACTTTCAAATGAGTTAATAAGCTCATCCATCTGTCGTTCATCCATTCATATCTTGTTCTCATTCAAATCTTCCATAAGCAGTCTATTATCTTATTTCCCTCTACCTGTGTCTCGTGCTGTTTACACATCCTCCCCTATGATCCTTAGTAGCTTCTTATGCGAGTTGACTTTCCTAGATCGATCATACTTTATCCATTAAAATCCATCCTTTCCTTTCTATTTTTTTCCGGAGACAAGTCCGATTTAAGAAAATTTAATATATTCAATTTTTCAAAAATACTATGTGAAATATAAATATCCAATTACATTTTTCTAGTCATGCCGTAGGCACATTGATATTTTCACGAAAACTAGGATAGATCATTACGTATACGTTTCTAAAGCTTAGAACTTATCCTCGTTTTTATGAAATCCGGCGACAAACTATAGATTACGGGTCTCCATTATACACAGGATCAAAACAGCGACTTCTCACACTGGACCAATTGTAGTTAACAAATATTCCTTCTTTAACGTTATTTTGTTCACCTATTTTCGTATTTGTTTCTCTTGCGTTTTCTTCTATTCGAATACGAGTAGATGGAGGCCACTCATATTTAACCCAAGCTCACCTCCTCGTATTATGAATAATTGGGTTTTTTCACAAACTATTTAAATCATAGGATTCTGAATAGAAAACAATTAAACATTGAAGTTTCGTGATCAATGAACTCTCTCTCTCTCTCTCTCTCTCTCTCTTAACGCTGTCAAAAATTAAAATTCATTCCTGTTCATTAAAATTCATTCTTAAATACAATACGTGTCACCTTTTGTGACGATTATTAAAAGACTGATCCACTCTATTCATATGTATTTTTTCCGCGAAAAGAATGTTTTTCCCTTTTATCCCTTCCTCTCCCTCTTCCTCCATTATCCCTTACTCACCCTTCCTGGCACTTGCACCCCCAGCCAACCCCGTTTTTGGGGGATCGCGAGGTATTTGTGTACATGTAGATGTAGATGACCTGTTCTTCCGGCACCTAGTACTCCTAGGAGACTTAAGGTGACACAGGACACCCCGACCTACCACTCTGGGGAGTATATATCACACCGTGTGTAGAGCTCAGTGGGAGGTGAGTTCTACCCTCACCTACCGAAACAAACTTAGCATTGCTTGTGGTTTATTTTTACAATTGAAATTTCTATTTGTCTTCGAATTATTGATTGGAATTTTTTTACTCGACTAACTCCAGTTGCGTAGGAAAATAGGATTCGGTTATGTCAGCTATTCACCATATTCACCTTTCCCTGTTTGCTACTATACGAGAGAGCTCACCGTTTCATGAACTCATTTAAGGTTAGTACTGGTTTTACACTTTCTATTTTGATGGTGCTTGGCCGTGGTCTCTGAATCGGCCCAACGGTTTGGGAGTGTTCCTTTTGTGGTGACGTGAGGATTTGTGGGAACGTTCAAGTTTGGCAGGCTCGTGTGCAAACACAGTCGGCTTAGTTTGCTCTGGTGGTTGATGCGATAAGCGTTATATTCGGGAGTTCGAATATACGATAAGGTGGAATGTGAACACGAGGGGTCTATCGAAAGAGGAAAATTAGCACAGGAATTGATCCCCCACGAAAGTACGTACACCCACGCACGAAAAATGACGATTAAATTTAGGTATCTTTGTCATAAATGAAAACTATTATTTCACTTCAAATTAACGCTGTAAGTTAGAGCATAATTTTTGTTTTGTGTTTTTAACACTATCGTAGTTAGCAAAGTTACGTGTTCAGAATATGCCTTATACTAGATTAGATCGAAATTTATCGTCACTATAACGAAAATCATAACGAGGATTAGGCATACATATGGTGCATTCATCTCAGGAAATCACACGTATCATTAATTAATTTTGACTGTGGAATACATATAGTATAGTATAAATCCGCGATCGAAAACAAGAGAGAAATGGAAAACTCAATTTTCCTCCTTAATTTTAAGAACCTCACCATGTAAAACTTTCATATATTTCCAAATAGCTCAAAAGCAAAAATTCCGATTCTTAGCAATATATACGAGAAAAGAACATCCGTTGCTTTTAAATTATTTCCCACAGTTTCATGAGTCATCCAAAAGCATTTCATTAGATTTAACGACTAAGGTTTTTAAATTATTAAAACCACAGGTATTGCAATTTTCCACTAGATATTTTATTTCGACACTACCGGTTTCGATGTTTGGTAAGGTTTTTGTTTTGAAACTATATAGCGAAAATGATTTATTTTAGTAGATTATATTGGCTCACATATAACATAATAATTCCTTCTCTTCAGCATATTTAATTCGTTCTTTCCATCGTTCCATAAAATATGAGAATATTCATCAAAAATCAAATCAGTGCGTTATCGAATTAATTGATGAGAATTTTTATGTTAGATTATAGGGAACCATAAAACATTATTTGTCATTGTAAATTAATTTTATAGAGATTTACAATGAATAAAGTTGATTTTTGTATGACTTCTTTCACTAAATTGAAGCAAATAATAAACCTTTGATAATTTTTAAAAACAATGGTTTTTCGGATGGATATTTCTTGGTCGAAAATCATATTATTCATCATGCCTGATTTTCATTTTTAATTCCTTGATACTTATGACATAAAGGGTCGCGGTGGTCTAGCGGGTAGAGCGTTGGACTGCTGACCGGAGGGTCCCGGGTTCAATTCCCGGGCAAGGCACTCTGGGCACCTGCAGCTCCACCCAAACTAGTTGATTTTTCGGGTACCAGATCTTCCTGGGAAACCATAACCGGCACAGGGAAAGGAACTGGCCCCCCTACCCTGATGTGTGAATATTCACACGCCGTATAGGCCTTAGTACATGGGTGAGCTCTACCATCACCTACCGACCTTCGGGTTGATTACTGTGTTTATGGTTTATGATTTATGACATAAAAAAGGTCTTCCAATAAATTTCTGTGACAATTTGTGTTTTAGCAGTATAAATAATAGATTGGTTATAATATTATTATTAGGTAATCTACCGGTTAAGGTAGGTTTTTGGATGGACACAACTATCAAATAAACATTTTGTGACTCCCCACCTAGCACACTAATCTACATCAGGTCCCTCTTCATCTCTGCGTACTTCTTTCCTCCCTTCATCCCGTCCAACATCCCTATCCTGTTCCTACCCTTACCTCGCTTGCCCAACATTCTCCCCTCTATTACCCTCTTCAACATTCCACTTCCGCTCAATACGCCTTTCATCCATTTTTCTTGCCTCCATAGGATTTCTCTCAACAAACCCCTCTCCTCCCCACCATTTCTAGTACTTCCTCATTTGTTTTCCTTTCGGTCCATTTCACCTTTTCCATTCTTCTCCACACCCACATTTCAAAAGCCTCCAATCTACGTCTATCCTCCTGCTTCAGCGACCACGTTTCCGCGCCGTACATAGCTACGCTCCATATCAGAGTTTTTACGAGTCTTGTCTTAACATCCCTACTCAACGTCCCCGTCATCAACTCCCTCCTTGAGAAAGCCTCCTTGCCTAGCGCAATTCTTCTCCTTACGTCCCTACCACTTTGACCGTGTTGGTCCAAAACACTTCCGAGATATGTAAACTGCTCTACCTGCTCTATTCTTTCCCCGCCTATTTTAATATTTAGCTTAGCCTTTTTTTTCGGGAAAATCGCATAACCTTTGTTTTATTAATATTGATTCTCATCCCATATTTATCGCACTGAACCTCCAATTCACTCAACAATGCTTGCAACCCCTTGGCTGACTGAGCAACTAATGCTTGGTCATCAGGTTATAATATATACACCATAATACAACTATTCTCGACTGTTAGTTTGATATATCACGGTAATACATGTAGATCATTAATTGTAAGTGTTTCAATGTAAAATAAAATTAAACACCAGTAGTACGTTTTAGCGATAATATAATTTTTAAACTATTCAATTATTTAGACAGGTTCAGAAACAATGGACTTAAAATCATTTTTGGATTCTTTTTTCTGTTCAGTCCGAATTTCTTCTGCAAAAATGACTGATTTCACCTTCGAAAGTCAAAACATTCAACGATATAAAACACTTGCAATGCATATTATCAGAAATCCAATATATAAGAATAAATAAATAGGAATTTGAGTAAAATGTCTTCCTACCGTGATCGTTTATCACAATTAGTGAAGAGCTCCGGGGGAATTATTTCGAAATTAATACCCGAGAATATTTGGATTGTAGCTTAGGGCGGGCGGGGAATGGTTATTGGCATCAAATCAGTGGCAGGCTTTGGGGAGGGTGTGAGGAGATGGGCGAAAAATTGAAAGTGCGCTGGCGAACACATAAAGATTCCCCAATAAAACGGAAAAGGTTTTAGAGGGAGGGAAGTGGGAGAGATGTAAGCGAGGGTGAGCGCAGGAAAGATGCGAGAGCAACGATGAAGAGAAAGCAAAGGAATTGGATTTACCACCTGCGCTCCCTTTTCTCATTTTCGCAATCCGTCGCGTCGATGATGGGAGAACGCTCGTCGGCCAAAGTGAGAAGCGCAGTACAATCGCACTCCCACTTACTTCTATTTGCACAACTTTTGCACTTCAAAAAATATCTTACACCACTCGTTTATGCTGGTAATACTTTATTAGTTCTATATCTTTAGGCATGAGCATGGAATACAGTATTTTAATTTTAGGTTTAAGGCTGAGCTTTTTAGGATACTTACTGTTTAAATTGTTCAACGATCGTTTATCTCAGAATATTATACTCATTAGAAACGCAAAGCAGAGAGAGAGAAATACTCTTGTTAAGTAATGTGCTTACTACCTAAGAGCTTTTAAAATCTGATAAAAGTAATTTTAACCTTACGTCTAATGTGAATTGGGGATTGGATGAGTTGATAATTTGACACTTGGTGTAATAATCAGTTCGGAGTTTTCGTTAAACTGAAATTATATGCTCATTTTATATATTCGATAAAATCCAAGCAATAACATAAAAAATAATTAAACGATTTTATTGCAAACATCTGATTTATAATAAGAAGTTATGAATTTTCTTAACCTTTGGTCACTTCTCAGTTACCCGCAGCGCTAATTTGATTGAAATTATGAAGTACGAAAACTTTATGCACAAATGTATATATGTAAATACTTTCTTTTAGGATTAGAAAAGGAAAATAAAAACGTTAACTTCCGAAAACTTCAATAGCTATCCCGGTATACTTAGGCGTAATTAGTATATTTTATGTCATGGCAAATTATAACTTTAATATTCATACCTTAATTTCTTTTAGATAAAAATAGTGACAAATATTTCTGAGATAACTTTCACATGCTTTAATTTTTAAAATATGACCCGCAAAAAATGGAATTCCACTAATGGATTGTGTCCCACAGTTTCATGTCTTTAGAGTTACTTTCAATGAATTGTCTTCTTGAAACTAGCAAGGGACAGCGACTGAATTTATTCCTGGAACTAGTGCCTGGTTTTGAACTCTTATCTGTAACGAATTTGATGATTATTGTGATATTTGGACAGGTTTACCTTGGAGAATACTCACTTCAGCAACCAAGTCGGTCCAATGGACGACGCTAAAGTATATTCTCATTTGTGGATTTTCACTCATGCTGACCTCACATTTGATTCAGAAGAACTAGAGGGACCTTAGTACCCAAAATAAGCAAATCAAAGATTGTCAAAACTATTGGTAATTAATCCGAGGAATATTGTGTTGTAACTGTCCAAACTACCACTATTCCTTCATTACTCCTTTCTTTGAGATCGTGCGATACCTGCTTCTTGTAGTTGCCTGCCCGTATCCTCTCACAGAAATTCTTCCTTTCTATGTTTCACTTAATGTTTTGTTTCCTTTATTTAAGCTCTTAAGTACTATTTTGGCTAATATACGACCAATTTATTCTCCTCCTAATATAGTAAGTATTTTATTAATGGAAGCTATGAAAGCAAAAAAAATGTCTGAAGCTGTAGAATATGACATTGGTAAACCAATTATTGGGTGCGCGCATGAGTTTTGCCAGTAATAATGAATGCCAGAGGATCTCGGCATTTCTCTCTCTAATTAGAATCATCATCATAGTCAGAACGTAATAATCCTTAATTTTTTTCGTAGCAGATGATCATTTAATCTTTAATTCTGCTTATATCTTCATTGTTACACATTTCCTTCCTCTATAATACTTCTCCAACTCATATCTACTTTTCATTTAGTCTTTACTTGACGAATTCTTCTCTCCGTGATTATTTTCAGCATTATCTTAATTGAACCACGTCCATCAAAATGTAACTTTTCCTCTTCCTGTTAGTATCTACCTTAAGCTTCTCTGTTCGCTCACACTCTCTTCAAAGGGTGCTTCTCTGCTCGTTGTTACGTTGTTTCCTCTCTCCATTATACTCCCTTTGAATCACGTATTAAAAAATATATTTTAAAATTCCAACACTATGTTTCGCCCCACGTTATTCTTTCACCCAGATATCCTGGCTTTGGTAAAGGAGTCATACATTAGAATTTCCAACCTATACTTAATATAGTAGATAATCTAGTCAGTCCATTTCTTCCTTCAATCTCTTCGTAGTATTAGAATTCCTATTTAAATTTACATGAACTGCTTCCTGATGTGTATCATGTTGTAGTTTCTCACCGTCGTCTAGTCGTTGTGGATAACCACCTTTACTTCCACTTCTCTTTCTTGCCTCGTTCCCCCTTATTTTTTCCAAAGGTGCCCTAAAATCGTTAGGGACGTAAAAATACCCACATCTTCCTAATGGTGTGGATGACCTCGGTCTTCCTTCCAATCCCCGCATTCCCAACCCCCCCTCGTCTCAGAAATTGACGACGTCGCCAGAGTGTGGACTCATCCCCATACGTTACTATTTTCCCCGGGAAACCCGGGTGCGGTTGTATGATATTCTCGTCGCCCGCGTGGGCGTGCGGACCCTATATCCCCTTGTCTCTCCGTCTGAGTGAAATCTAAGACACTTCCCCTTTCCGAATCTTCCCACATCTCATTCCCTATCCCAGGTCACCCTATTCCCATCGGAGATCCACCCACCCCCATCCAATTCCCTCCTATCTCCCTTGCTCCCTCTCTTCTTTATTCCACCGTTGCCGCGCAAAACTTCTCCCTGCCTCCTCGCGGCATTATTATGGAGTCTTTTTCATATATGCTCACCTTTTCTTTTTATTCCCTCCGGATCTCGCTTCTCTACTGTTTTCTCCTCGTATCGCCGGTTTCGGGGCGAATATATGGAGTACTAGGGGGTGTGCAGGGCGACTGCGCCGAGAATGATCGAAAGAAGTCGCGTCGCCGCCGTTTGTATATGGTTAACCCGCATCTTCTCTCCCCGAGTTCTCTCCCCACCCTCGGGAAGCGAGCTCCCTCCTCAGAGAAAAAGATAGAAAGGCTCTCAAATCGAAAGCTCTGGTCCAATAATGTACGGAGACGCGCGGAACGGGGACGCGCTCACTAGAATTTTGCCAAGGGCGACCTTCCCATAGGGTCGTGGGGACAGAATTCCCAGCGTCATGCACTAAAGATGAGGGTTTATCACGAAACTTATGTTAAGCAAATGGAATGATAAGAAAGGATGGGGTGGGTAGAATAAATCCCACCCTAATATCTATTTCAGTGTTGAACGTATTATCATATTATTACGCTCGTGTTATCATTACGAGCGTATATTAAACATTTATTTGGAAAACGAAGGCCATAAATGGAAAAAAGCAATCTTAATGGTATTTCTTTTCAAAAATTCCCCTACCTAATAAATGAGTTACGCTCTTCATCGTTTTGGCGGATAAATGTTCGTCAAAGCGATGGACATTTCTCACACCGTAAAAGGGCATTTGTCCGTATTGAAAAACGGAAATATGAAACATAGGAACAATTTATTAATGTGTGGATAAATCATTCGCCTTGTCTGGGATTCCAGATTGAAATTTCTGCATTTTAATGCATATTAGCGAATAAATCTGCTAAATCTATAGCACTCAGCATCTCCCGTAGTTATTTGAGTTTATTAATGTGTTGAAATTCAGATACGTGTGCGGAAATAGTTTTTACATATTTGATTCATATAAAACAAATGTTTTTGTTTTAATTTCACCTGAACGAAAAATATTAAACATCTCCAAAGGTGATATGTTAATACTTGAAAACTTAAACTAATGCATATATGAGAGTTCAATACGCTAGAATTTAAATGTAATCAATGAATTGAATGATTTAGTTAATGAAGGCACCAATATTGAGTTGTAACATTAACGATAGTAACGTAACATTGTTCTAATGAAATAAATTATATAGATGGTTAGTTTCGTATGCAACCATTTTAACGAAAGCGTAATCATTTTAGATTAGCAACTGGTCATTTCTCCCATCAGGAATCATTCGCTTTACCCCGAAATCATCTAAGGGGAGCGAGTTAACCTAACTAAATCACTGCCCGTCTTTTAGATATCCTTAACCTACGCCTTTGCAAATTTCTTCGTGGTATTATCTCTGTAGACATTTCTACAACTTCTCGACTTGTTGAAAGAAAAATTGATTCGAACATCAGTCTCATTGAATACAATTATTTTGCGTGGGCAGAAAGCTAAAAATAATGATGTGGATGTAAAGAAGTGAGGAACTTGATGGCTGCTCCAGAATTAATTAAGTCTTTTCAATGCTCGGAAAGAATAATGTTGAATGCTAATTGATTTAGCCATCCGTTTGATGCCGCCCGAAAAGATAGCCTCTTTTTTTTCAATTTTTAATTATCATGGAAACCAATATGCACCATACGGTCGCAATTACTTTCGTGTTCATTCATCGTTTTATTTGTTTTTTAGGGTATGAATGAGAAAATGGAAACTTGTTTATGGTAGACTTTTGAGATTCCGTGATAATAAGAAAAGCTGATGAGCATTTTGTATATGTCATAAAACTAACTAATCCACATCTCTTCAGTGGCAATGGCAGTTGACTAATTAGTGGTGGTGGTTCCGTACTGTTCTTCAAAAAGTCCATAAACTTTAAGATCTAAACGATTGCCGCGTGTTGCATTCATTAATATCAAAATGGCTGGAGAGGAAATTCTAAACCTTAGGTGTCATTTAATTTTCAGGTGTTTCCTGTTCATCAAGAAAATGTTCATCTGACTTAAAATGAGAGCATTTGAAAGTGAATACCATTTTTTACGGTTATCGGTATTAGTAGAGATGATAAATTCAACTAGTCAACCCTGAGCTTCACTTTGGACTATGTGAACTTCTTCAGGAACAGCTGCACTTACTCCTTTGAACTCGATTGAAATTTGGATTTCGGCTGAAATTTGTTTTAAGTGAAAATATACGAGTACACTTGCTAGCAATGAACACCTATTTGAAATCAGGAGGATAATTTCGATTTTATGGAATCTTAAACTCATATTTCGCCGAAAACGTAGACTGGAAGAGTGAAAATACAAGGTCTGTCACAGTAATAAGTAGAATAAATCTGAGGAAAAACTTATTTTAGATAAACGTACAAATTGCTACAACTCTTCATTAGAGCACTTTTATGTTTTGTATATGACACACTAATCCAGTGGTTCAAAATGGTATCCAAAGGGGTTGTTGTACTTGTGTCGTACTCAAAGGCCCATGTCTCGTCACCAATTCTACCTATTCTAAAAAATTCGTGTCACTTTCGCCTTGGTCCAAGTGGTCCAAGGCAAGATTGTCACACAAGCAGATCTGACAGTACCTTGGGGACCATCTTGTCACGCCTTAATCATGGCTAAATCTTCTGCAAGAATGCAATGCACTGCGGTTGGTTGAAAATTGCACTCTTCTGCCAACATCCTGACACTTGAGGGTCAATCAGAACCGAACATATGTCTCACTTTTTGCACTTTTTGATCACACTGTGTTGTTTATGAATATCCGGGGCACTCTTCATCGTTGATCTCCTCTCTACCCTTTTGAGATATCTTGTACCAGCGGAAAATCATCCCTCGGGACATTGCTGTATCTCCCGAACCCAATTTATCGGGGTTAACGCAAAATTTTATCGCGTACGTTGCTCCATGGAAGGTGGAATCGTGAATTCGTGGCGTGACCCTCGAACAGGGGTCCAGTTTTGTAGTGATAAGCACATTGTTACGGTCCACAGACAACTAACGTGGGTTTCGTTGCTTTTCCAAGATCTTCCACCACCTATCCCGCAACAAATCGTCCCACTTCAGTTGTCCAATTTAGCAGAAAAAATCATTCTACATTTTTTTGGAGAAATTATATACTGTTGAAAATTGCATTCACCATGAGGTTACATTGTATGTGTTTAAAATAAATTCCTAAATTACCGATAAAAATAACGAACAATAAGCTACCCTTATCTCCATGCCCAAAAAAACTGTATTAATAAAATATTTGGCGGATTCTATGGAATCTCTGAAACAAGTTATGTATACCTCTGGGTATTTACACTTCTTCTTTGCCTGAGTACTTGTTTTTCCTGTTGTATCCCAGTCGTCAGGTCTTTATGCTTAAGTAAAACTTTTTCATGCCGTCTATGCTGCATATTCTCTTTCAAATTTTATTCTGATGAAAATTTTCCAATTAATTATCTCATTCAAACGGTCTCACAACATCTCATCAATTCACACGTTCATCCTCCCTCCCTTCAAACTTGAAATTGCTAGTCGGCTACACTATGGGTTCATTTCGCTTTGTTAAACCATTATTTGAATGAATAATCTAAAGAAAACGAAATTAGTTGGAACTCAGTTGACATGATACGGCTAAATTCCAGTTAAGAATCATTTTGTAAATAGAATACATTTATCATCCCTATGAACAAGGCCTTCTCTTCGACAGGGATTTATTCTCCATCCCGTACTGTTTTTGTACAAAATTTTGACTTCCTATACATGGTTACCTTTCCGCCCGAAATACTCTATATTTTTTTCGCATAAACTATATCGGCTGAGGATATTTTACTAACAATTCGATAAAAAAACACGAATCAACATTATAATGAACAATCATTCATTATACGTTAACAGAAATCCATATTTAAATACTGCTACTTGATGAAGTTAACAAGTACAGCATTTCTCGCGTATAATAAGATAGCTTTGATCTCTCTGTAGCCTTCCTTGAGGGAACTAGCATATACTCTATGTGAATTCTGGACCCAAGATCCTCTCAAGGTTTCATCTGCCCCTAGAAGAAAAGGAGAACCACTCCTCTCGAGCCTGGATTCCGACCGCCAATCCTTGAGTATGATGTGTTTTGCATGGCGCCGGACTTATTACGAGGCGATATCTAATTTAGCACCCGTCAAATCAACCCAAGGGTTGATGGCGATGAATAATAGAACATAACTCAGTTCGGCTCTCTCTATCTCTCTCTGCCATTCACGCCACCCTTCCTTCCTACAAATTTGACCTACCAAGTTTCCTGCCAATCTCGCATACCATCATGACTGCCGTTGATTCAATTACGCTGCAACACTCGATTTCCATTTATTTTACACGAGGCCTTCTAGGGTTTCGTTGCCATCATCTTCTATAATTGAGTTGCGTTGCGTCTTACTTCTTGCGTTTATTTTAGTTGTGTGAATTCAATTGGAATAAAAGCCTTCAACTTCTAAGGTTTACAGCAGTTTTAAAATAATACTGTCTATTTTATAAGTATATGGGTGAAAAAAATGAACTATGAATCGCGTTGCGTAGACAAGTAATCCTGGGAATCTCAGCTTAAATATAATCATTAGTTGATATTTTGATAGTTAAGCGCATAATTTTTAAATTATTCCACAGTGCCGTGGTATATCGGCTGTAATTCCCCCGGCTTTGAATATGTCATCAAGGAGAAGTCACCTCAAAAAGTTAAATACCACAAATAGTGTGTTGATCTAGTGCCAATTAAAAATTTCATTCCCTCTCAATACTATATAGGCTCTGTGAAAGTTGACATGACTGTTGGTTCTATTAAACTCAGCCAACGTGGTTTGAGGGTTTGAGCATTACATACGACATATCATTTCCTCTAATTAGAGGTTATGGGGACTGAAAAAGATGCAGTTCATAATTGCTTGTGCTTGTGTAACGAGTAGCATTCCTGTGGTTTTAAGAGTGAAAGAGGTCTTCGTTAAAATATTAACCGAAGTCCCGAATATTGTGTTAGGAATGGGGTTGAAAAATGAGGTCAGAATCGACAATGCTCAGTGGCGGAGTCGAGGTGTAAGAAACCGAAAGATTCAGATTGTTAATATGAATATTCTTCAGTGCCCCAGAACATTATTAGTTTAAACATGTGTGAGTGTGTATACATATATGTGTGTGTGTATTGTTTTTTCAAACACGAAAAACCCGCCACATAGCGAACAAATATTCATTCAAATGGGTACAGACATAATTCAAGTGACTAAAGCATCAGCCCGGAAAGTAAAAAAAACCGTGGTTCCAGTTTCGGCCCAGAAAATATTTTTGCACTTGTGATCTGCTCGATTCCGCCTTCCCCACCTCTCATGTGTTTGTCCTTTATATTTATTCCTATCCATTTTCGTTATGTCTGCATCCATGTGTATGAATATTTATGATATTCATATTGCTTGCCTCGATGACGGCGGGGTAACGTCCTCCTCTGCCAATTCAACGGGTCGCGGTTTGGATTCCCGCAAGGATGGGTTTTCCTCCGCCTTGGACTTGGGTGTTTGTCATCGTCTCCATTGTTTTCACAGTTAATAGTCTGATGTAAAGGCCAATAAGTTTTGTTTTCGGACTAAGGCTACATAAATAAATATATGTATTTACATATTTATTTGGAAATAGAACCACACACAGCAGAAACTTGGTTATATTATTATTTATTAAAAATATTATAACTTATGTTTTAATGTATAAATATATATAGAAATACTAAACTTATATATATGATAAAATGCATATGTTTCTACTCATACCCTAATATACATATCGTGTATGTGTTAAACGCTGAAAAACTTCACCCTAACCTTTGGAGTAAATCGCGTTAGCATCTTTGGCAGTGGGCAAGTCAAATGAAGCGAAACTCGATAGCGCGCTCCGAAATTAGAGTGTGAAAGGTTTTTTTTGTTCGTAGTACTCACGAAGTTAAATGAACTTTACCGTCGGAGACATGCAGCCCATCACATCCAATCACGGTCGACACTGCACGGCACGTAGCCCAATATCACCAGACCTTTTAGCATAGCAGGAATTCCATTCCCGCAGCCTAATCTGTTGACCCTTAAAAGTTCCTAAGTTAACGTTTCTTTAAAACTGGCAAACGAGCGGTTGATATATAATCTTTCAAAATATCCCAAAGTAATTTTTTGAGGTAATTCCATAAAACTTTGATTTTATCTCTTTTTAATCATGAAGTTTCTTATTTCAAATGTGGGTTTCGATTCAAAAACTTGGGTAATAAACTCAAGCATCAATTTGTCAGTGTAATTGACTTGAATAAATAAGAAATCTTGTGAGTATATAAAAAAACTCATGTTAAATCAGCCTCTTTTTAGATGCAGAGTTAGTTAGCTGAATATTTAGGCCAAAGTAGGTACTTTTACCCATAATTTATAATACTCTGAAGTTGAGAAAAAGAAGATTTATATTTTTTCTCTCAGATTTCTCATTTCCTGAGAAAAAAGAAAGGATCTTGCATGCCGATTAACCTAGCTCATTTTTCAAGTCCACGTTTTCTATTCTGAGTTGAACGGAGTCTTATTGTTTCCAATACTCGACGAAGAGGGGTTTCCTAATCTTTTGTAATAAATATATATTGCAATAGACCTTAAAATTTGACTTGAAAGTGGAAAATTTTGTTTTAATTTAAATGGAAAAATCAATTTTAGCTAGTATCTAAGAAAAAGTATCGTACTATTTTCACTAGTTTCTAATGACTCTACTACATTCAATCAAGTACTAATTCACTGATATGTATAGGTTTAAGGATTTTGGTTCTCCTGAAATCTTAGTAAAAATTAAATGACAAGTAAAGTGGTTTGATTATTAAAAGTCAAAATGACAAGGTTAAATTACGTGATTAATTGGTACTCTATTTGATGAAAATGTCTTTCCGTGATACTTCTTGGTAATATTTTCGACGAGAGGAAAAGTCTGCGCACAGTATTTCTTTTAGTTTTCCTGGACATCCGTTCAGAGTTACTTAAATCATAGCAATCATGGACTATTTTTGTGAGATCAGTACATAATACTTATCCATATCCATAAGTGTTTATTAATGGCTTCTCTCTGTGGCATTATGATGCGACTGAAGCGACTTAAAACATCAAGTTAAAACTTTCCCTGAATTCTATTTACTATGCATAATTTGTATATATCTTCTCAGTCAACCATTTATATCTAAAAAACAAGAATGCTAACTGTTTTAACCTTACTATTTCATCATAATCGTATTTCCTCAACCTTTGGCAATTACGAGTAGTGGAAACTGTTTTCAGTACACCCTCTACACGAGAACTGAACAGCATAGAATAAGTGGCAAAAATATTCTCAATCATTCAGGTAAACGATATCTATTTCCATATTTCATCATAATAACTTAAATAAATAAATATTTTAAGGTCGTTTCTCATGTGAAATAGAAACAATCGAATTGATGAGGTGTAATGTGGGCTTGGATGCTAAATATTTGCTTTTTAGGCATAACTTTTCGAAATAACTCAATAATTGATAAAGTTAACAGTTTCAGGCTTAACTTTGTGGAATTCTTTCATGATGAGGGTAAAAAATAAGGGAAACTTTACACTTTCACACACTTTTAATGTTCTCTGACCATGCATCATCATCAGGTGTTGATCACAATCTGCCCATCATCATCATCACCTGATGATGATGCGCAGCATCGAAACCATGGTCGTACAACATAAAAAGTGTGTGGAAGTGTAAGGTTTCCCTTATTATTTTACCCTAACTCAATACTTAACCATTTCCTTAGATCGTGGAAGACCGTTTAATAACACACGCACACCTGGTTCAATTACTAGAATTCCGCTTTCGTTGTAGACATTGTGCTTTCTTATAACGTGAATATTGCGTCTCCGCATTGTGTACTGAAATTTGCTTACGTGGTGAATGTCACATAGGAAAATGGTATTCTTCCCCGCGAAAACCTAAGGAACAAGGTCAATTATTAGTTCTGTGGGCGGTTTACACCCAACACCTTAAGGGCAGAGGAGGTGTGATTTGACTGTTTTAATTGAAAATCAAATATGATTAATCTGGACTGTGAAATGATTCCAATGAACTCATTCAAACAGAAATGTCGTCTGCGAACCACGAGTAGATTCATTTTGACCGTTTCCCACTTGACTAGACACTTACTTGAATTCTGTTAGGGTATTTAAATTGAAATCGAAAATATGGCAATGAATTACGGTAGGACATATAGAATTGAACATCCAATTCTGAGTAACTCTTCTATATCGCTGATTTCATACAATTTGGTTAGCAATGCTGTATTTTTTACACAATGTTGGATCGATGGAACAATTTAAGTAAAGCAATACCAGAATTATTTATAATAAAGTGTTAAATTCTAGCAAAATAATTATCATTTTAAGATCGTATTTGCAATGTAAAAGCTCACAGAAGAATTAAAGAAATGCTGAATTCGGTAAAAAATATTATCGTATCAAAAATATAACCTGATCACAATGTGCTATATCATTCGCTATTTAGTATCAAACGAATAACTGACCAAGCGTGTGTTTAATCATAGTGACTGATTTTTTCCTTCGTAGCCTAATCCTAATTAAAACAGGCCTGAAAAAATTGAAACAACAAAGCGTTGAATGGATTTTCATATTCTCTTTCGAAGTATTTCCCTTCCGTCATATTTTGTCATGTAACTAGAACCAGTGCTGATATAGCCTTGTAGCTATGAGAAGTCATTCATATTTCCTAAACACTAATTCTTTGACTTATCAAAACACAAAACAGCTACATTTTGCTAATTCGCGTAATTTGAATATAGCCATGACTACCTTACGTATCCCTAAAGGAGTTATATTAATACTTCAATATCTATGAATGGCAAATGATAATAGCTATCATATCTCCAAATCACGAACAGAGCTATTGATTGCAGTGATTGACTTATCAGATAATCATACCCTTTATGCGCATTAGCATTATGGAAAATGAATGGTTCTTCTACGAATTCAGGCCGAAAATCCAAGTCACGTAGCTCACCATTCTGAATTGCATTTGCAATTTAAAATTCGATGTTTACTTGGACACATGATTTCATTGGACGAATTTCATGATACCATCAGTTTAGACAGCATGGTTGGTTTATGAGATTTCACAGTAAAGAATTTATTTGCACAAAAATTTAGTCAATCATGATTTTTCGCAGTACTAATTCTAATTTAGACAATCGTGGTAACACCACATGCGTATCCACATTTGGAGTGATATTTTAACCATAGACTCACGGATTGAACAGCTAGATCCCTTTTCCTATGAAATACCAGTTCCGTTGCCAGGAAAAACTGTCGCCTATACTGTTCTTTGATAAGATAACATAAGACCATGGAACTTTGGGCGTTTCCATCAATGCGCAAGAGGGGTCAAAGAGGGCAACGGAGCACGCATAGGGGGAGTGTTGGAAGACGAAAGAAACCGGAGGAGAGGAAAGAAGAAGAAAAATAACGCACTCAAAGGCGTTATCTCCCGGCAACACAGTTCAGAGCAGAGGCGAGGAACAATGCTGGAAATGAGATTTAGGATGAAATGGGATGCTTCGATCTTCCCTACCCCACCAATTCCTGTGGGAATCAATGGGAGAGAAGGAGAAGAGGGCGGAGGAGGAGGATTTAACCCGGGCAGAAGTCTTCGTGCATTGAGTCCGATGAAGAAAGAGGGTGAAAAGTTTCCGACGGGCTTAGGACAGGCTTATTACCTTACCCAGTCCGTAAATGATGAACCGGCGTAGGATTATGGGCAAGTCATACCCAAACCCCCCCCCCCCATCTACTCCTGGAAGTTCACGGCTTATTCTTTCCTAAAGTCCTTCCACTTATGCTGGGAAATTTTTTTAAAAGATGAATGAGTGAAAGAACTCTTCGGACGTTTTTGACTCCATAACTCCGGTTGATGGAAAGCGTTTTCATCCATCATGAATTTCTCTCCGCCGCATATCCTTGCCAAAATATTCCCCTTACGTGGTGAAAATAATTAATTTTTCACACAAGAGCTTCCCTTTCCTTTATGCGGGTGATTTTTGTACTAGTTTTCCATTCGCTCTGAAAGTGTGGTTTTCGTCAGAGCCATGACGTTTTCTCCCAAGAATGGACGTGGAAAAGTGAGTGTTGCCAGGTTTGTTTCTGATCAAATCGCCGAATACACGGGTATGAATGAATGGATTATAATTAAGTCAATTAATAACGTCTCGGATAATGTTACTGCTCACCTCAGGAAGATAACCCAGTGGCTATGTTACGAGGCTGCTGTACAAAACGTAAATTACGCATTAAATTAAAATATGAACCTAGTGGCAAGAAAAATTTGTATTATAATAATTCAAAAACTATATTGTTAAACTATATTTCTACGTAGTTGCCATTCAAATTGAGGCGTTTATCATAACGATACATAACCTTTTCAATTTCGTCTCTGAAGAAATCTGCTGCCTCACATTTTAACCACTTGTTTACACCAGCATGCAATTTAGGGTCACTGTCAAAGTGCATTTTTAATAGCATATTTCCCCATTCTATGAGTCATCTTAATTGGAAATTCGTTTGCCAAAATTTGTTTTCGTCAAGCATTTCAAGTGGAGAGTTAGAAAACGGTGGTATGATTTAAATTTGCAATAATTTTAAAGCATAAGTTTTGCATAACATTTTCAGATCTTTTACAAAGTTGAGTTCATCAAACTAATTTTTTAGGTGTATCTGAAGGAAATACTGTAAAATGACGAGGTCACTTAGAAGGTTTGACCCTATTTTAAATTGGTAAATGAAAACATTGTAATAAAAATATAAAATTAGTTATATCACTTATGCATTACTATAATTTGTTAATTTAAAATCGATGGCTGCCTATCGTTAGGCTAATGAGTCATTGGCGGTAATCATCCATTAATTTTGTCGGTTTCATTTCCTCTTCCTTTATAACATACGTCGCTATTTACCCTCCGAAACCTTTAGGCATTTTTATCAAATCTAAATATTATTCTCATTTCATGCAATTTTTAATCAACGAAATTGAGTATAATTTGTACTTTGTACAAGTAAGCGATATTTGTTGAATTATTAGCTAGTCCCTTACGGGAACCGGAATAAGAAGCCTAGGAGAGGTACATAAAATCGCTGAGTCTTCAAAGAAACTGAATAAATACATATCGCGATCATCTTATAAAGTTACATGTAAAAGATCTGGACCTCACACTGTATATTTATGATGTAATTAAATGAAAGAAGAGTGTATGAAATAAATGTAAAACTAAACCAATGATAACCTGCTTACCAAAGCAATACCAAGTTAAGTTTCTCGTCCGAATATTGAAAGAAGCCCTTAGAGTTGACTGTGTATTTATAGCTCGGCATAATGTGAAGGAAAATATCAATTTATCATGCAACCGGTATAAAGAGTGATGAAAAAGGCGAGAGATAAGGTATATTGCGAGTCGGTATATGATAAATTATTTTACGCATTCATTGCAATGTTTGATAATAATGCATACAAATGACGGAGTTTAAAATTATGAATTTTTTTTATTATTTTCATGAGCTATAGTCTGCGCCTATGGTGGTTACAAAAATAGTAGGTTTTAAAAAGTTAAATTTTATAATACGCCATGTTTTCCTTTATTTACGCCTCAATTTTATTTACTTGATTTTCACGACTCGATTCAATGAAATAAAGCGCACCATGAAGAAACATTTTATACTGGAAAGTGAATGATATTTTATTTAATTAGTGGCCTTTAAAATTGAACGATTTCATTGTATCTCATCTGAAATGGACAACTTGAAAAATTAAGTATATTTATTTTCCTTTGATCTCACACTACTGAAATAATTTAATAAGTTGCAATACTATTTTCGTTCAGTCCAACCAACATTTGAAAATAGAGAATAAATGATTGTGCAGAACAAATTCCTCGTCAGTTGGTGAGTCTTTTGATCCAAGGAGGCATTTCTGGGAGTCCAAATTCTAGTCCGGGAGCTTTGGTCCACCAATGTGGTAACCTAGTCCTTATGCTTAAGTTTTATGGGGACGCGGAGAGGATGAAAGTTCTCACTTCACGCCTCCAGGCTCTGTAATTATCCTATCTCTCCGAGGGTGGAAGGAAAGATTAGAAGGGAAGGAGTCAACCTCGTGGGGATTATCCAAGCTTCACATTCTCTGTCTAACCCCTGAGGGATGCGTTGAGAGGAATAAAATCCCGAAGGAATTTATCCATGCAAAGAATTATTATCTTCACGTGCAAATTTCGACACAGAGAGAAAATGGAAGAAGGTAACGACGACAGGGAAGCAAAATCACCACAAGATAAGAATTTTTATGACCATATTTTCCATCATCTATATTCATTTTACATTAATTTTTCGAACTCATGTATCGTCGCCTTTCTATAAATTATTCATGATGCACTTTTACTATTCATTATCTTTTATAGGTGATTATGGCGACACTCCAAATACGTGGTGTGTTTCGGTACTAGGGCCACCTTATTTATTCTCAAGTTTGGGACTAGACAGAACGATTAAGTTGACATAAACGACACCGTGCAGTGTCTAGACATTTGAATGGCTTCCATTTGAGTGATAAAAGTTATCAATGGCGTCGTTTAGTGCACAAGTTCAGCGACTAATTATCAATTTTCTCCATTTGGGTGGTATAATTCCTGTTGAAATTCATCATCAGTATGAGTTAGACACACGTGCATAATTTTATTGATGAGAAACACACATTTGCGGCTAAAATGAAATCAGTAAAACAACCAGAAAAAAACTACGGGAAAAATTAACGAAAGAAAAAGTTTTAATGAATTTCAGAGCGCAGCGCGGTCTTTGCAAACTGATCAACTTTCCAAATCAATGTGGCCGACGCTACAAAGCCAAACAACTCTGGGTTAAGCACCGATTTGGATGCCTATAGATAGTTATATCCCTGAGTGGAACCACCCTCTGATCGGCTGATAAAGTTTTAAATCCAAGAAGTTAGAAATTTAAGACGCACTTAATAAAAGTTGTAGGCATTTCAGCAAAAAATGGTGAAATACAGCCTAATTTATAATATTTTTTTCACGGAATAAATACGAAACTTTACGGGAAATCGTCTACTAGCTTTTGAGGTTTAAAATTTAAGCCAACTGGCTCAAAGGTAGTAGAACTTATTTTTCCCGGATAGGTGGAGAGACGGGCGGCAGTTCCTCTGGCTGGGCTCGAGGAAAGGGAGTCTCAGGAAAGGCTGTAGACCGGTGGTAGTTGGCCTCTAGCCTTTGTGGAGTGAGGATTGTTTGTTTGCGAAACCTATTTAACGTGGCCTCGCTACGCTCCGCCATGAACCGGTCATTGGAATAGTGTTACGCCATCAAATTTTGCGTGAAACTGGACAAAACCGGGAAAGGGACTCATGACATACTTATGGCAGCTTATGGAGATCACGACATGTTTCTTTCAAATCACGACAAATTCACTAAATAGTCATAGCAAACACAGAAACTAAAACATATAAAAGAGGGACTCACTAGTTCTCGAATTTTCGGTGGTGCAACCACCTTTCTCAAGAGGAATTAGGAACAGAACTCGTTTAATGTTTTAGTTTCTGTGTTTGCTATGACTATTTAGTGAATTATATATATATATATATATATATATATATATATATATATATATATATATATATATATATATATATATATTTCAGTCTCAGTCCTACTACTTTTGGGACACACCTTGTATGTTACCACACACCATTGGGGATCGGGAATGGCTAGCTAAATTTTGTGGCAGAGTTGGTGCTTAGACAAGGCAACTACGTACTGCTATTTCGTTACCAATGCCAAAGGGTGAATCGTAGGTACTGGTAGCTCCATCCTGATATCTAGGGCAGTTATCCTATTGATTTCTTTATGCTTAGGTACCAGTACCTATCCCTGCTACTCATTGATATTACAAAAGGGTTCAAGGGTTGGTTTTTATGGCAAAAATCAATTACCTGCACCTCTGTAACCAGTTTTAGTCGTCATTATCTCGGTAAGGATGCTTGAAAGGAACAACAACGACGAAATAATAATTCATCAACTCTATAAGAATGAGGTAGCAGCCATGCAAATGAAAAACGAAAGAAATTAGAAAGCCAAAGAAACAAAGTTAGAAAAAAATCCAACCTCTTTCCAGCAAGATTCAGCGTACAGGAATATCAAAAAGAGGAAGCAAAAAGGGCTACTCGTATGATTGGACATCAAAGAGTCAACGGCAATGGCGAAGTAATCAGCATGCTTCGGTTTCTAGGTGACATCGCAGTAGTTGCAGTGATGCATATCCGACAAAAATGCAAACATCTGAAATTTATGGTCCAATTATTACGGATGTATGAGGAATGAAACTAGAGCAAGTGGATCCATTATCTACCTGGGTAGCAGTATAACCTAGAATGGAAGCAGGCCTATCGGCATTAAGGAATAAATAGTTCAAGCTAAGAAGGTGTTCATGAAGAGGAGGAGGCAACCTCTATTTTTTAAGTGCCTGAGGTTTATTTCTTTAATTTAACGACTTTATCGGGGCGAGATTGAGACTTTATAGCCCTTTCTTCCACCTAACTCCTATATATACAAGTTAGTACCTACATGTTACAAAACTACAAACACCCAAGCCCTATATCAAGGAAAATCCACCTAGGCGAGTATTGAACACCCGACCTGTAGGTTGGCAGACGAGGACGTTACCCCTCCGCCACCGATATTGCAGTGGAAGAAGTTCATCAAAAGTATTGTATAATTCATTGTACTCTATGAGTCAGAGTCATGGAACGTTGGAAAAGGACCTGAGAAGAATGGAAGCTTTCAAAGCGTTTTGCTGTAGGAAAATGCTGAAGCTTAAATGGACGTACAATGTGAGGGACGGGGAAAAACATAGAAGGGTAGAAGAGGATCCCCCTAGAAAGACCAGAAGACAAATATCTAAATCAAATTAAAATGGGTGTAGAATATAGAAAGTATCAAGGAGTGAAGGAATGAAGGGCTACAATGAATCAATCATAGGGTTAAGGTATTGATAATGATGGCATATATGTTCCGCAACTAACGAAACAGAAGCAAATAGCAAAAAAGTACAATTATATTTGAATTACAAAGTATCCAAAGGGCAAAACTACATTGTATACCTGCTGATTTCGACCTCTATTATAAAATTTGATTCCTTAATGAGTTGAAATCGCGCGGGAACTTCAAAAACAAATTTTTTAACTGGCATGGTAATGAGGATATTGGAGTTTTGGAGAAATCAAATAACCGCGTGACAAAACATCTGAAACCCCGTACTGTTTTTGGGTAATTAATTGCTGCCCTTTTCAGTCTTCATCCCTGCTCATTTCGTTTAGTTTTACGTTCTGTTAATTGTAGGGGAGTGCTTTCAAATGAAATTCTACGCAATCTTAAATGAAAGACTATTTTTAAGAATTTCTGCGAATTATTCGGTATAGATTTACAGCCTAATCTAAACCCGATTTGGTTGCGCCTCTTTTCCGCGTGGAGAATCAATCTATCATTTCAATCTCGGATGGCTTTCAGCTTCAACGTTTCTGAAGTTTAATGTGATAATTGGATAATGCTAACTTTCTAGAGGCTTATATTTCACATAAACTCCTCATTAAGAGTTACTAATTTTCCAACTCTCATTTTATAAGTTACGTAATTGCCATGTCTCGTATTTCGTGAAATTTGTATTGTTATACGGGCAGTTACAGGCAGGTAGAATTTTTTTATGATCCAATATCTCATGGCATATCAGAAAAATTGAAGAAATGCAACAATTTGGCAGTTGAACCATAGAATGATTGTAAAACTTTAATTTCGCTTTATACCCAGATTGTGGTCATGAATGTGGTGATCTTCTACTGTTTATCCCGGGAACAAAATGAAAACCGTATTTTAAGTAAAAGCATGGAGGGACATAAATGTAACTTTGTAATTGGTTGGAGCAGAATTTTACCTGAGGTAATCATGGTAGATATTTGTTATTTGGAGCAAATAGCATGATTTTAAGGTTGGCAAAAAAATGTGTTTAACAGTTACATGAATAAAATGGAGTAAGGCAGGACTTTTCTATATCTTTGTTGAAATATAAATTGTTAATAAACCATATTTTATTAGACAGTGGCACCTCTCCTTTGCCCGGGTTGAAATCCTGAAAAAAAAACAAATATTTTTCAGTGGTATCCCGATCCCTACTTGAGGTTCTCTGTGGAGAGCACTTTGAGTGAGTACGACGTCCGTCGGATGGGTCGTTAAACTGCGGATCCCTTGGTACCTTTCGACAAGAGTAGGCTAATGCCGACGCCGGGTTTCTCTCCACCCTTGCTTTCTTAACCATCACTAATGGTGCAAATGGCCTTAGCTGCCGGTCGCCTCTCCAACAAAGCTAAAAAAAAACTTACTTCAAACATCGGGTCAAAAATTATTATCTGAACAATGTATTTGGGAATTAAGTGTGCTATTTTATGTAATAATTTTTTTTAATGGGAAGTTATATGGTTCATTTTTCTCTAAGAAATTTCTGAATGTTAGTAAGGACTATGGTTTTAATTTCTGAGATGAAATATTCATTCATTGATTTTATTAACGCCTCTTATAGAATTACCATGTGTCATTATGGATATTTTGAGATTTTAAGATCGAAGCATGGCATTGATACATGTAGTATATATTTTATAAAAAAGTAGAAAATTGTGAGTTTGAGAAATTGAAATCCTAGTGTTTTATAATTCGGACATGTTCGTAGTGTAACCACTTCGCAGATTATTGCGCTAAATTGTATTTAAACGAACCGTAACCGCGTGCCATTACCCAATGAAATTGGGGAAATTTTAAAGTTTTTCTTAGTCATCATTTGCTTAATTAATAATGTTCATTCAACACTTTCGTAATGCATCACATCTTCGTCTATGAGTCGGATTGCTGCCAGAATCTCATCACTCCCACTGCTCTTACGTTTTGTCATGGGGTACGGGTGGAGAATTTCATGCCAGTTACGAGGTACCATTATTCCTATAAGTCTGTCTACTCTTACCGGTACACGGAGAATTGGGAAAAGTTGGAAACGTTGGCATTCGGCGTCTATCAAGCACTTGAGCTCGTCTGTTTTGCATTACTTTGATGGATCGGTTTGGTGCGGTGACTTATGTGTTTGCATGTCACCCCGAAATCCTAGGTTCGTGGAATGTTTCAAAGGCATTCCGGTCCCTAAATCGTTGCCATATGGAGGAAACCTCGAGTAGACTACACCGACGGTAGAATGTAACCTTAAATTAAGTGATTCCTCAGCTCCTTCGTTTGAGGTGATTAATTCCGATGCCGGATTTCTCTCCACTCAGCATACTTTCCCGGAAAATCCTATTTTTAACAAATTACCAACCTATCCTCAAGGGCGGAAATAATTTTACCTGCCGGTCACCTCTCGTAATAACTACTGCTACGTAGATCTTGTTTGATTGGCAATGGGATGTCGAAAACTGATTCTGAAGATGACGGAAAGAATGGATGCAAAGAATTCTAATTGGCAATGGGATGGTAAAGACTGTGATAAAAATAGAGGGGAGAACATTAGGCAAGCAAGGATGTGGTACCAAAAGGATAGGGATGTCTAGCGGAATGAATGGAGAAAGTAAGTATACGGAATAGAACAAAGGTTGTATTTTAACATCGGTTTTCCGTTCATTTCTTAGGGTACACATATAAATCCATTATATTTCAGTCTTTGTCCATCTAAAACCCAATTTGGATAGTAGAATGATAACAAAAATAACATTGCTTTGAAATTATAGACTGTTTGTAGATTATTAGTTGTCAAACGACTTCACTTTTTTTTAATATCCGGCGCGCTGGTGAATACTGAATGATAGTACGTGAATTGCACGGCGAGAGGGTTCAGTGTGCCATGGCCAACATACGTGACCTCCGCTGTTAAACCCGGGAGTATGCTGTCCTCTGAGACTTTTTATGGTAGAGAGGGCACCTTCGAGGTCTCCTAAAAAGATGTGACATGTAGTTCCCTTCTACAGAATTACGACTTACTTTGTCCCGCGAGTGACCAAGGGATCACGAGCGAACCCCGCAGTACGTGATAGAAAGGATTTCTCGCGGAGAGGTCTGGGGCTGGGACGGTAGACCCCCGCGGCCCTGACGTCAACACGCGGGATGGAGTTGGATGCGACTGCGCCATTTCATTGGCCTACGTGCGGCGTGTGGGAGTTTTGGGCCAGTGCGGAGGCGTTTTTGTTCAGGGGGTGGGGATGAGGAGGTCGGGAGGGACGGCGGAAAGGAAACTGAACGGGGCAAAGGGGTTCAAGCCGGGAGACCTCGTGGTGGGGCGGGACCTTCACGGAGATATGAATGAGGTTTTTCAAGGGAGGGGCGGTTGGACTGGAGGAATGGGAGGAGAATCCGTGAGTGAGGAGTGTGAGAGGATATACATTCACGCTAAGCCGGAATTATGGGATGGGAGAACGGCCCGGGTTCCGAAATTTAAAGGGCTGGTAAAAGGCACTGCCTATCGGGAGAGGGCGGGATAGGCGTGAATCGCTGTCGGATCCCTCAAGACGGATGAGGAGGATTCCCAGAAGTGACAGCTCCCGACATGTTTATCTCGATAGCATTCCTGGAGCACGGGAGGGATGGGAGTTGGGTCGGTAAGACTTCCATGAACTCGCTGGAGACGTGGGGGTTGATTTGCGGTTTTGAACTGCTCTGGGGAGCCTGGGTAGAAATACGTCACAGTTTTCAGATATAAAGAAGACATAGAAAATCAAATGGATCCTCTGTATAGCATAAAATAATCCAATGATGGGGACGCTTGAGGTAGGACGCAGTCGTCTTCATAACGCTAATCCACTTTTGTTCTGGCCTTTACATTTTTAATCTTCTTTGTTTTGGAAACCACATACACCTGGAAATAAAAGGAATAATGTACTTCTCCGTAGGATTTTACTATTTGGTGCGACACGGTTCAACCTTTATACGGTATAATCGGGTACAAAGCAAATAATGGCTGCGACCCACACATTTGCATTTCCTATGCCGGATGACGCCAATTGTCGCCGGAACGCATTATACCACCATTGGTATTTCAATCCTAAGATTGGTTGACTGCAGCCCTCCATCCTACCCTATCTGATGCTAATTGGCTTTCTGCCTGGTATTTTTTGCAATGCACTTCTTTATTTGTCCCATGTATGTATCCTTTGGCTTTATTTTATTGGCTTGGTCTGATTTTTACATTACATCATATATTAAAATTATGTGAAAAAGCACATTGTTTCCTCTGTAAATATGTAGGCATATGAATACCCAGAATACAAACCGGAATTCATAAAATTTAGATACTCCTATAACTGACTTACTGTTTGGATTTCTACCCCCTGTGAATGTATATGCTAGGGCACGCAGGGTTTCTATTAAAGTGAGCACTAACATTTAATCAAGTGAGGGTAGGTTTTAGAGCAAAAGTCATAGTAGGTGATCAGTCCTTTGTTTCGGGCTAAACTTTGTACAAAATCACTTTCATCCGTTAAAAATTAAACTTTTCATATTTCAGTAAACTTCACTAACGGAACTACAAATGTGATTCTAGCATGGTGACATATTTACCAAAAGAGAATCACCATCTATAAAATTATATCAGTGTTGTGTGGTTTATTAATTAAATTAATAATTAGATAAAGTGAGTTATTAATATTTGGATGAGTATAATCACAATAATAAGTACTATAACGGCTAAATTTTATTAGGTTTATAAACCCCAGAGGATCATGCAAACTTTGGAATGGTGAGATGCGGTGCAAAATTGAAACTTATGTCTTAAAATGATTTTGCAATGACAAGCTAATAATGTATTAAGGTATTTACATTTCCAGTATCAAGCGATACCTCATGCATCATGGGTGGATGCTAAATATGACACTTGTCCTTTAGATAAAACTATATTAAATCTATGCATTTCCATCTTATTTTATATTCATATCAGGATTAAAATCACTGATTTTCATGCTGTAAAAGAGCAATGACACTTAAATATAATAAGAAATCATTAATGAAATTTCATAAATTGGATAATATGGCAATAATTTCTTACACAGTTAAAATTCCACAGAATATCATTTTATAAAGAACACATTTTATTTCCGAAAGCATTTAATTCCTTAGCCATGAACCTGAGACGTTACTTACATCTACATCTACATAATACCCCGCAAGCCGCCGCAAGGGCGTGTGGCGGGGGGTGTTAGGTCACCACCCAAAAAAGGAAAAAAGAAATACCGCATTCAAAACCAACACACACATGCAAACCCCAATCCACAGCAGTGCACACAGTCATCGTAACATCCCATCATTCGACGCGCATGCAAACACACATCTTAGATTGACATAGAGTTAGACATAGAGTTAGACATAGAATTGACATAGAGTTAGACAATCTAACACTTAGATTGACATAGAGTTAGTGAGCCTTAAGATTTGCGGCATATGGTAACCTCTCTGGCCTGACCTTAAGCTCTGGGTTACCCAGTGGATTTACAGTCACCGTATCTTCTGATAACTCCGAATCCTAGGCCAGAGGGCTGCCGTTTGAGTCTCCTTTCCCCTTATTGGAGGACGATGCGAATGTGAAGGAAGCAACGGAAAATCATCGAATTATCATCAAAATGAGCGGCTGCTGATCTCTTCTCTTGTATTTATTAAATAAAAGAATGGGTTGAATCCCTCCGGAAAGAGTCAATTTCTACCTCGGGTAATGTTTCCTTCATTTAAATCTCCGTGCAAGGATTTTAACTGAAGAGACTACAGCGTTCGTGCCAAAAAGCGATTGAGGATTTGATCCCAGAATATCGTAATGGCTTGTAAGTAGGGAGTGACGGTAAATATTACAATTGAAAATGTGAGAAAAGGACGTATCTAATAGAGTTGAGAACTGGGAAAAGAGTCGAATGAAGATAGCCAGAAGGAGTATCTAAGTAGCGGTTTATTCCAGATGCTCAGTTTGGAAATATGCCATTGTCAATATTATGGTGGTGAGGAGCACTTGTTTGTGAGGAGCCCATATAGGAGGAGTGAAATGAATGTATATTTTCCTTGACGAGAAAACTAAATCGAAGGTTTTTTCTGAGTTGCGCACAAAAGATCACGATGAAGAGAAAGTGAAAGATTGAGCCATAATTATATTTAATTATTTTAGAGATTGCTGAAGTCAATACTTTGTGGGATTCCATTTTGATAAAAAAGAAGAAACAAATAAAGTTGCGTGTCCACATAATGCCATTTTTATCGCCGACTAGTTTCGCTACACAGTATAATCACCTGCAATAGTGGTACAAGAGAAGTTACAATTATTTATATTTATATTTATGGTTACACCCAAGAAAATGTGTGTAAACTCTCTTGTACCACCATTCCAGATGATACTACAGTACAACAAAATTAATCTGCAATAAAAACTCTATTCTCTGAAAACCCGAAGTCATTTGATATTTGATAAATAGAGTACAAAAATTCTTTTTGCAAATCAAACCCAACATTTGCAACATATTAATTGTAAAGTTAAATAAATATTTGCGATTTTGGGGCTTTGATGATTGGTTTCCACAGAAAACTCGGAAAATAATGTTTGAATATGTACTTAGAGTGTTTATTTTGAATTTATTTAACTGCAGGGCATCATAAATATGTTTTTATGTGACATTTCTATTTATTTGTAATAGTAGCTCAATTCGGTTACTTTGAAGTCCACCGGAATTATTAAAGTTTCTTACTCACTCGACTTCTGCGTTTATCAGTGTATTCCATTAAAACCCGGCCAAGCTAGTCAATATGGTATTGGGTTTTGATGAACAAAGAGAGAGCTATTATTTGCAAAATACTGTTCTTCTAAATGACTTTTCGAACTCTCGTAGTCCCATTATCAACGAAAAGCGATCACTGGAAAATGGTACCCTGAGATTGATGCAACTGAATGTACTCCGAAAACTTCACGTTTTCGGAGTAGATGACATTGCAATACTCGTAATTAACCATTTGTTGGATTTTAACTATTGGCAACGATATTATATTGAGACATATATGGTTGGAAGTAGCGTTTGGGCTATATACACTCTTAAATAGCAGTATAATAGAAACTATAGCTACGAATCCCATTCAAAAGGTTTCTCAGAAATGCTACACGCTATTATAAAGAAATGCGTATTCATTATCTAAAATCTAGAAAAATGATGCATGATTATTTCATATAAAACTCTATGGATCAGTTATCAAACTTTTGTTCAGTCATCAACATACGTCAGGTAGGATATAGATACGAGAAGATCTTGCTTTAAAAAAATTTCTACTTTTTTTAAAATTAATCTTACAAACTAATTATCCTAAAATGCCGTTGTGCATGATAAGACCACCACCATGCAACTTCATGTACTGCGAAATTATATATTGAATAGATATAAATAAAAGATCATCAAAATGACCTTTAAATCTCACTCAGTTCCACCATTATCGGAAATCGATCACTGGAAAAATTTTCTCTGTCGTTGATAACGATGAGTTTTAAAATTCAAATTAGCTAAGGAATTTTACATGCCCTCAATTGAGTAGTAAAGGTCAATGTGTCATGCTAAGGGAGAAATTACGTCCCGGAATCTATTCGGGAACCACGTCGAAGATAATTACCTCCAGCCCACTTGAAAAACCTATTCAACTTGACAGCCATTCAACGCAAGTGAAAACGCAGACAAAAAATGTAAAATAGCAATAATATTTTATCAGATGCTTCAAATGCATGCACGCCTATAGCAATAATTGTTTTCATCGCATAATTTTATAATTAACTTTCCATGATGTTGAAAAGGCCCTTGACAGAGTGGATGTAAGAAGGATGTGGCATATTTTAAGGGAATATCGAGGAGACAGGTATTCAGTGTAATAAAAGTACTCTATGGAAAGAGTGCGGCAAGAAATCAGTGGGAGAAAAATATATATTGAGTGAATAATATGAAATAAAGTATTGTTTGAGACAAAGAATACTGTTACCACGATTTTTCATCATGCCTGTCCATTGTATTCATGAATAAATATGTTACAGATGGATTAATCGATAACGTTTTAAGAAAGAATTAAATTAAGAATTAAAAATGTTCCCGTTCTGACCTATGGCGAAGATTCAGTATTACTTTGCATTGTTTCTTGTTAGACACCTTTAGAACATGTGGCAGGGTGTGATCCAAAACGAATAATGTAACATCCAAAATTAAGTCATACCTAATTAACAGTTTAATTAAATAGTAAAATAACCCAAATTGCGTAGTATCGATAAATACTGATCTATGTACCACAGTACGTAAGTATAAATAATTTTCTACGCTTGCAAGACGATCTGTTAGAAACGGAGAAAAAACTAAAGCTAGATAAAATAGTTATAGCGTACTAGACAATGGAAGGAAAACTAATGAGGAAGTACTAGGGATGGTGGGCAAGGAGGGGGGTTTGTTGGGAGAAATCCTATGGAGGCAGGAAAAATGGATAAAGGGCGTTGTGATCGGCAGTGGGATGTTGAAGACTGTAATAGAGGGGAGAATGTTAGGCAAACGAGGTGAGGGCAGGAACAGGATAGGGATGTTGGGCGGGATGAAGGTAGGAAGGAAGTACACAGAGATGAAGAGGGATCTGATGTAGAGTAGGTTGCGGGATTGGGTCTTGCTTGGAGTTACAAAATGTTTATTTGATAGTTGTGTCCATCCAAAAAAAACACCTTAACCGGTACATTGCCTTATAACAAATACTAGACTACTTATAATGGAAAAAAACACTTTTTTCTCCTAGCATAAAGTTGGCCCAATCCCTTATCGTTCGTGGAAAAATGACATCTCAAATCTATCGGTTCTACACAGGATATCTCTGATGTCATTTTCAAATGATATGTCATACCGTAGTACGATGGTGCTTATAATAACTTCCCTTTCTATATCGTCACTATAGAAACCTTCATCCAATTTATTCAAGATATTTAATCCATTACATAACCTGGATAACAATGGATGAGCACAGCAAAGGAGAAAAACGCCTGTAGGGAAAGGAGAACATAGAAGAAACCAGTTATATGGAGACATTTTCTCGAAGTAATTGCAATCAGGATTTTTTTATTTAGCATTCCCAGGAGTTTTAAAGAATATCCATAAAGCATTAATCCATTTTTGCTGCGCGTAATTATTGAATATTAAATTTACAGGTATATTGTTGTCCCTAAACATTGGCAACTTTATTCAGGACAACTGTTCGTCTTGTTGGGGACCTGCACAGTTGGCGCCGGGTAACTAACTGATCCTGTGGTATTTCCCTTCGAACCGAAGCAGGGAAACATAAAGCGAGAGATTTTGTTTCATATTTACACAAACAATAATATAGTCATAGTCTAAATCACGCGATAACCATTTAAGATAACCTTTGCAAGGGGCAAATGGTGGTGAGAGTGTTGGGCCGTAAGCTTTTAATGCATGTATATTCATCTATACATAAATATAAATATGCGTACGTTTATAAAAACGCACATACACATGCATGCATCACATGGAATAGTGGGTGTGTTAGTTGAAGTAAAGAAAATCATAGTTAAAATTGTAGTTAAAAATACGTTACGTCTGGTTTTTTCAATTATGAATCATGCAAAGGAAGACGGAGCATCCGAATATATAAGTGCTGGTGTCTATTAATCTCTCCTTTTTTAACCTGATGGTCCATTTCGCCAGCGTAACGTCGTAATGTGAGATCGTATTTGTTCTCTCGGCGTCACCAATGAACATGGTCGTTCCATAACTCTCTATCACTCTTAATGTCACTCATCAATGATCACTATACAAGAGGTCTCCAATTTGCGATGCATGCACTAATAAATGACTTTTCGTCGCTATTTTCCGGCCAAATTTTGTGAAACGGCCGTGAAGATGGCATTCAGCGCACACGTTACGCTAAACTCACTTTCAGATCCATTATCGCCGATCTCTCATCTCATTCAAAACTCCTTCCGACGCAGTTCGTAACGACATCAACACCACTTCAAACCCTGCGGGCCCAAGCGAGGAATAAGGACTTGAAAATATAAAGCCTTCGAGTTGTAGGCAGGGAGGTAGCGCGCGTACGTGATTCAGGACTCGAAATTGAGTGCTCGCGAAATCTTCGCTCATGGTAGAGCTCTTCTCGCCGATGTGCTGAGGGGACCGCGATGGCCCGAAACCACGACAGCTACATCAGTTTGCGCCTCGTTATGTGCTATGGGGAAATCGCGCGGAACACGGGGAATCGGGAAGAGGGGGAACATGTCGCGGCGAAAGGCGTACTCCCCTAAGGAGCTTATGATTGTTTTCCTGCCTTGGCTTTCAGTCGGGGAAGAGAGCACGTCCTGGCCTATGCCTTGCTCGTCTAAAGGGTACAATCGTCGACTGTGGAAAATTCTTGTGAAGCTTTGAAGCGAAAAGGAAATGAAAGAACAAACATTTATGTACCCTTTTAGGACGTCACCCTACCGCAGAGCTTGTGTTTTAGAGAAAATTATTTCAAAGCTTCTTATATCATAGACATCATTCCTATGGATTTACCGTGTTGTCATTATTTTTCAAAATTTAAGTGTACAATTCCAGAAGTCCTTTTTTAACTTAACACGTCCATGGGTCCAGACTAATGAATAATTGAGTGGAAATTGTTTCATTGAAATAATGTGGCAAATTCAAAGAACTGCGCAATATGTAACGACAGTAAACTTAAAGTTAAAACGGAGTCACCCGTTGATGTGTATTTTTCAAATGCAACAATCGCAAAGAAATCAAATCATTTGGTTTGATCGGGATTCCAGTAAATTTTAAAATAATGTGACTCCTCCCCAGTCTTTGAACCTGGAACGTCTAATTGAAATACCTCCGAAAAATGGTAGATTGAAAATCTAGATTCAAATCAGTTGAAATGATTTTTTTACGGAAAATCATTACTTATTGCTTTGAAAAGGAATTCTTTTCAGGTTCCCCTTCTTTTCTAACCCAAAAAGAAGCGGAGTGAATCCGGGAAAAAAGTATTACATAGTACACATTAATAAAATTATTCAAAAAAGATTACCCTTGTTCGTCGACACACCGATTCCAGCACATCTCACAGTCACTGTACGCTTCCTGGAAAGTGTCGACGGAACTCCGTTCAGGTACCTCGTCACGGCCTCTTTGACGTTATTCAGCGTTCCAAAATGGTTTCCTTTCCAGTTCCTCTTTATTTTTGGAAATAAATGGAAGTATGTAGGTGCCACATCGGGCTATAGGGAGACTGGGGTGAAGTTTTCACCTTGTGGTTGGCCAGGTCATGAGAAATGAGGTATGGAACGGCGCATTGTCTTGGTGCAGCCATCAGTTGGCAAAGATTTACTTTCTGACACGCACTCCTTTCCGCAGCCTCTCGAGGACTTTCCCTCAGCGGTCAATGTCTCTCCCTGAGGCAAAAACTCTTAATGAATGATGCCTTATGAGTCGAAAAAAACGACGAGAAGAAGACTACTTCTATTTGATACAGACTCTTGAGTATGTATTCCTTAATCAAATTTCTTAATTTAAATCAATTATTAAGTTACAAACTTTAAATAACAACAAAACAGACTTTAAAATTTGTAGGTAACCCCCCTTACTTTACATAAGTAGAGAAGCTAAAATATTTGAATTTAATCATTGCAGTACTCATGGAAGATAAAATTATTGGTAAACACTGAATAAAATTCAATATAATTATCATATTTTGATTTTTTTCATCCAGTTGCGTCCAGGCTTTGAAGTAATAATTTGATCTTCAATCGAGATTTTTTAAGTACATATAAAATCATACTTATTATTGCAAATAATAGTTATAAATTGAATAGAATCTGCTAAATTAGGATATCACCAATTCGAAGTGAAGAACTTATCATTCCCATACTTTCCTCGGGTAAAACTAGTCTCTACCTCTAAGCGTAATCCTCAAATACCTGAAATGACCTGAAGACAAGAATAGTGGGTCCTTAAGGTTGACGTATATACGTCGAAACTAGTTTCAGCTTAAAATAGTTTTAGTGAAATATTACATTATATTCATCATTTTTTGAAGAATAAATTTCAGCTAGTTTATCTGTAACCGTTGATTTAAAATCAGGGTGTTTGAGAGAGACTAATCTCGAATACCTTCATCACTTGAATGATTTTTAATTTGTAGTGTTTCATTTTCCCGTTAACATTATTTGATTGATATAGGTCAGTGACTTAATTCTTACATGAAGCCATACTTTTTCCTTGAAAAAAATGCTAAGAAAGAATGAGAGGTTGCATAGCCAAAAATACTGAAGAGGGGATAAAATACCCCAATAACGTTATTTCAATCAACTAAGGCACTCATCAATGGGGACAACTGTTCTGAGAGGCGCAGGGCGCCGATGAGTCAATTTAGAAGCACGGCCCACTGTAAATATCTGTAAAAAAGCCATTGGAAGTGTATTTGACCGCAGACAGTAGATATTTACTATTCTAAAGCACTCTTTTTTTCACCCAGAGAGAACTTTTAAAAAAACTCCGCGTAAAAATATTAAAATTGAGGAATTTGGCATGGCAGATTGCATAAAATTTGCTACAAATTCCGAAAGTTTATCAATTAGAATAATCTCTATCACTCCACTCCACTCCTCTAGTTACATCGAATTACGCCCACAAATTGAAATACTGCTAGCCTCAATCACAACTTGGAGCGAATTTCAAGGGAGTCCAAAATCTCGAGACTTTCATGCCCTTCGCCTGATATCTGCTCCATTCAAAGCAAAGGGACTCGTTGGGAAGGATTAATTGTGGACGTGATTTTTCCCTTGGCTGAGGTTGAAAACTTGGGGCGGATTATAGAGATAAATCTCCCTCTATATCCATGCTCCATCATGCCTACTTGCGGATGAAACCTAGAGAGGGTGCTTTCTATTCTATAGTTGGAATCCTTTTGTTTGTTTTGGGGGAGAAAACATTATTTGGATGCCCTAAGAGGAGAGAATGAGCACGCAGAGCAAAATGCTTCTTGGCCAAACCCACGGGATATGGTATTACAATCCCACCTTCGATACCAAATTTGTGCTTCTTGTTTGAATTACTTAGAACGAGTAATACGTAAGCGAAATTGTGTGGTATACCTTGAATTAAGCTAAATATCTTTTATATTCGTAGTAACTTGAAAAAATTGCTATCACTACGAAATGTAGGCACACTTTTGCGTTTAAAACTCTCATATCACATTTCTGATAACATTTGAGTCTCTCCATACTCTCATCTCATGCTCTATACAACTATCTGAAATAAACTTTCCTGGGTACGTGAATTTTCAAGTTTGAAATGTAAAGCTTTGATTTTGAACGAAATTTCCAATTCTCTTTCTAAAATGTAATGCTAATAAAATATGATATATTATTCCATATCCGTTATAATGCCTTCGCTCTTCGATGACGTTATTTTCCTGGCGGTACGTTTTTGTTTTTTATGTATTCTACAAATTTTTCGCATCCATTTCCAGGCAGAGATTTTCTCATTCATTTTCTTTTCTGTGATGCTTGAAGCAATCGCAAGTAATAGGAAACCCAAAGAAATTCGTTTCGCAGCATATTTGTGTTTTACTTATCATATATTTTTACTCTTAAATGTTCCTTACCGATTGACTGCTCGGTTTAATGAAGTATGGGAATCGGGATGGTGCGGAGGCTAACGTACAGGTTTCCCAACGCGAAGGCCCGGGTTATAATCCTGGAGAAAACAAATATTTTTCAGGGGCATCCCGATCCCTACTTGAGGTGCTTTGTGGAGAGCGGTTTGAGTGAGCACGATGTCCGTCGGATGGGACGTTAAACTGCGGACCTCTTGGCGCCTTTCGACAAGAGTAGGCTAATGCCGACGCCGGGATTCTCTCCATCCATCCTCCTTTCCTACCCATCCCTAATGGCGCAAATGACCTTTGCTGTCGGTCGCCTCCCCAGCAAAACCAACCAACCAACCTTTCCATTCAATGGAATATTTTCCATTGCATCATCGTGTGTCATTCACAATTTTCACTAAGAATTTGTAATAGTTTTGGAATAGTCCTTGATGGTAATTTAATCCTCAAGGTTTCCTTTACCTTTTTCTTTATTTTCCCTTTTAAGAATCAAATGTTGAGACCATACAAAATATTTTGATACGACCAAGCATAAAAATAACTCCGAAGACTAGTTTGGTATGTGAGGAGAAAGTTCACATAATATTACTAAATTCAATCAAGCGGAGGGCTGAATCCGGTTGATTAATAAAAACGTAGGTGAAATGTTTTGGTCCTCGTCAATAAATTATTGGTAAATATTTTGGGAAGCTGAGTTTGATATTTTGCGGGGAGAATTCCCGTTCGACGTAGATCTAGCATTGCGTAGGAATGGTAAAAATCTGTTTTGTTGGATTCAGTGCAAATAATCACCCATTCAACTTTCAAGGAGTTAAAGTCGTATCCTATTAAGCACTAGGCTATTACAAGAGTTCATTGAAAACTAAAAATCATCGGGAATAAATTATTGAGCTGCAGTTATTCACCCAGTAAGTTTGATTGATTAACTTGATTGGAGTTAAGACAACAAAGTATACCGTTAAATTAATGCTCTTTGAAGAGTTTTGTGGTCTCTTCAAATATGATCCTTCTATAAAAAAAATATGAACTATTATCTTTTGAGGCTGAACCTATTGGAAAACGAATTTTTTCGCATTTTTGCTTCCCGTTTAAACCAAAATAATACACCGAGGCTTAAGCTAAAGGTCGGCTGCTGTAGGCATTTTTCCATGATTTATTTATAGTATGTATACATGGCTCTACTTTAACTGAGCGATCAAAAAGGGGAAAACGGTCCTCGAAAATAAATTAAAAACCTCGCCACAATGCGACCTCGTGATGGTAATAACAATGGTTCCCTTCACGGTCCGTTGTTTCCGTCGATTGAAAAAGAATGGATCGAATCAAAATATATGATTCGTCGCTTAAAACAATGGGTTACAATGTAAGTTTCCGCGGAAAGTTTCATTCACTCAGCGAAAACGGCGTTCAAACATTCAGATATTAGAACCGTCGACCCATACACACACAAACGCAAACGTACGTATATCTGATGAAAGGAGACGCGGACGCAGGCGGGCCAACCAAAGCTCGAAGCACAAAAGGCTTCCGTCGGGCCCTCTTAATGGTTCACAAAGAGGATCAAACTCTCTCTTGGACCCTTTATGAGTGAGAGAGGATCCCCTTCCCCTTACCCCTTTAAGTTTTCCCCTCGCCGTCCGTCATTGTGTCTGCAGCGGCGTCTCTCTCCCTACCTTTCACCATGATTTTTACCACACGCTCAAACAGGCAGGCCCTTCGTCTGTCTCACACAGATCCCAACAGCCTCCACTCAATTCCTTGTCCCCCTTCACAAATGATCAGACAAAAGTTTCACGGCTTCGCCCGAGGGCGCCGGTGTGGGCTGGCTTCCGTAGACGGCCACTGACCTCTCGCTCCGCCGTGAACCGCAAAGTATCCCCGGGCACATTTTTACTCATCCGATCAAGGAGCCTTAGATATAATTAGTGCTAAAGGAAAAGGAAAAATACGAGATGGATTCTACTTCATGGGAGTACATAATATGAGTCCACGAGCATCTGAGCATTGGATCCGTTTATTCCATATCCTATTGTTCCGCAATATTTAATGGATTGATTGGAGGCCGTTGTAACAGATAAGTTAGAAAGAGGCGCCTAGCCTTATAAAAGCTACAAGGAAAATTCATAATTGGATCTTTTTCTGGTGATGGAAGGTCCATATTCTGGCCCTAAAACCTTTATCGTATGTGATTTTTACACCAATCTTTGTCTAAACCTATTGGTTTCTGTTTATAAAAAGTGCATAATTTTAGTTTCCCTATAGGTGAAGCGATTCTCTTGGTCAAAGAATCTGGACACTTGGCTGCATAAAGTCCCCGCAGATCTCAGTGTAAATTACGTTTCCTCGATAGCTCAAGTGGTTAGAGCATCGCAGATTACCTCCAAAGATGTTCTGCTGGAAGCAGTGATATTTGTTCTTAAAAGGGTCACCCATACCAAAATGGTCAAAAGGTAAACGCCTGACGAAAGTTAGTCCGCGCTGCTTCCATTTCTCAGTGAGGAGGCTGCAAATGCGCCTGACCCATAGTGGGGTGACCATTGACCAACCGGTTACGTTTTAAATAGTATTGAGGAAAGAAACGGGAAACCACCTAACTCATTTTCCCAAGACCTTAGGATGGGCAGGATTATTAGAATGAGTCCCGGTAACTACGGGACTCGGCCCAATCGGCCGTGTGTCGTGCCCTGTAGCGGGAGAGGCTAGGCTTCCATGGTTGTAATCTTGCGAAATCCTTACAAAGCGAAAGCGACGGTAGTAGCACGGAAGGTAAGCGAATTAATCAGAATAGGGACTTGGAATGTATTGGCGATGTTGAGTGCAGTATATTTGGAATATATAAAGCGAGACATGGTGAAAAGAGATATAGTTGTTTTAGGTCTTTGTGAGATGAGATGGAAGGCTAGCGGAGATTACTAGAGTGATAGTTATAGAGTAACATACAGCGGAGAGGAAGAAAGCCAGTGAGATGTGGCAATAATATTGAAAAAAAAGTTAGAAATAAACGTAGTGAACATACGACACAACTGATAGAATATTATTAGTAGAAGTAAAAGTGGAACCAACAAATTTAGTCCTCTTTCAGGGAGACATGCCTCCAAGTAACCATCGTAAGGAAGAAGTCAAGAGGGTATACAATCAGTTAGAGGACATAAACCCGTCCTACTTCAGGAAAATATATTATAGTAATGTGGTATTGGAACGCAACGGTGGAAGAAAGAGATGAGGTGGCTGACTGCGGTTTAGTAACAAGGAACGACCGCGGGGAGAATGAAATTGAGTTCTACAGGAGACAGGCTAGTTATCACCAAGACCTGATTTAGACGCCACAAAAGGTGTGGATACACTTGGAAAATTCCCGGCGATTTAGGAAGATAACAGATAGATTATAACATGGTTTGGCGCAGATTTGCAACAGTAAGTGTTACTAATTCACATAGTTTCTTAGGAGCAAATGCTAACTAACATTGATTTAGTAAATTGTATATAGTGTATCTTCAGATTCAAAAACATAATTTAGGAAAGACGGCTTAGGAAATAGAATGTGGAGTATTAAAAGGAACGTCAAGAAAGGACTATCAGAAGGCATAAAAAAATGACGGAAGGCTGCGTATTACAGAGAAAAAATGCGAGCACATCAAAAAAGGGTTGTCGAGAGCCGCAACCGAAACCATATGGCCTCTAAATTCGAAAAGGACAAGGAAACTATGGATTACGGAGGACATGATCGAAGATATAGAAGGAAATGGAATAATCTAAATACAGACTTAGGTAGAGAGAAATATAAAATGAAGTAATAAACTGAGGCGGGTAAACATTATGTAAAAAGAAGCGTGATGAAATACGTATTGCGAGGATATGGAAAGTCTTCAGAGGAAGGTGAAATAGGTGTGCTGCATAGGAAGGTTAAAATCCTGTCAACAAGAAAGGACAAATCTTTCCAAACAATCTAAGATACGCCAGAAACTATGTGAATTGAACTTAAGGAATTCGAAATTCGCTAATAAGAGGAAATGGATGGAAGGATGTTTAACCGAACAAAAGAAGCTAGAATATAGGCGGATAGGAGAAGATTTTTTGGTAGTGTGATACATCAGTTAGTATCTTATTAGACTAAGTGATATTGGCTTCTTCTAGAGTGTGTGTTCTTCCAAAAGCTACTTTGACGGTAAACTTTCAATGCATATAGTTACAAATTTGGGCCTTCAATTCAAGTAGCTTGACTGCCAAACTTTTTATTTGTTTTCAGATATATTTCCTTAGTATACTAAGCGATATGCATGTACATTTAAACCAGGGATAGAGGAGCCATACCGATGAAAAATTGACATTGATAATGTCCATAAATGCTTTCTATTGTTTCAGGCTCAACTTTGTGGAAGTTCATGTTCATTAAATGAAGCACACAATGTCTGTATCCACTGTTCTTTATTCTCGTACAACTAGTTTCAACGCTTAGGTATCATCATCAGGCGGTTCATTTAACGAATGTCCATAAATATTTATGAACGGTGACCCGTCGAATAGTAAATAGTAATTATAGAGTTAGAATATTATCTTAAGTTTCCGAGTGAGACTGAAATGAATTAGACGGATTTGTCTCTATAACCACTGAGAGATAGACTGCAAGACTGACAGATTTAAAATGTCATTTTTTCCAAGAACGATAAGGGACCAGAATGCTTGTAGCCGAAATTCCCCAGGACATAGTTCATTACCATAAGTATTAACGTACAGGTTAGGGACTGCGCGAGGATATGTGTGTATGTATGTGTGTGTGTGTGTGTGTGTATATATATATATATACACACACATATATATGTGTTTATATATATATATATATATGTATACATATATATATATATATATATGTATATATATATGTATGTATGTGTGTATGTGTGTGCGTGCATATATATATATATATATATATATATATATATATATATATATATATATATATATATATATATATATATATATATATATATATATATATATATATGTGAATATGTATATATGTATCTATTTTTTCTTACAGGCTCCCCCCACCTTTCCTCACCTAACCCCCAACCCCCTCAACCCTTACCCTTCCCTCAGGGTGCTACACCCCCTGCCACACACCTTTTTGGTGGCTCGCAGGGTATTTATGTAGATGTAGTTGTAGACTAACCATATAAATATCATCATATATATATTTATTCAGTATTCATTTTGGGAATCGAATTGCATTTGCTTCGTTTGGCTATAATAATATTTAATTTGTTCGAAATGAATTACTTATGCGTACAATATAATTTGTAAATGGATACGGTAAAGTATGCGACATTAATTCTTCCTCTTTGTACTAATCCTGTTCGTGAGGATTGTCATTACGTTTCGCTGACGCAGCAGCGTACATCATCCTTGCGGCTGTGGAAAGTGGGAACAGAATACACCGATGACTCCGGCGCTGGGTGTATGTATTTAGATGAGAGGTGAACAGCTGACAGATGGCGATATTCGGTTTTCTCTAACCGCCGCAACCGCCTCAACGCTGATTGCGTTGAAAGTTGAGTGACAGACAACTCTTGCAGCAGCGCATCCTTCATCTTGGATTTAAAGTTCGAGCGTCATCTTCAAGAATGACGATCATGTTCAAATGCTAAAGAAATACGTATTCTGCTAAAAAATTGATGCTGTATATTTCACCAAGCTGTGGTACTTATTCACCTATTAATTCCTTCAACATAATGATTTTATGCAATTTGATTTCCTATTTCAATATAAAATCCCCCAATAAACACGAGTGAACAATAGATTCATAATCTCTATTTGCCCTACATTTTTGGATGGGATTTAAATTTGATGTTTTCGCTCTTTCTCTATGACAATGTAAAGCATAGAAAAAACAGCAGAGCTCTTGTTATTCCAGCCAGAGAAGCGGGCTCACACCTGGGCCCTTATTTTATCTATTTAATTGATCTATTGGCCTTCTTAAGCTGAAACGGATTTCAAAAAAGTTCATACGCACCAAATATCATTTCGTATTAATTTTTTTAAACAATGAAAGGTTTTTCGAAATGTATTGGGTAACATTTTGAATGTTCTTAGAAATTCCACTTTTTCAGGTGCTTAGTTACCATATTAAAGCCACTCAAAAATTCAACCCAGCCCTTTTCGCTATTACTTCTACTTATACTTCTACATAAATACCCTACGAGCCACCAAAAAGGTGTGTGGCAGGGGGTGTAACAGCATGAGGGAAGGGTAAGGGTTAAGGGGGTTGGGGGTTAGGTGAGGAAAGGTGGGGGGAACCTGTAAGAAAAAAATATATTTCTATACATTTTTCCATACACATATTCATATATACATAATAAGGAGTTATGTTCCTAATTCCTCTTGAGAAAGGTGGTTGCACCACCGAAAATTCGAGAACCAGTGAGTCCCTCTTTTATATGTTTTAGTTTCTGTGTTTGCTATGACTATTTAGTGAATTTACATTATTGTGCACGTTCGTGGGTTCTCCAAGAAAGTGACTATATATTTTTATATATATAGAAAAAAAAACGTGGGAAGAAGGCCATATATGGACTGATTCGTAGTATCTATGAGGAAGGAATCTGGCCGGAAGATTTTGTGAGATCGGTGTTAGTTCCTATTCCAAAAAAGGCAAAGGCTTCGTCATGTGAGGATTACAGAACAATAAGTTTGATATCCCACGCAGCTAAAGTTATTCTCAGGATCATCAACAAAAGGATAGAGAGTAAGGCGAATGATTACTTAGGGGATGATCAGTTTGGGTTCAGGAAAGGAAGAGGTACGCGTGATGCCATTGCAGTAATGAGATCACTAGTCGAGAGGAATATAGAATACAATCAGGACGTTTTTGCCTGTTTTGTAGATTTCGAAAAAGCGTTTGATAGAGTGAATTGGGAAAAATTAATGCGTGTATTGCAGAAAATAGGAATGGATTGGAGGGACAGGAGACTGATCCGCAACCTGTACATGTCTCAGACTGCTCAGGTGCGAGTGGGGAACGGAGAGTCCGGATGGGCAGTGTTAGGAAGAGGTGTAAGGCAGGGTTGCCCTTTGTCACCGGTACTGTTCAACGTATATGAAGAGGAAATGATTAAAGAGGCATGGGAAGAACTGGAGGTAGGAATGAAAGTCGGAGGGGAACTCGTAAAATCGGTTAGGTTTGCTGATGACCAAGCATTAGTTGCTCAGTCAGCCAAGGGGTTGCAAGCATTGTTGAGTGAATTGGAGGTTCAGTGCGATAAATATGGGATGAGAATCAATATTAATAAAACAAAGGTTATGCGATTTTCCAGAAAGAAAAAGGCTAAGCTAAATATTAAAATAGGCGGGGAAAGAATAGAGCAGGTAGAGCAGTTTACATATCTCGGAAGTGTTTTGGACCAATACGGTCAAAGTGGTAGGGACGTAAGGAGAAGAATTGCGCTAGGCAAGGAGGCTTTCTCAAGGAGGAGGGAGTTGATGACGGGGACATTGAGTAGGGATGTTAAGACAAGACTCGTAAAAACTCTGATATGGAGTGTAGCTATGTACGGCGCGGAAACGTGGTCGCTGAAGCAGGAGGATAGACGTAGATTGGAGGCTTTTGAAATGTGGGTGTGGAGAAGAATGGAGAAGGTGAAATGGACCGAAAGGAAAACAAATGAGGAAGTACTAGAAATGGTGGGGGAGGAGAGGGGTTTGTTGAGAGAAATCCTATGGAGGCAGGAAAAATGGATGAAAGGCGTATTGAGCGGTAGTGGAATGTTGAAGATGGTAATAGAGGGGAGAATGTTGGGCAAGCGAGGTAAGGGTAGGAACAGGATAGGGATGTTGGACGGGATGAAGGGAGGAAAGAAGTACACCGAGATGAAGAGGGACCTGATATAGATTAGTTTGCTAGGTGGGGAGTCACAAAATGTTTATTTGATAGTTGTGTCCATCCAAAAACCTACCTTAACCGGTAGATTACCTAAAAAAAAAAATATAGAAAAACACACACATACATACGCACATGTATACATGTCCTCGCGCAGGCCCTAACATGTACGTTAATACTTATTGTAATGAACTAAGTCCTGGGGAATTTCGACTACGAGCATTCTGTTCCCTTATCGTTCTTGGAAAAAATGACATTTTAAACCTGTCAGTCTTGCAGTCTATCTCTCTAGTCTTATATTCGTGATCCCTTCGACCGTAATACGTTGGGGTTCGTATTATATCCTTGATGTCATCGGAAAAGGGCCCATCTTTAAATTTTTTTTATAAGTTTAATCTATATTGGAAACGCCGCTGTGTAAGAGAATCCCAACCTAAATTGTCTAGCAAAGTGGATACGCTGCTGAGTTGGTCATAACAATGTTTGACAAATCTAGCCCCCCTCCGCTGAACTCGATCTAATTCCGAAACCAAATTTATGTTATGAGGATCTCATATACTGGCAGCATACTCTAGGTGGGGCCTGACCAAGGCAAGGAAACATCGTTCTTTCACCTTTTCGTCGCATTTACCTAGCACTCTTTTCACAAATCCCAATTTTTTATTAGCACGACCGCATATTTCTCGTATGTGTTTTCCCCAAGACAGATCGTGAGTAATTGTTACACCCAAGTATTTAAAGGAATCTACCCTCTCGATATTGGTTTGTTTCACTTTGTAACTATAAGGGAAGGAATTACTCTTTTCCCAAAAATATATTACTACGCATGCTATTACTTTCTGTGTAATTGAAGTTTCTGAATCATTGAAGATTCAATTCAGATTAACTATTGAAGTGAGTTGTTTTCGTTTTGGTTAATCTTTTCAAACACTCTTTTTTTCTTTTAGCTCCATTTTATACATTAGGTTGGGGAAAAATAAACCCATTATTTTTGCGTGAAATTCAAAACATTATTTAAGATGAATCGGATTATCCGATTTTGGTCAAATATGCACCGTTTTGTTGTATAATTTGTTGCCATTTAAAAGGTAGCTTCATAATGCCTCTCTCATAGTAGTCTAGGTTCTTATCGAAAAACTATAATAATCTATTTTTACAATCTTCTCTTGATCGCAATTTCTTATCAATCAGGAAGTTTTGCAATGCTAGAAAAAGGTGGTAATCGCTTAATAATAATATATATACATTATTATATATTATATATTTAGACATATATATAGAAATATATATGCGCATTTATATGCATTTACTTGTATATTAATACGCAAATTGATATATGCACACATCTGATATATGACAATGACATTTTCATTTTGATACTCCGGTTTTCATTTGTAGAATTGCAAAGCTCTCACGATCTCAAACTTCATCAAAGGGTTGGAGTTGATAAAGGTGGAGGGTTTGCTTTTACTGTTTTGCTCTGGGATGGGAGTAGAAGAGGTGTCCAGGACGAATCGGAGGTGGGTTGTTCGAATTGGGGATAACTTTCTCTTCAATCTCTTTTAATGGCGGAAGCGATTCCAATTTTTGTCTCTTGCTTCCCCGGTCTTTCTCTTTGTATTTATTTTTAATCCAACCTTTGCTTTTGTTCCATTTTTCATCCTCCGAATTTGGTGTCCCTCAAATATTTTCTTTTTCGTTCGACCCCTGATTTCGTGTCTCCCATTTGAGCACCGTACAGCATATCCAAAGACTCTTGTGAATTGGGCCACCATTGTCGAATTGGACGAATCATTGGGAAGGACGTTTCAATATCCCCGTACATGTAAGAGTATAAAAAATGTGTGTTTTTATGATAGATTTTGTTTCTGGGGATATTTGTTCTGGATTACGTAATTGTGGTCCAAAAATCGTGGCAAGAAATTTATTTTCAAGTCACAAATTTTATTATCATTAGTTTTTTTATTTCGAATATATACTTCAATATTAAAATTTGAAAAGAGACAACTGATCATATGTTAAAATAGAATTGCATATAATAGAATAAGGGATCGTGATAATATATCGGTTTCAACTGGCACCCTTGAGAATCTTTTAAATATTCAATCCAGCAGAACAATACCCTGAGAGAAGGGATTTTTCGATTGATATTAGCACTGACATAAAAAAATCCCAGATATATTCATCGCCGATTTCAAGGCGAAATTCTCTTACGTAGTTGAGCTTCGTTAACTTGCAAAGCATTAAGCATGGAATCCAATTTCACTTGTTATAATTCTGATTTTTTATTAGATGACAGAATCCTTTTATAGACATGAGTAAAGAACCCCAGATTTTGTCCCTAATATCTGAGTAGAATTTTGAATGTTCTCTTGACTCATGAAATCTATTTTAAGTGATCTGAATGAGAATACCAACGCCTATTGATCTCACAACAATTTCGGTATCACAGTACAAAACTACACGCTCAAAACAAATGTAAAACATGACTTTCAGTGCTCCGATGTCTTTTATTAGGCTGCTGCCTCACTCAACATTTCAGTCATCGAGACTTGGGCTTTTCTAGCTAAGATTAATGGTTGCTCAACTGTACACACACATTCATTAAAGTGATCCGGAAAAAAAATAGAATGCGCGTATTGAGGGTAGCATGAACTATATGACAAAATAAAACAAAAGTTAAATGAGTTCGTACTTATTGATTCTCAGTTCACCTTGTATTACCATTACTCTTACTTCTCGCAATGTTGTACGTGTTTTTGTCCAGCTAAGACAACCTTCGTTTCCTCAAGACCTCAAAACAGGTCCCAATTCCGTCTCTCTTCAAAAACAGAGGAAGAATGGAATGGGGTAGGTGTCGAATTTCGTCTATGATAATTTGGTTTCAAAGTGAGGATGAGAGAGTTGCAGTCGACGTTTCTTTGACTTGGAATAAATGAAATAACTTTAAAACCTTTTAAGTCTGCGCGTGTTTTTTGTGATTTCTTGTGAATGGAGATCACTGACAAAGAGAATAATTCCTTTTAAAACACAGAGATTGCGACAAAGTCGAAGTGGTTTATCCTCTTTTGCGAGCGTTGTAGATCTGTTTGTCAACGCTATTCTTCAACTTATCTTCCTTACAATTAATTCAGAATACTTCTGTCAACCTCTATAATGTTTTTTTGAAAAATTTTGTTTTACTCCCATCATAGTTTTTTGCGTGTATTTCCTATGTATTTATTACAATTTTCCAGCTAAAAACTAGTATATTATTTTACAGTTTTCTAACAGATGAAATTAATCCTTAATATGTTTTTATTTTCTTTAGAGTATTATAAAAACAGCAATGTATATTTTATTTCAGTAGTCTTTAAGTTCTCAAATGAAATTCTTGATTGACCGGGAATATCCTAACAAAATGATCCATGTTATTAGTATTCCCATTGATCAACAGACCACACAAATAACGAGCTGTCTTCCTTTTTGATCTTTTTAGTTACATAAATTATCCCGCATCAATTGGTTATTCCTACTTTGGAATAATTTATTCCGTGCAAACTTTAAAAGTGCTGTTTGACGTTAATTTTTCCCAAATCGCTTACTTAAAATAATATTTAAAAAAATTGAATATTTTTGGTAATTATGGCACCTACTCGAAATTTGTTGGAAAAACAGAGAGGATTACGTTAATTTCTTTAAAACCCTTATCTAAAAGATTAATTTTCTAAAAAATGTGTTATGCATTGCATAAAAATAATAATATGCATGTGCTTTGCATAAAAACGTGTTATGCATTGCTTTTCTAAAAATATGCATGTTTAAATGATAAGGTATTGAAATTGAATATTTTAGGGTTACCATGTGGCATTTTTAATTAAATATAAATATAAATTTTATATTCATATTATTTGAATGTGATAAATGAATATAATTTTTTAATTCATATTTTCAATATTTTCATTAATTTCAGATGTTAACAACATTTTAAAAATACTCTAAGCATAATCAGTAAATTCGCTCGTATTAATAAGGATACTATTGGAATTTTTAGTGAAATAAATTAAATTTAATTATTAATTTGGTGCAGAATTAGCCAAAAAGTATTTATATTCCTGGAGAAGTCGGCTATGAAAAATGATAAGTTTAAAGTGATGATTCTTAATGGTTTTTAAACGACAATTTATCCGTTCACTTATGAAAATGTTTATCAATCAACTGATGAAATTCTTTTCGTCTTATTATCACTTATCTTGAGGATTTCTCGAAAGATGAGAACTGGGAATATATATAGTGTGGGAATAGATGATATGGAAGCACTCACGAGAGCAATATAACATTTGGACGGCACAATAGAACACAGAATAAAATAGACAACACGTAAAAGGACACTCACATTGTAGATTGTTTAAGCTTTCGGCCTATTCCGGGGCCTTCTTCAGGACAATCTGACCTGAAGAAAGCAGCTGAAAGCTTAAACAATCTACAATTTGAGTGTCCTTTTACGTGTTATCTATTTTATTCTGTGTTCTATTGTGCCGTCCAAATGTTATATACACACGAGTATATATAACACAGTAAACAACGCAAAGGTCAGTTTGGTAGATGATGATACGTAGAGTTCACCCAGTACTCAGCCCGACGGCCTGTGAAAATCACACATCAGGATAGAGGGGTCAGTTCCTTTCCCTGTGCTTGTTATGACTTCCCAGGAAGATCTGGTACCCGAAAAATTACATAGCTTGGGCGGAGCTGAAAGTGCCTAGGGAAGCTTGCCCGAGAATTAAACCCGAGCCTTCCGGTCAGTAGTCCAATGCTCTGCCCCTGGACTCCCGCGACCCACGCACTAATTATAGTATGTATGTAAACATATGTCTATTTCAAGTTCTCACAACTTTCGAGATAATTCGGAGATGAGTGATGACCTGTTATAGATATATAAATATAGATTAGACGATATATATGTACGTGTGTGTTTCATTTTCATGTGTTCCTCTGTGTTTTTGTTTGCTAGCATCATACTTCAGGTAATTCAAGCTTCGACAATATCCTTTTTTTGGTAAACTACGAGAAACCTTTCCCCGAATCTACCGTCGTGATGTATCATAGCACGGGTTTTCAATTTTAGCCAGTGCAAAAGCTATTAGGTAAATTCCAGAAAAATCCAAATGGAAGCCGACGAGGTTTAATATGCTTTATAGTTTTAGAAAATTTAATTAATCGCATCGCTTCAAATAATGCTCCATAAGAACCATTTATAAATATTTTCTAATCTTTAGTAATTAAAAAAATTCCATTTAATTATGGATAGCTAATTAACTTGTTTCCTGAGCCAAGTAAAATTTATTTCCTCATTTCAGGTTCCACTCAGCATGACGATCACGCATAAAAGAGTTGTAAAATTTAAAACTTTTTTCTTCGTATTTATTTTGCACTTTGTGTAACCACACATTGAGGTAGGAAATACATTTCTTGCGGTTTATTTCACGGAATGGTGGGGTTAGTCCCTAAACCCCCAGCATATAATCACAAGCCACAAAGTTGGAATGGTAGCGTATGGGTGAACTACCAAATCGGGAAATGAAACCGTGGGCGAACCCCATTATAACTTAAGTCCCTTCGGCCTGGGTTGTGAATCTATCTGTTCGGCTATCTCGTTGGGGTGGCTGGCGGAGATGGAACTTCCCGACCGTCCGGTACAACAAACGCGGACCTTGATCCTTGTGTTTTATAGTCATACGTTTTCCACGCCAATTTTGATGTGTAGAATGCGCATTTGAATTTTGGATGAATCAAACCAAGACACTGATTTTGTTTTCTGGTCGCTGCTATTCACATGCAGCAGCATATCTACAGAGCCCGTCATCCCTGTGCATATTCGGTTGCATACTCCGGTGTGGGAACCATTATGCTTCATGAATTTTTTCGGTTCAGAATTATTTGCACTCCTAAATAGCGCCCAGTACTTTTCCATAGAATCTGTGACAAGGGGATTCAGGAAGCTCGTCATTAAAATAAAGTGGAATTAGCTTGCAATAAGGTGATTGTGTGTGTAAGCTTATGTGTGCTTGCTTGCTCATCATTTCGCTTCTTGAGTGGAAATGTAGAACTTTTCCAGTAAATTTTCGTTCCAACCAAAATATAGCGAATGCAATTTTCCAATATGTTCATACAATGACAGTCAACTATAAAAACACAATGTCTTATCAAATGGTTATCTTAAACATTTTTTGGAAACACATTAAAAATCACCCCTAAACCACGCCTTTTTTCATTATATCGGTTTGAAAAATGTCTTTTTATATTATTTTATGTTTTAATTCATTGTGTGCAACATTTCATGAAAGCATATAGAACATAGACTTTATCATAAAGTTTACATTAAATATAAAGATTACAATAAATAAGTTGAGCTGTGCACACCCTTTCCAAAGAAATTGCCATCTAGCCTCGAACCTATTTTTGCCCACAAATTTCCTCCCAGATAAAAACGCTCTTTCCCCTCAACGTTCCTTTATCAATCCCATATGTAATATGTTTTCTACTACATTTGGGTTGTTTATGAGATTAACAGTGTATATATATGGAGCAGGAAATAAAGCAACTAACATTTACAAATTATTACTGTTTTCGATCGATATTTTAATATGTTAAGTTTTACATCAATTTCAGATGAATATAAAGCAAAATATTGGATCCTTTTTCATAGATTTTTGATATGAACTTCTAAAATTTTATTGTTGTCCGACACCACGTATGATGGAATTTATTTCTTCTGATAGCTATGTTATTTTGAGCCAATTAAGGGTTGACCGGAATAGATGCAAAGGAATTCAAACAGAGAATTAAATTCAATGCAAAACAAATTCAACACTAAGATTGTTAATTCCTTATTATTTTCAATTTTCCTCTTATCCTATCAACGCATATATCATCGCCTGGACACTCTTACTTGTGAAGATTACAGTTTTGGAATGAAAAATTTGACGGCGGTCACTATTAAAATTGGCCAATAGGAAAAATAGTTGTTTCTAATGTTTTCAATTCTTAGAAAATTTAGACATTCCACTCTATTAGACATTTTCCGCTAATAAGAGTGCCTGGTATTACTTTTATGCTCCGCTCTAATATAAAATGCCAATTAGTCGCCAGATAGAGGGGGATGTACGGTGTATCATTCTCCAAACTGTACTTCTTTTATATCCGCGACTTAAGGAGAATATTCAACCAAAACAGGACTGAATAACGAATTTTTACAGTTTAAACTTCTGACGACTTATGGCCATTGGCGTGGAATATCAATCGATCTAGAATGTACCACGCAGACGGTGACTGCCAATGAAGTTTTTTTCCCCTTTCAACATTTTTTCCAAAAAACCGATTTAATTCAAGAACATACGAAGCGAGATGCGATCCTCTTATTTTTTTCCCATCACCACAATAAAATTAAACTCGAAATTTGCGAACGGTGATTTATAATTAAAGATTAAAAATCAGAACCGAATCCAATGCCTTGTGTGTTACTAAAATTTAAATAAAACCGATAAGAATAAAACACCATTGGATTGAAAAAATTCTTATTACATCCAAAGGATTTTTTTGAAAAGTTTGAGGGGAGTTTTAGCAATAAAATCTTAAGCTGCTTTCCGTACTCATCTGCTATTCTCCTGGAGAAGGGAACACACAAACTGAAGGAGTGAAAAGAGGAATTTAAAATGTTAGGATTCTTTGCTTCGGTTGGGATGAGTGACCTATAATCTTTTCAATTTAATTCGCTTGATTTAATAAAGGGGTCAAATAAAAATATGTTTGGCGCGTAACTAGTGTTGTGTATGTACGTACATTCTTACGAATTTTACTATAGTATTTCTTCCTATCTCCTAAGTGTGGATCTTTATATATTTAAATCAGTTCCAACTAGAAAATTGCTTCCCCACATTTTTTGTATCCAGTTGGATATAGTAATTAATAAAAATCCATTTTACTTGACGCATAAATATCATTAAATTTAGGAAGGATTGAGAAAATAACCTACCTTCTCCCGGTATCTCTGCACACGATAACGAAATCCTAAAGATATAACCTTCTCTTTTCTCGTTGGCTTGTCAACTTCATACGTCTCCTCAAAAAGTTTTTCTTTTCGGTATGATCGTCGAAATAACAAAGGAATACCCACGATTTCATTTTCTTACGTTTATATAGTATATGTATGAACAAATAAAACATTTAGTACCGTACAAGCCACAGGGTGTGTGGCAGGAGGTAGATTAAACCAGTAGGAGGTAGTACACACCAGATTAATTTTGACCCGATTATAAACCTACCAGGGTCGAATAATGTTATTCTCATCCCTTATCGTTCGTGGAAAAAATGACTTCTTAAAACCATCTGTGCTACATATAACTATAGTTTTATTGACATGATATTTCCTACCATAGTATAATGGGGGAAATAATAGATACAAGGAAAATAATATTTAAATAGATATATGGAAAAGAATCGTATGGAGGCAGGAAAAATGGATGAAAGGCGTATTGAGCGGTAGTGGAATGTTGAAGAGGGTAATAGAGGGGAGAATGTTGGGCAAGGGAGGTAAGGGTAGAAACAGGATAGGGATGTTGGACGGGATGAAGGGAGGAAAGAAGTACACCGAGATGAAGAGGGACCTGATAAAGATTAGTTTGCTAGGTGGGGAGTCACAAAATGTTTATTTGATAGTTGTGTCCATCCAAAAACCTACCTTAACCGGTAGATTACCTAATAATAATAATAATATGGAAAAGATAAATAGATAGATGGATATACATATAAAGGACTTTATTTGGACGAAATTGAGACCTAATGGTCCCTTCTTCAATTTAACCCGTTGTCGTATACATATAAGGGAACAGTTGAAACATGTATAAGGAACACAATTAAAAAGCCGAAACACAAGTGAGCGGAAAGGTGGAAGGACAGAATTTAATATTCATCCATTACAATGTGTTAAACATTTATGTCTAGAGATCTTTTTCGAGTTACAAAAAAGGCTTATCGATACAATTCCTGAAGTTTGGTATCTTCTAAAAATAATTTGGCATTGTTTTACGAATTCGCACAAAAAAGAGATAATTTATTCATCAAGCATACTCAGTGCATTTTAAAACCCGATTATTTTTTAAAAGCACTGAATCAAAACTACTGTACCACTGCTGCAAACATATAAAAACGCAATAAAATGGCTACGTGATTTCAACCCTGTTGCCTCTCTTTTCATTCAGCAGTTTTGTTTTGAGTGTAACTGCATCTGCGACAAGAAATTTGTAGCGCACAGAGAAATTGTCTTTGCCGAAACTAAACCGTTCTCAAAATAAGATAGAAAAAAATAGCGCAAATGTTTTCGGGCGAATGAAATCACGAAAGCGGGCAAACTCGTTTCATTGTGGAGCTCGAAAGAGTTTGGTGGGAGGCACTTCACTCTTGGGACGATGCAATCCCGAAAACAAGAATTATCTGCATGCTTCTGTGGTACCAAGATGAATTTCGGCGAAGCGAAAATATCCTAGGAAGGCGCATCTCCTTCGGGGAAATATTACTTAGGGGTGAAGGAACTGGGAGGGGGGAACAAAATAGAGAGGGTTACTGGAGCGGGGAGGAGGAGAGCTTTTGTTATTGCGCAGAGAGGGAAGGAGGCAGTTGGATGTGTTTCTTATCCGGGACCGCGCCTTTGGGAACTAGCTTCTCTGCGCGGAGATTGGGGCGTGGGCGATGGGATCTGATTTTCGGAAGAAAAGGTGTATTTGTTTTTGTGTGTATATGTCGGTGAGATTGAGAGGGAGGAGAATACGCTGTTAAAGTTGGGACCATGACGTTGAAGGGGAAGTGGAGATTTGACGATTTTTAACATTTTGAATGCCAGACACGTAAAAGGGATTGCAAGTTTTGAAAGGTTGTTGCTAGTTATTGAGCGTAATTGCTCTAGCCTTGAGCTCCCATCGATCACTGACTAGTCTGGAATTTTACCAGGCCCAAGTATTTTGAATTCGTATGTACGAAATAGTTTTTTTTTGCGGCTCGACTTGGGAGCTCGAAGTGTAGTCCTGGGAGTCTATTACGTACTAGGGTATAATTTGATCGTTAGATATTTGCGGAGATATCGTCTATTGTTACCGAAATTTGCCTTAGACATATGGCGCTAATCGTTATGTCATGGTTGCCAACATTTGATAGCAATGGAAATCTATCTACTCGGAACGAATATATCGAGAAGTTCCGCAATGCACGGAAGTAAAAACGACATGACCAGATAGATGATTTTAGGTCTTCACTCAGGACATCTCATTTGATACCAACAGGCCATACCATTCACTAAAGGGAATATTTACTCTTTGGTAAAATCTTTTCATCAAGATCGATAATCTTTATTTTTTTAAGTTTGGTCTCTACACGTATCTTTGGTAGTATATCCTAACTTAATCGATGTAAGTCGTGAATGCCAGTTATAAACTGTATAAATGGTGGCAATCAAAGATTTTATTTCCACATGCGTATTCATCATTAGATTTAAAGGTGGCCGTAATAACCAAACTGGTTTTCCCACTGATGAATGAATCTCATATATAATAATTTCTTAAAAAGTTGTCTGACGAAAGTTACGAATGTTTATGAATCTTAAGATACACTCTACTATTACTAAATTAATGTTACATACCCATGTAAGTGAATGAAGCACCTGCTAAAGTTAAGTATCTTATCAGAATTAGTCCACCATTATGTGTGTGCAAGATTCTGTACCGTATTTGTAATTTTAGGTCCCAGTGAACCTGTCCCTGTTACATAGTACGAATGATCAATTGGCATCCAACACGAGCGTAATTATAAGTAGAAGTTCTGATGGAACATTGAAATATGCATCAATTATTTTCTTCGGTAAAATCTTATGATTCTACAAAAGACTAATTCCTCCTCATATGTATTTTAACCGGGTGATTTTATTTGTGCTGGATTTTCGGTTTTGTTTATTGAAATTTACGGCTTATCACACATAGTCAATGTGTCTAACCGCTACAATAAGCTTATGCCTGAGCATGAAAATGAATTTGAAAAAAAATTCCGCAAATGAATATTTAAATAGTATCATACCAATTTAAAATATTAATTAGGACTTTGAATAAAAGTAAGTGTATTTTATGAACATGAAAAATTAATTCATTACCATATATGAACGTTAAAAGTTCATTATGTGATTGCTCATCAGACATATCTGTAAATTAGTCACATCTGAAGGCAATGTATTAAATTATTAAAAAGAATAACAAGAACTCATTGCTAGTGGCTTAGGGCAAAATATTTTACTGAGTTGATATAAATTTTGTAACTTCCTGTGATCAATTATTTTGCTAGTATACATGTATACATATACTACGACATAGATATTGTGTGTCGCACGAACTCGTTGATATGTCGAATAAGTCAATAGAATAATAACTGGTGAAATGTATCGATGTGGTTGAATCATTTTTTACTACCTTCCTATAATTACTTCAGTTCGGATTTTTTGATCAGGTATTTCTACGAAGTGCTTCAATGATATTCATCATTGGCATAAATAATTATGCATATAATGACACAGTTAAGAGTGCATGCTTCATTAAAACTTGTTCTCGACCTACAACATTGGCTTATCTTACATTCAACTCGCAATCGTTGTAAGTTATGTTCTGCAACTAGTATTACATTTTAAGGTGTTGAACTGTCGTGTTGCATGTGCTCATTCACATTGACAGTTGAAAAAGGCGGAGAGCCTGACAAAATTGGCACTTCTCTATCCTCCCACGCCGATAACCCCTTATTTCCCTGAATGAACATGGTGTCCTGAAAGAAGCATTTCAGTTTACAGTGTATATAATTTGGACATGAAGTCGAAATGAATAACCTTGCTCTTTAATTAAAAATCGAAGTGCATAAACGATGCTGGACTTCACCCTATTATTGTTCCTTTATTCATTCCCTATCCGAAATACCTTTTAATCATTAATGCCACAAATGATGTTATCGGTCGTAGAGTTGTACTGCCACGACGATCTTATTTGCTTGAGTGCAGTGGGATTGGTACTTGATCTCCTTTTGGCGACTATGTCTTTAGGTTCTACTCCTGAAGTGTCCATTAGAGACTCAACGTGAGTTCTAGACTAACTTATTTCCTCACTCTTTTTATTGTTACATTTTGGTGATTTTTCAGAGAGAGAAAGAAAGGACCTTTTTTCGTGCCTACAGGGTCAAGAAACGTAACTTTTCACTGAATTATTTCGCCTCTTTAAAAGATAAAAGGAATGCGCCCAGTTCATTGTTTCTTCAACCCAGAAAGGTGCATCAGGAAGTTAATAGGAAGAGGAGACGAGGCAAATGGTATTTTCGCGAGTGTAGGGAATATCCGTCTCAGCAGAGAAATTTCCGGTCTTCCAACCCAAAATTTGAGCCTTGAAATAACAGCTTAAAGGCACGCTAGAATTCTTCCATGGCCTCCCTTAATGCACCAGATGATAAGACTCACTCAGAGTATTCCTGGGATAGCAGTGGACATAAAACGTAGGAATAGAAAGCGATAAAAATAAGGAGTAATGCGGAATAAGGTTGTCTACACTGTTTTTTTTAGCAAGGAAGTTAATAAAGCCGAGAGAGGAAGTCAAAGTGCCTCAATTCCAAAAACAATAATATTAGGAAGGTAAACTGTGGTATTTGTGATAAAAATCCGAAGTCGTAAAGTATTTATTTAACATCTGATTACACGGATATCTATTTGGATGTGTTTTTATGGCTTTCGGGGATTTGAGCATCAGAATTAATTATATTTTTTATGACTATAAGCGTCCATCAAATGGATGTAGTTTTCATAAATGTAGCAAATAAGTTGTGTTTATGTTAAAATGTGGCGCTTCATATACGGAGCAACAATTTATTTTGATATTCATTAAGTGTGCCCACTTGCTTTTTTAATCTCAATCACACATTTTTTTAATCTTCAAATCCCTAGAAAAAATTCCATTTAGCTTTTTAACAAATTTAGCACTTGAATGAACCCCGTCCTTTTTAATTTCTCTTAATTAAATAAAGAAAGAATCCCAAACTGTGATTCAGTCTCAGGTCAGTTGATTTTAAAAACATCCAATGACGTTGAGAACACGCTTGCATTCATTCAATTCCAATTGTTTCTATACAGCCCACTATCTTCAACCTTATTGTCAAATTCTAAACTGCAGTCTTCAGAAACTTGCAAAACTTATATATTGCCTAGTGGATAATTGAAAGCGTATTTTTGCAACAGTTGCAAGCATCAACATATGAATTCTGTTTTTGTATTCCCGTTAGCAAGGTTGAATGTACGTTCTTCGTCTTTACCGTAGTTGGCAAATTTGAATTTTCCCTCTCACCTTTCTATCTTGTGTTACCATATAATGGATATTTTATAAACGGATTCACGGTGCAAAACCATCTTCTTGAAACCAAAACTCTATGGTAATAATCTTAGCCCCTCATTTCTTTGGCTGGCCAGATCCAGAGGGTAATTGCATAGAAGCTGACTGCCGAACGGACAAATTTAAGGTATCCATTTTCCCTCTTAAAGTTCTTGGTCGTAGGCAGTGTAAAACATAACCCGCAGCGTTTTGAATGCATGGAAAATAAATATCAATTTGTACCTATGTTTAAGGTTATAGTTTTAGCAACGGAAGGTGGCCTAACACCTTCTGCCACTATTCCTAGCCGTGGTTTTTAAGGTAAGATGTAGATGTTGGCGATTACTCTTATGAATTAACCCTGAGGGCTGTCCTTAATTCTAAACATCAACCTTTTCGTCCATAGGGACTCACCCAGGGCATCACGTTCCCTATTCCATTACCTTTAAGGAGTGCCAGTAAGTGCCTTTTTTTCGGGAATGGCGAACTCTCTCATTCCATTCCCTCGGCCCTCAAAAGCTTATTATCCACCAATAGATGAGCTGAGGGGGCTGTTCAGGGCCGCTTGTCTAACCTCGGACGTGGATTATGACGCAATTGAGGAGGAGTAAAGTGGTGGGGGAGAAGATTGAGGAAACTAGGGAAAGAGTGTGGTCAAAGAGGGGAGAATCACGTGGTCTAGGGATCTGCCAAGAGGAGCGATTACCGTGCGGTAGGGCAGGAAGGGTCTTTGTCAGCGGAACGTTTGGGGGTGGGGGATGGAATTGGCCAAGGGAAGGAGAGAAAGGGGTCGAAACCCTAATTAACGTCTGATGACGCGGGGACCCAGGGTCAGGTGGGGAGATAGGGAGGGAAATCGGAAATGTTTGAGGGTAAAAGGGGTGCTCCAAACAGGTGGTGCTTGGGGTATAAATGAAAAGTTTATTGTACTTAGAGATCAAAGTTCTCTTGTAGCACTACAAATATAGCTTGAGACATGATCGATAGAAGCATATCACGGAATATACAACACCGATGTGATTAATTTGTTTCCATTCAACGTACCTTGTAACAAATTTTGGATTTTAAAATGTATTAGTGACCTAAAATAGAAGCATTATATGAAAAAGTATACGTATTAACACGATATATGGAATTTAATAGTACCAATATATATATATATATATATATATATATATATATATATATATATATATATATATATATATATATATATATATATATATATTATATATATACATATAACATTTGGACAGCACAATAGAACACAAAATAAAATAGATAACACCTAAATGAAAGCACACATTGTAGATTGTTTGAGCTTTCGGCCTACTCCGAGGCCTTCTTCAGGTCAGACTGTCAGTCAGTCAGACCCTCAGCAGGTAGAACAAAATGTGAAATCTTTTGAAATGATGTTAAATGCGTGACCACATTCATAGCAAATTAATAGCAAAACAGTTGTGCATTTTCCAGAATGTAAGTATTGAAAAATATGCCGTTAATACCATGCCATGTTGTATTTGGACAACCAGCTCACTTTTCAGCCACACCTCGACTTCTGCCGTCAGAAGGCACTGGTCGAAAGGAGCCGCCTCGGCTGCCTTTCCTCCGTGCTTTCTCGTCTGGGTCACGCCGATAGTATCGGTCGACTTTACAAGTCGATCATTCGCCCGCAGTTTTTGTACGTTTGCCCCGTGTTTGCCATACGAAAAACGCTGTGGCGTCACCTTGAGACCATCCAAAACAAGGCCGTTCGGTCGGTACTCCAAGTGAGTCGATTCACCAGAATGACCGACGTGCGAGCGGCGCATAACCTCCTGTCCGTCATGGAGTTCATTCGCTCGCAAGTCGCGTCTTTTAAATCCCGCCTCGCACTGTCTGGAAATCCGCTGCTACAAACCGTCTGGGACTATGGCCTCGGAGAGAAACACACGTACACACTGCCGAGAGAGATAACTCGCCTGTGAGTCTCTCCTATGCCATTTAATTTTAAATCTTCTACATAGCAACCAGCCGCTTCACGGCCCGATGGATCTCTTCCGCCGTCCTATATGTTGTTTTAGTATTATTATATCCGCTTCACGGTCTCGCTACTACCCTCTAGCCCAAGTGTAATTTCCCGCTGTGGGAAATGGGCGCTCCTTTCCTCCGTTTCATTTTTGTACCGCTCAATGCTCAGAGTGCGTCGGTGGGCAGTTATTGCTGTTACTGCATGTATATTGTACTTGTAAAAAGCCGTTTTCCGTCGGCTTTCCTCTCTTGTTAGGTTAATATTTCATATTTTATTCCTAGTTTTAAGTTTCTTCTTCTCGTAAACCACACTTTCACTTCATCCATGTTTCTTACTTTAATACCATGCGTTTCTTATGTAGAATGACCGGTAAAGGTGAGACTTTACTCACCGGGATGATATATACTTGCCCGTTCGGGCATTCTATGAACATTTCGGATGAGGAGAGAGCTTGGGTGGATATGAGGGGGAGGGGGAAGTTTTGAACGCGAGTCCCGGTCGGAAGAGGGAGCCCCAGAGGAAAGGCGGGCAGAGCCGGGCGTGCCGGCCCTGCGGCGGAAGTCGGGAGAGGAAAGCTCCCGCTTGCTCTGGAATTGGTTGAGGTGGAGGGTTTGGGGAGGTTGGAGGCAAATTGAGGAGGAAGCGAGTCGAGAGCGAAGAAGGGGGTAAGATTGGGAGGGAGGCGAGCGAATTTTCCAAGAAGGCTCTTGATCCCAGATCCCTAATTCTTAGCCAGCCCAAAGCCCTTGTATTTCGGTCCTGAGACACAAACTTCCCTCGGCGCAAGCTCACATGATATACTTCCAACTACGTGCATTCAAAAGCCAAAGGTGTTATGTTTGTTTTATGACCGACGGATGGAATAAATATATCAGATAACACTGTGAATTTTACGAGAGCCGTCGAACGAGGAAAATTAACAATAACACCGCCTAAGATAGTAATTTCGAGATGAAATTACGGGTTACTGAATTTTCTAAGGGAAAATAATGTTGGTGAGCCTTTTGTTTAATACGACCAGACTAAATATCGCCGTTGTTTTTTTCTCAGGAACTCCTATCATCGAGGTCCTGCCACGCAGAAAAAAATATCCACGGGAAACCATTCTTGGGAAAGCCTGAGGCAACCATATGGACAGCAGGATAGTGGATCACATCCGGTGCTGAACAGCTCAACTTCATAGGTACGGAAATAATCAACACTGCATGGTACAAATATGTTATGCCGTATACTGGTTTGGTACAGTTGTGCCACGGTGATTAGAATAGATTTGAAACACTCCACAATTTAATTTATGAAGACGACTAGTTTAATGAATTGCATCATGCATGTATTCGAATTGAGCTGTCTGATAACTGTGAAATTATGCATTATTTTCCTGAGGTTTCAAGCTAATTTTGTGCCAACTGTCAATGGATAAGCAAATAAACGTCTATGTTAGAGAATTCTATTCAGAAGTCATTTGTGAAACTCATTTTTTCTCACTGGCACATGAAAGTTACAAAAATATGGACCTAGCATTACAAAGTTGATACGTCTTCAGAATTGTATTTCAGTAGAACTGTTTCTCTGATATATTTGTTAGAGGATTTCTACTCACGCTTGAAAATGTTGGCATTCATAAAAACTGGTTGTAACGTAATAAGTGGAAAATTTCCAAAATCTTTTCGTCACTACTGCGTGATGTACTCACATTGTTTGCTGAGTGGCATTGTATGATAGTTAACACAATTAATATAAAGTACTTAATTTTTTTTCACTAGTAAGATGGATAATAAGGAAAGGAGAAGAATGAATAAAGGTTTGCGAGATGTTCAACAGGGAGAGGAGGGAAAATTAGACCGGCAGGAGAGGAATGATTATATATGAAATGACGGATTAGCGAAGGGGAAAAGGTAAGGGAGATAGGCGGCTTTTCGTTGAATTAAGGAACGAAGGTAGAGATTGGATTGAGGATGAAGAAATTTATCCCCGAGATTTGTAATGGAAAGAGCCGAGGAATTTAAAGTCAAATAATTGACACTATTAATTCCTCCAACTCAATTTCACGTAGCCACTGAAATAGGTTAATCACATAAGTTTAAAAATTCATAGATGGAATACCGTAAACAAATATTTGTATTTCTCGAGAATAATGAATAAAGAAAGAATACACCTGGAACTGTTTACAAATAACTGTGTTGTATCTCCATCCATTCAATATTATGAATGGTTATGGAGTGTAAAAAAATAAATGTAAACAATGCCTTGTACCTTTGCTCGGTTCGGAAAAATAAATATATTCTTCCTAACAGACACAGGGAAAACCAAAATCAAGGCGATAGAGGGTCATAATGCCCGTAGAGGAACAGAGATAAATATAGAGTGAAATAACAAGGTAAGGGTAGGAGGAGTGGCCAATTACACTCGGGGAAAAATCGATTATAATAGGTATTTATCGTCTTCATAAATCTTTGATAGTACCGCTAATAATGTCAATGCTCATACTTCTTCATTGTGGTATCCATTTTCTTTGCGTATTCTCGCTTTTCATTTTTATAAAGAAAACAACAATGAGTCCTTTGAAAATAATTTAAAACCCAAGGTTTAAAACGACTATATATTATGAAATATTTCTACTTGCACAAGTGAATAAAATATAAGTAAACAATAAAAAATATATGTTGTAATATATTTTTTATTTTTTTACTTGATATATTTTTACAGTTGTTTTAATAATGTTAACTTGAGATACTAAGCCACCTATGACTTTTGAGAAACTCACTCCTTTAAGCTGTATAATGTTAATCATGCTGTTCTGATGTAAGAGATCGGAATTGGCCATACAAATGAAATATTGTGGAATTTTTGCTACAATTTCAGAGCGTAAAAATCATTCGCCATGACCGGGATTTTTAAATTGTTCCAATGAAATGCATGTTAGCGGATGACTCCGTTAAAAGTTACTGTTGCGGCATCTTCCATATTTTCTTGAAATTTGGTGGAATTGTAATTTTATTTGGCGCGGGTAGGTGAATGGGATTCCGAATTCATTGCTAAGTGGTGAGACCAAGTAGTGTTAGAGGAACTTCAGAGGGAAATGATTGATTTAAATTTTGCGTCAAAACTAAAACACACATTTTAAGCATCCACTTAAAAAATTAAGAAACCAAAAATTTAAAGATCATCTTTGAACTTTAACCCTTTTAAAATTCCTTAAAGTTCATTTGATTCCTTATCAACCTATTATAAAAATAAATAAGCCAATAAGAATTATGACAAATCAAACCTTGTTCCCACTTATTAATTCGCATAGAAGTTTCTATTATTTGGAATATTCTATTAACTCCGTTATTTTAGCGTTGTATATTTCCTAGCACAAATAATTTGTTTCGGTTGATATTACCTCGGTCGATGAATTAGAGTCAATTGTCCCTCAAAACGTTTTTTCACCAAGATAACCAGAGAACCAGTCAAATCGGATTAATTCCTCTCTCGAATTATTTTGTGTTGAGTAAAAATGGAGGTTTATTCGAAATTGATTTTTAGACATTTTGACAGGAAGGAAGGGTCTTATTTGAGTCCACGTGCCATTTTCTTCTCCGCCTCCAACCATAGCCGCAGGGTCAATTTGCGGCCCCCTTTGTTAGATCGCTTTGTGGGTCACGCTTGGACGCAACAAATGACCATCGCTCTTGGTTCCCATGGTGACCCTATCGCCATCAACAATGGCTCGTTGGAAAAAATCTATGGAACGGTTAGAGTGGGGAAGGGTGTGAGAGGGGGCTGGGTTTATGTGCGTGGGATGCGGTGAGAAGGATTACGTAAATTCGTTGAATTGGCGTCGGCGTGGCTTGATGCCCTGTATGCAAGCTGAGAGACGGCTGTGAGATAGGCAGTGAATTGTGACTTTCTCATTTTTTTTGCGTGTTACTAATAAATTCATCGGTCAGCGTCGAAAAAAAGGCTTCTTCGTGTTCTTAATAATGTTATGAATAATGGTGACTGAAGTTATATTCGTGTGAAAACTCTATTTAACAGCCCAACGAAAATCTCGAGCTTAGGGCGAGCTTAGTGTCATGGCTTGGTGTCGGTAGTTGGCAATTTTTGAAAATATTGATTGACCAGAAGAAATTTAATTAACGGCCAATATACATTTCTATCACTAGTCACGATATGAGATGGATAAAATCAAAAACTTTTGGCGCATTGTATTCCACTTAGTCTCAGATCTATAAAGATACAGACCCATAAATTTGAATGTTCCAACACAAAAATCGGAGGTGCTATTAGTTTTTCATGAATTATTACAAATACGGAGGATGAAGAGTATTTATGATACCAAACGGTGTCAGAAATATTACTAATAGGTATATTATTTTAGAAATCCAGTGCATTTTTATTTCTTCTTTAAAGGTAATCAAACGTCATACACTGATGGACAGACCGCTTATTTATATTATTATGATAAAATAAAAGGTCATAGCAGTCGGGTATGTCTTAACTATTTATGAATAAGTGCAACATTACTAAAATTCTGTTATCTATAATACCATTAACGACCACTTCACTTGTATGAAACTCACTGTACATAATTATGTTTATCTTAGATAATTGATAATTTCTATAAGTGTTCTCCAGATATCATGCATTACCTGCACATTATGACAATAAATATTATTTTCTCCTCACCTCAAGGGGTAAGTGGTAAAATTAGGCATTATTGATGAAGGAGCATAATTTCTATGTATCCGTATCTCTTACGCAAGTCTGCCGCCCTAAGTAATCAGTCGGTCTGGTTTTACTATCTGATATATGGAATCATCGCACAAGTAGTAACTCAGGGTTTTTTTATTGGATATTTTCTCATTTGAACTCTAATATGTTCTCGGTTCAGAGAGACATGTTTCTGAAAGGAATAGCAATAGCACTTGGATAAAACAATGTCAGACGATTGATCTAATCGAATGAGTAAATTGTCGATTAAGAAGTCCTGACAACCAGAGTACTACAGTGAACTCATAGTGTCCGAGGTTGTTTGGACCGTACGGTGAAATAGGATGTTAATTTTGAAGTCTAAAATTAGCACTTTACGGGCAGATAACTGAAAAATTTGTTCCATGGCGACATTAATCGTAGTTCAGTAAGTATTCCCAAGCTCTACCCATAAACTGATTTTATTTTAAAATATCAAAGAAGCGATAACAGATGTTTATTAGAATTTCAACTGATGACTTGATCTCTTATAAAATCAACATGAATTTGCACTAAGCCATGATGATTTGTTAGCTACGACTGCAGAAGCACGCAAGTTGCAACTGTCTACTGTACTAAGGGAACATATTGCCGCAATTCCGCCGCTTTTGCAAGCTTGGGGATATTATGTTTGAAATGCCGGTTGGAAAAATTTATTTCCCATTTATTTTTCTAGAAGTGAGGATTGGAGTGAAATCCTGATCCGTATTTAAGACATATGGATGCTGATGGAAAACCAATTCAACATGAACCACTATTGTTACTTCTAAGACTAAAGATGACACGACAATCCAGAAAGATAATTACATCATCATCTAATTTTCATAGGTTTGCTAAAATAAATTCCATTAGAGAACCGTATAGCTTCAGGCTTAACTTTGTGGAAAATTTCCATATTAAAGAGAAATGATAATCAACACTCGCGGTTTCCATTATACTATTTATGCACAAGTTCCAGGTTTCCACATTCCGTACCATTTTAAGGTGAAAATTATATACGAGGTATATAGTGTTCATAAAGTAAGAGCCGTTTGCTTATATTTAAATTTTGGCGCTTTAGAACACAGTTTTACTCCTGAAGCGCCATCTACTGGTTCATTGAGAAGCTATAGCAACATTTGTTTTGTTTTAGAAGTCGTTTGCTTGTTCGTGCATGCAAACAACAATGTCCGCGACAATCGTTGATCCCGCGAGCTGTGAGGTGCGTTCTGTCATACGATTCTTGTATGCAAAAAGATTGTCGGCTGCTGAAATTCACCGGGAATTATGCCTAGTTTATAAACCTACAGTTATGAGTGAAGGAAAGGTTAGACAACGGTGCCGTGATTTTTAAATTGGCCGAACTAACGTCCGTGACGAAGAGCGAAGTGGCAGGCCCAGTATTCTGACCGATGAAATTGTTTCGCAAGTGGAACAAAAACTGCGATAAGATTGTCAATTGACCATTAATGGCCTGACTGAACAATTTCCTCAACTTGGACGCACTACTGTCTACAATATTTTCATGGAAAACCTCGGATACAAAAAATTGTGTGCATGGAGAGTACCGAAAATGCTCACCGACCACCACAAAGAGCAAAGAATGTCCAGTGGACGAGAGTTTTTTGGAACTCTTTGACCACTCATCGTAAAGCCCTGACCTTGCACCTAGCGACTACTTTCTCTTCTTGCACTTGAAACAGTGGCTCGGTGTACAACGTTTCGAAATCGAAGAGGAACTCAAGAACGGCGATGTCATTTGGTTCAATTCTCAGGCGGCGAGCTTCTATGCAGAGGGGTAAAAGAAGCCGAGCCAGCGGTACGAAAAATGCTTAGCAGTTAACGGTGATTATGTAGAGAAGTAAAGTAGGTTTGTAGCTAACTTAAAGGGCAAAGAAAATGTGTTTCATTTGAGCATATTTTTTCCTGTGACCAAAAGGCCTTTACTTTATGAGCATGCTACATATATCGTGTATATATTTTTAAAGCTAAATTACAAATTATTTAACTTATTTACTATTTCTATTTATCAAAAACTCCAATTGGTTGCCTTTAATTTTGATAATACATAAAGATGGGTAATGAGTGATCGAAGTAACCAGTCAACAGTCTTAAGCAATGAATACTATGACTATCGACTTATAACTTTTTTCAATCATGACCCATCTTTAATGCGAATTTAATGTAACCTAAAATTAACGGTAACAAATCGGAATTTTGATAAATAGTTTTAGAGGTAAACAACTTTTAAACAAAGGAGTTACCGAATCCGAATTACCTCTGAAATCCCAAATGTTCCCTTTTCTAATGTACCTGAATCATTCAACACAATATCCTATACATCCCAACCCACGGTGATTCTGGAATCCGACAACATATGGAAGTAAGTTACTAACTAAAAAGGGAGGAGCACGTACCTAGTTTTAATGACAAGAGATCACAATTATAAATCCTCTTATTAACCTGCTCGTTAAAATCCCACCAACGCGAACGGATACGTTCATCCTACTTTAACAATGGAAAGCTTTATACGTGAAATATTGAAACCAGTAACGGTGCATTTGATAGATAATCATAAAAATCATGCCTGTCAGATAATCATAAAGATTATAATTATGCATAAAATAAAAAAAACATCGGCTTGATTTGGTTTAATGATGGAAAATAAGGCCAAATCAGTCGATAATCATGAAACTATATGCAAACAACTCCATTAAAGTGTCATTATTAACTCTAGTCTACTGGATTAGGACATTTTATTTGAGAAAAATGAGCCTACAGACCGATTTATACGTTAGCTATAAGTACTATGATACAAAACATCATTCGACATGCTATGAATGACATCACCTCATTATTAACTCCGCTCACTTCCTGCCTCTATTATTTATACTTATAAAAAAATACCGGTTTTGCCTCCCTCTTCCTCGTTTTCCGAGCATTTTCCCTCCATTACCGTCTTTAGCTTCTCATTGTTTCTCAGTGTCTCTTCAGTAGCACCCTCTCAAATTTCTGAAAACAGTCGTCTCTTTTCCCCTACCATACCTAGAGCTTCACGGTTTGATTTCTTTTTGGTTCGTTTTATTTTCTCCCTTCTTCTCTAGACCAAATTCTCAAAATCTGCTCCTGAACAAGAAAATTTTTGGGCCGCAAAATACACTAAATTTTCACTACATTTTTCTATGCATTTTAACTTGAAGGCTTTGCAATCAAAACCTCTCTCTTTACCTAGATTTTAAGTGAAAATTTACGCTTCCAAAGAATATAATTAATTTTATTATCCTTCAGCCAATGTACACTTAATTTTTCACACGACTTTTGAGGCTTCTCATTAACTTATTCAAATTTTCAAACATTACCTCTACTGTCTTATATAATATAATGGGTTATATTTTGGTGGATGTAAAAATATATTTGAAGATACTCATCAAATCAAATAATGTAAAGCTGTTCTTTGAAATACTCTAACGCTAAAACCTCTACTCAGCATGACAATAGTGAATAAAACTCAGTTAAACCCATGTTGTGATTGATATAATCAATTTATATCATAATTCCATAAGTGGGTTTAAATAATTATATCCGTAATGAATAAGCTCGGTAAAATAAGTTTTGAAGTTATTTTCTGCACTCAAAATTGGCAATTTTTTCTTTCCTCCCGACAATCAGCGAATAATTATTACAATTACCAATTGAATTATTTAATGAGGACCAAAGTACAAGCTGATCGATCGGTCAAAGCTGGGTTTTCAAGCACATTGCTGAACTTGAGTGGGACTCTTGGTTTCTTTTTTATGGTAATAGTATCAAAATTAATATTATTTCGTAGGGTTGGAGAGTTGGCAGTTTAGCCTTGCAAAGGTCAAACTAGATTTTCCGCTTGTACCCTCTTCTGCTCATCCTTGCGACGCCGCACGCGTGCTCGAAGGTTACGCTCGTGCAGGTGATGCAGAGGTACGCAATCAACGTAGTCAATAATATTTTTTTTATTGGAAGCGCGGGATTTTCCTCATGCGTAATCCGCCGAATCAGGCGCCCTTCTCTTTGGACGAACATTTCCGGAATGCGCACGATTAACGAGACAGAGTCCGAACGCATGGGCTGGTCGAATTCTGGGCATTTCCGCTTAGGATATTAGCAAGTTTTTTCCCTTGGGTTTGAGGGATAACAGAAAAAGAGATTTAAACTTTCAGGCATGCATGTGTTTTTTGAGGTTTATGATGAACTAAATATTTTTTTCCGGAGGAAAATGAAGCCGACTGGCAAAGATAATTTTTTTAGATTCTAGTGTCGTTATTTCCACAAAACTTAAATTTTGTTTGTAACTTGTTTGAAGCATTCCTAATTAAGAGGGGGGGGGGTGGTGAAGTGCTATCACCTATTCTGAGTATTTAGGAGATTAAATTGTTTAACTTGATTTCCGTATTCCGTTTCGTACTAATTCCCATCAATCAGATATTAGGAGCACCCTATATTGCTGCATGTAATCATGGGAGAAGCCCGAATGCGTCCAAAAATGTTAATGTTTTTTTAAATTTGTGTACAAAAATCCATTGGGAGAGTATGTTTTACTTATATGGGCAATGTAAATTTTAAGGCATAGTCGATATTATCGAAAATTTTAAAACTCTGTACTTTAATTTATAAGCATAATTTTTTCCTTGAATAAGATACATGTATGTCTTTGAGGAAGAGGGCAGTACAACTCTGTCTTAACTCTTCGCAATGAAATGAAGGAACTTAAAATATCGATAAGTCGATGTGCAGGCATAATTACTTCATTTATTCTTGAAATATTATTTGTGATTACATGTAAATGGTTCCACGAATTTATAATTAGACATCGCTGTATTAAATGCTTGTAAACACACAAAATTATGAAAACTAGAGACAGTAGCACTAAAGATTATTACTTTCCTTATTCAAGGTTTATTAATAATTTTGGGTGACTTTGTACTTATTTTTACGTTGACTCGACAACAAAATATTATCAGCGTATATTATGCCATCGTTTCTTAATTTAAACAACGAGACAAGAGTTATGTGGCCTTATGTCCCGCTAGCAGCATAGAGATATATTTCTGCTCCAAACGGTCTTTCCTGGGTGAGCGCTGAGTTCGGGAGTTCTAGTGATAAATAAAATTTTAGGGCGTCCCTGCAAGTCTTCGCTATTTGATTTCCTTCCGTGCTCCTGAAAGCGGAGGCGTGGACGATCCCAAAATCGGTCTTCCCTTTGGTTCCAAGTGCTGGCAGTCGTCCGTTGTGGTCGTACAAATTTTATTTACCTCCCAAGGTGACCGTGGGATTGTCCCGTAACCCTTCTGTGGTCTCCCTTGACAGTAGAGGCCCTGAGTTTTTTTCTTATTTTTTTCCTACGAGAGGTTTGTTGCCGCGTGACGATAATGGCTTGGCGCGAACATTTAATGGCCGACAAATGACGAAATGGCCCGCCGGTAATGGGCTCGACGAGACCGGACGACCAGCCGAAATGGCGACGATTCGTTAGGAGACGATGAATACCTCCCGTCACATCTTCGCATCAGAACCGTGGAATGCGTGTTAAATGAAATTTGTGACGGTGCCATCTTATCAAACTCCCGCGCGTAACTCGGGGGATAACTGCCGCGAAAGTTTTATCAGGGGGAAGTGGGGACATTTTTAGAATTCGGATCACCGAGATAGTGGAAATAGAGGGTACATTAACGAAGCTGGACTTAATTGAGGGTGATAATGCGGTCATTCGGCTTTTGTCTCCCACTCGACTTCCAGTTGACGCTGTGCTGTGGGGAAACGACGGATAAGGAGGGAGAGGTTCCGGGAAAGCTCGTTGATTAGTGTGTCTCTCGTAGCGCAAAGCGTTGCTCTATCCTATTCCAGACAAGTGAATCACAAGCTACGGAAGCGAAAAGTATCCAAATCACTGCATCCCAGTAGACTTGCGGGAAGATTGTTTGTTTTCACATGCTCCCTAAGATTGCACAAGGGGTGAGGCGTTCTTCAGTCAATTCCAAACATTTACCATTTAACTTCACCCGTAGGATATGTTGTATTGACGTTACGCGGCAAATAGCAAGTACAAGGTGTGCTAAAGTTTTAAAGTTTTATATATTTTGTTAATACCAACACTTCAAAATCGAATCTTCTGTTACTTTTTAGAAATTTTTACAGTGCTGATGTGATTTCATGGCCGCCGAGAACATTTTGCAGGGGCTCCCTTATGACCACTTGAAAAACTGGTTGCTCCGTGGCCGAGGCTTCGAGGATTCGTTGTTTTATTTCTTATTAAAACTTACATGTGCAGATAGACAATGTCAGGTGGCACACAAGTCCCAAGTATTATAATTAACCTTGCCTTGGAAAAAAATAACATGACATCACATATCGTGAATCAATGTCACAAAGGATAAAAATAAAATCAGTCTGTAATAAAAAATACGCTTAAAGGAAACTTCCAAACACAAGTCTCTAACACAGAAAAAGATAATACCCATCTCATTAACATCAGTTTCCCAATCAACAAGGAAGAAAAATAATCAAAAATCAAGCCTTTACATACGATTTTACATAACACCTCAATTAAATTAACATAAATGGTTTGCAGTTTTCCTCAAATGTATTTACTCTGTTAGGAAAGAGCTTGAATGGTATTGCCGGTAAGTTGTTACAATCATTAATTGTTTAATTGAGAAAAGAAAATTTTTTTAATTCGCTCTTGGCGCCCGGCATTTTACCTTGAATTTGTGATCATTTCTCCTTATAAAATTTGGATTTTCTACAGAACTCTCGGCCATCTTTGAACTATAGCACTTACGGATGCACATTTTATGCAAATTCATAACACCATCACGCCTCATGTGTCACTCAATTGACTGAATGAATTTCGATGGGTGCTAAACAACACTAGGGTAAGAATACGGGTCATCACTGTTTGACGTTGGATGTCTCGAAAGAATAAATAAAAGTGCAGTGGGTTTATAACATAATATACCCATTATCTTACGTTTTAGCCTTTTTGGCAGGGTTATCCATTATCACCGGTACAGTTCAACGTATATGTGGGGTAAATGATTAAAGAGGCATGGGAAGAACTAAAATTAGGAATGAAAGTCGGTGGAGCTTTCGTAAAATCAGTTAGGTTTGCTGATGACCAAGCTAAAGTTTGCCGGTCAGACTAGGGGTTGCAAGTTTTACTGAGTGAATTGGAAATTCAGTTCGGTAGATATGGGATGAAAATCAATATAGATCAAAACAAAGGTTGTGCGATTTGCCAGAAAGAGAAAGACTAAGGTTAACATTAAAAGAACAGGGCAACAAATATAGATTATACAGTACGGTCATATCTATTTATTTATCCTTTTTATTAAGAGTAACTCATCATACCTTATTAAGTTAAGAGTGGTTTATTTTAACTTCAATCACACCTCTCAAAATACGCGCAGTTCCGAGAAGACATTTAAATGATTTGGTAGAGTCCACCACATATTTCGCAGTATGCTTATATCCTGGGATTATGGCAAATATATTCATTATATGGCAGTTTAGGACCAAAATAAATGCATAAGTACCTGTATACATGCGTAAGTCTCTGGCTGGAGCTCAATGAATCCATGAGTATTTAGGTGAAGCACCCGTTTAAGTACTCGGGTGCATGTGATTACTCGTTTACTTCATTAACCTCTGTCCTACCACTTGCATCCGCATTTACGCGACTGTCACGGGAGTTCTCCAGCATACATACATATTATACTCTGAATTAATATCATATATGGTTGTTTAGAATGCACTTTAGTATATTTATGCATATGTTCTATTAGCTGAACACATGAAAAGGAAAAAGTTAAAGATATTAATTTCGTGATTTCAAAGTCGTACCGCCAAGGTTCAACCCCGTCACCCCTTGGCTAAAAATTGACAATTTTCTCAATTTATAGGGTTTTATTTTATAACCATTGTTGTATAATTTATCAGTACATGGAAACATTGTAGAAAAAAGCGAAATTCTGTTACGGAAGCAGTTATATACCATTGCCTAACATTTTCTGCAATCCATGTGAGTGGAAAAAGTTTTTATCGTGAGGACCCTCTCTTTCTTAAGGTTTATTTAATCACCCTTGATGCTGCATAAATACTAAACATAGCCACAGACACCATGTACAAAAAAATAGACATGGATAATTTGCTAGATTCAACTTATTTTCTGTTTTTCCATGGGAAATCAAAGATAGTTTCGAAGATATCCAAGCTTCTTTTGCTTGGACCTCTGCAAGCAAGCTGGAAAGCAGCTGCGTAAAAATGTATGTCTCACTAAAAAAAACTATTTCATATTGCTGGATAAAATGTCTGTCTCTTTAAAGCTACGCATTTTTACGACTGTCCATAAAAATAATGTTTTCTTTATTGTACAATGGCGAAAAGGTTTTGGTCAGTCTAATATTTGGGTAAGATTCATTAATTGCTTTTGAAATATGCATTAATAATGGAGGTAATTTGTTAACTTCAACGAATTAACTTTTTAAGTTTCCAAGGCCAATAAAAATTAGCGTAATTTTGTAACGATTCATTTTCAAATTAGTTATGGGCTTATTTTAATAGCTCCCGTTCCTCATATTTAAACCTAATTTAAACGCGTATCATTAAAATAATAAGTTAATCATGAAGCATATACTTGTTTATACTGTTTCTAGTAGGATACACTTTGAAGTAACATAATATTATAATCATCAATTCCTATTCTTTTCTCTCTCAATGAATAATTGAAAAATATAGGTATTTTTTATGCAGGAGAACATATGCTGACTATATTCAGTTTATTTCGATGTGAATATTTTTATATTTAAATGGCTTACCTTCTCATGCACTATTTTGTGTTTTTTCAGTATTTTTTATAACATTAAAGAAGAATTTATTTAAGATTAATACAGTTACAATTAATGCAATCCACTTCCAATTGTAAAATTGGCTTTCCTCTCACGTACATTTTCTAATTATACTATAAAAGGGAAGGAGGTGTCGCGTCTTTCTGGTACATTTGCTTTACAAAAATTCGCAAACCTATTAAAAACTACTGTCACTAACAGCACTTAAACCTAGTTTATAGTTGCCATTGACTTTCCTATTTGAACCCTCGTAAGTTGGTCCTCGTAAGTAATTGTGCGTTGGCACTGAAATTGTCGTAAAATCACGGTAATTTTCGAAAATCACCGCAATTTATCTCGGTTAACTATCCGAAATGACTTTTCATTTATCCACCAATCTCTATTTGTGACACAGGTTAATGGCTTGAAGGAGATACAGCATCCGCTAGGGCCGTGTTAACGACCGCTGACTTAAACTAATAAAAATTAGTTTCCTCCTATAAGGATTCGTGATTTGAACAGTAGCAGAGATAAACGTGCCAAAACCTCAAAAGCATATCTGCGTTAGTCATTACGATAAAGTCATACTAATTTTTTCTTCACAGTTCATTCTAGTCTACCGATGCAAGCAGGTTTTTCATTGGCCCCCACAACAAGTGCCCGGTCTATTCTAAACATTAGATTTATATTCACCTCAAAATTGCGCCTAATGTCTCTGTGCATCGAATCGAATGTGCATCATATCTCGTGCACCTAATCAATCGTCTTGCACGTAAATATTAGTTGTCTTTAGTTTTCTACGCATCTGCAAAAATAATTACTTGGTACTCATGTATGTTAATTAGTGAAGTTTAATTTAATTTGGGCAAAGAAAACACGCGTCATGAAGATGATACATGTTCACTCACCCCTTTTTTTGCGGTCAGAGTCATATGAACGGGAGAACAGTCCGTTGTAGAGTCTGGTCGTCGTATTTAACCATCAAGTTCAAAATTATGCGTCTTCAAACCTCGAAAAAGTGTTTTTCCGGTCACAATTTCCGGTAAAGCTGTATAAAATTCAATTACAGATAAAATAGATTAGTTTCTTCAAACATGTAGGTAACTCAAGGTATAAAATCAGCAATACCATTCTTACAGCATAACCTTTCGACAAAAGGATAACGTATATAATTATTTTCTCATCATCAGTGATTTGTAATGAACTGGCCGTCCTTCTACAGCCGTAGAAAGCACTCGTTTATCTTTGTGTCAGTCAAAGTACTTATATTAACATTTTTTCATGAGTTAGGGAGGCCCAAAGAAACTCCAAAAATAATTAACATTGCCCAATCGTACCCAGTTTGGTTCCCGTGCTTGTACTGTCTAATGCATCCCTCTTATGAGGTAACGTTTATTCCCTATGCATCCCTATGAAGACATAGTGGTATTCCTTCAAGTTAATTCTCCTGTTAGAGCTTAGAGGTTTTGGAGAGTACCTATCGATTCATTTTTACGAAACATTCCTCTTTCTTCATCCTAAATTATATTTTTAGAAATTATTCGTAGATTCTGCCTACGTTAATTATGTCTGGAATGCCTACTTTTGACTTTCCTCATCTCAATACCTTTCAACATTTCCTTCTTCAGCTCATTCTTGCCTTTTCGGATTGTCTGTGCACGAAGTTTGATGGAAGAAATAAAAAACCGAGACCTGCGGATTAATGTAACTTGAGAAGGGGGGAGAGGTATCCCGAGAGGTCCTGTTAAAGGACGACACGTTTTGGCTGACTGCAGTGGTTAGGGAAGCGAGATAATTTACTTCAAATTAAAATGTCGGAGAAATGAAAACATACGTGAAGAAGGGGAGGCGACAAAATCAGGGAAACCCCAAGAGGGCCCAAATTATCGCTGCGGTAGAACTAGCGAGATAGATTATGCTTTGCTACAGGTACCTGTACATAGGAGGAGGAGGAGGGATCCTGGTAGTGGGGTGGGTAAGAGCGCTTGACTACTGGCCGAAGGGCCCGAGTTCGGTACCGGGCAAGCTCAGTTTCAGTGGTTTTTCTCGTACTGGATATATCTGAAAAATTCCTGGATATTCCACGTGGCACAAGGAAATCAAATGACCCCCCCTCCCGTATGCTTGGCCTCATAACTTGCAAGCTCTGCTCTCATCAATCAAGTAAACCACTGAGTTGAATACGGTAGCATAAGAAAATGGCATTGCTTCATCTTTTAAGCACTGATATTATTTCCTTGGCGGTAAAATGAGCGTCAAAAACTCAAAAAAATGTTCTTTCGTAGGTTTCCACGGCTTTGATTAAATGAACGCCGCGTGCTTCTCGTATTTTTACCGCGTTTGCCGACTTGGACTAACAAAAGTTTCACCAGAATTTCAACTCGCGTCTTCAGGCGCCAGCAAAACACCTCAGCTGTCGACTTGAGGACGCTAGCTGAAATGCTGGGGAAACTATTTTTAATCCAAGTCAAAAAAAAAAAACGCGGTGAAAACCCGAGGAGAATGCAGAGCTCAGGACTGTGTTCATATTGACGTGACAGATGATTCACCCGGTTTTTCAACACTTTAGGTCCTTCAGGTCTGTCTCTTTTGAAAGCTATTGTGGTTCAATGGGGTGACTTAAAGAGTTGCTTGGTTGAATTGACTGAACATTTGAGGATTTTATAACCTGCCTTGCATTTAGTTCTTTGACAACTTCGACCAGGGAAACTCACAAAATCCACGTACCTTATGTTTTTGAATCTTAGTATTAGTAGTAGTTTTAGGAGAGGCGACCGACAGCTGAGGTCATTTACACCATCAGGGATGGACAGGAAAGGATAAAGGGTGTATAGAAATCCGCCGTTGGCATTAGCCTACTCTTAACGAAAGGGGCCAAGGGCTACGCAGTTAAATGTCTATCCGACGGTCGGCATACTCACACAAAGTACCTCGAGTGGGGATCGGGATACCACTGAAACATATCCGCCGCCTCTCGGATGCGAACCTGGGCCCTCTGGGTGAGAATCCAGTACGTTAACCACCCCTCCCAATCCCTCTTTTTCGAATCCTACTCGTGTCTTGCACGACTGACTATGAAAGGAAGGGGAGGGGGGCGGAGAGAATATGGGGTGAGTGGGAAAAGGTTGCTAGATAAGAGGAAGGAAGAGGGATAGGAAGGAATTGTGTGTTCTGCTTCCCTTGGTTTTGCCCGGGCCTCTCAGTTTTTGTCCTCAATTCAAGCAGGCACATTCGACTGAGTTTCACGAATTAACTGCAGCTCAAAGGTACTGTGGACGCGAAGTTCCCACGCACGGTCAGAGAGAAAAACTCGCCTCTTAAATGAGGAGTGCGGCACATAGGACGAAAAACCGCACAGGCAGAGGGAATTCGAACGCGCAGAATACAAAGTAAGCAGCGGAAATTGAAGACTCGACCCCTCCTTCCGTGAAGGCAAAGGAGTATTGCGCACGAACGATTGGCTACAGATAATTAAATATTAATTTCCTAATTTTCCGCTCTATCCTCTTTTCTATCCGTTTTTCTGTAGATTAATAGAGCCACTTTCTCTCCGATCCCCCCACTGCCATAAAGGGTATGCACAATAGAACTATTGGTCTATATTTTCCCGGTAGTAATTTTCCTTGTACAACACAAAATATGTACATTTTCCGCCAATGTTTCCACAATGATTAAAATGAAAAAAATGAAAAGGTAGCCCGGCCATAAAATCATAATAAAGACAAGGACATATCAAATATAAATATTAAGGTAGATTTAAACGTTGGCTTTGTTAAGAAGTTGAGAATCACTATTGAGAGTTCACTATTGACTATGACGTTGAGAGTTCACTATTGACTGGTTTCCTTTAGGAATTTTCAAACCGCATTTTGTTAACAATGAGTCATTATTTTAATATCACCGTGGTCGATAGAGGTAATTTTAAGGAATGAATATATTGATGTGAAATGTTGATGTATGTAAGGCATTGCGGAAATATTGACGTGAAGATATATACTGTATAGTCAATGAATGCTAAGATAACGATACTTTAAAATTTGTAGATTATTTTAATAATACGAGTGCTACTCGTATTTCGGAAGAATTTATAGTGGAAGGCGATGCAGAAAACCTTCATGTGTCGTCAGTGAGGATCCAATCCTTTTAATATATAGCCAAATCTCATTTTGGGACGCTTTAAATATGTATGGATTCGTTTACCAATAATAATTTTCTATAACCCTTGCTGAATCTAAAAAACCTTTATGGTTTTTCTTCGTTTTCAATTGAACAAAAATCTTTTTACTTTTTTATAGCAATATATTTGGGTAGCATATTAAACTTGAAATTAATCGCACCCAAATTACGTATTTTCAGCCGTGATAATGCTGAATTAGATTATAACAAAATACAATTAATAAAACTTTTGCACTAGATACGCGACCGGATTTGATGAGCATCTTCTTCAGGTACTTCAGGTTCATCCTACGGTACAAATTGCAGTCAAGTGCCGTCTTATATATATTTTTAGCCCAAGAGGAAAATATGTGGTAGGTAGGGGGAGGGGAAATGTAGTTTGCATGTAAGAAGATGGAATGAGAAAAGGTTTGGCTAAGGATAATAAGGATACTGAACTGCAACGTTAAAAACTGTTAACACATAAGAGAAAGTTTTTTTAAATCCGTCGTGCGATAGTAATATAAAATGGAAAGTGTTATCATTTGTCCATTATCACATCTTAATAGTTTATTTAGGGAAAACGATGTGCCTTGCCTTAGACAAACTAATTTTGGGAAGGCGGAAATTGTGGAAATTTCGGAAATAATGAAAAGAAGCGTTTGGTAAAGCTGTAACTTTTGATATTTATTAATTGCCAAAAAAAAATATTTCCAAAAGAATTGGGACGTCCTGTCCCCTTGAATCCAGATTACTATTCAAATTCGCCAATAAGTTAACAGCAAGTTTTCCATGTGAACGTTAATAGTTAAAAAAGCAAAAATAGTTTTAAAAAATTAATTAATCATATACCGTAAGTGATCTATTTTTTCAAACTCCTTTATGAGAAACAGTCCTCCAGAATTGCCACTTTTTAAAATTTAAATTCAAGGATATGTTACAGCAACTATTCTCGTTATTTTACACACAGCTTTACTTTCTTTTGAGTATTTCATTATTTGCCCTGAGAATGCAAAAAATAGAATTAAAAGTATTGTAGGGCCATAGTCACAACATTAAGAAAAAGTATATGGCACTCTCAATAATTTATTAGTTTTATTTGATTGATTGCAGCACACATACTTGAGAGTTTATTCCAATGGTTCAATCAAATTGACCTCCCACTAGGAGTATGCCAGGTCCCTGGGCATCAAATAGGGATTACATATATTCATTCATTAAATATATTCTACCTATTTTAAAGCAGGCATGGGACGATTCCAACTGGCTATATACGTAGAGGTATTGTGAAAACTTCCTCTTTCTTTGCCCTACATTATTTCTCCCTTCGAAACTTCTTCCTGCCTTCGTTCTGTCAGAAAAGTCTACTCTATTCCCTCCACTCCGCTTACCCTTAAGTTATCTCTTTCATCGCGGACTCCAACCTACGTAGCAACTTTCAACATTCTCTCCATTCACTTTTTCTATCTTTTTTGGGTTTTCCCAAATAAATTTGGTCTTCGCTAACCCTAAGTTAATCCTCAGTATTTTTCTTCTCCTTCGTACTAAAAAATTGTTCATTCTAATTTTATTTTTTAAGGGGCTAATATAAGATTTTTATGTATAATAAATATTTATTCATAGTTTACTGTCCACTATTTGCATGTTCCTTATTATATTACATCTTGAAGCACTAATTTAATTTGTCATAAAATATAGTCATAACATAAGTTGACCACAATTATCTTAAAAAATGGGGAGTTTCGTGGAAATCATTATATTTCAAGAAGTGCGCAGAGTCTTATCTGAATGGGAACAAGGAAATGAGCTAGCACTTTGCTTACAAAGTTTACAATAATATTTTACAGTACGTTTGGTTGTATGTTTCATTGAAAAATCTACTATTAAATCAATCATTGCTATATCATGATGAAAGGGTCAAGAGTTATTGGGCAATTCGCTTTGAAAACATTTAGCAAATGGGCTGTATGCAAAATCCTCAGGATAAGGCCATTGTCAAAGTAAAATGGCACGGTATGTATGCATGTATAGGTTCTCAAAATCTATTGGACAGGTATCTAAATGTACATGTACATCAATATCGGGTGATCCACCAAAAAGTTGGGTGAAAAACTCCCTTAAAGATGGGTGTTTGGCTCAGGGCTCAGAAAAGGGAAAAAATTCATTAAAAATTTCATAAAAAGACGAAAAAATTCACATCCAGGCAAGCGGTAAACATATTTCTAATTTGTGTAAATTTCTTACAATAAAATAGTTATTTTTAATGCGAAGAGGAGAAATCAAAAATTAACTACAACCGATAACTTCACATAAAAATAACTTCAGACGATAGACATCCTCCAAAACAAGACGGGTCTTACAGAAATGGAAAGTAAGAAGGGGAAAGTTCTATTAATCGATGGCCATGCAAATGATGAATGGTCCCCATGCCTAACTGGATATTAAATTTATTATTTCATCCCTTAATACTGACACGCAGTATGTTGGCATTTCGTAATATTCATGTACAATATTTAATGTCAATTTAAAAATAAACAACTTTTTAAGTCTTAGTAAACTTTACTTTTGGAGTTGTTGCACCATTGATGGTCCGCAAAAAAAAGAAATGTTAGCGAAATGCGTGATTTTTCGATGTTTTAGAAATATTCCTTCGTTCATTGTCATTCAATCTATCGGAAGAATTCCGTTATTTATATTTCTATATGTAGTAAAGGGTATATCCGTTGGCATAAATTTTCCAATTTCATTAAAAACTAAGGTAATTATTGTAGTGTTCACTGTATGGATTTATTACCAAACTGAACCTCAAAGAATCTGAGTGAATAATTTTTTAGATAAGTTTTAAAAATTTATTTTCTAATAATCTTTAATGGAAAAAATACTTTAAACCTACTAGCCAACGTAAAATATACTTCCAATGGCATATTTATTTAGCCTATCGGCGTCGTCATTATTCTCATTGATACATAATGCCGAAGTTATGAGACATTTAATTTCTACAGTATGATATTTCCAGCAAAAGTAATATCAAAATCCGCTCTCCATTGGTCAATGAAAAATACTTGACGCCAATTAGAAACAATTGATACATCATGTGTTGCCTTAAGTTCAAGCGTAACGGAGACCGCATAGGCTAAGGTAGGATGACCTCAAGCAAGGTCACCTTGATCTATATCATTAGATTTTAAAACTTAACGCTTAAAAAAAGGTCATCTTCACCAGTAAAACTGTGTTAATCAAGCAAGCTTCAAGTTACGCCTTCAGATCGATCATGAATATTGATCTTGGCGTTCAGATCAAACGTTCCAACTTAATTCACCGAGAAAAAAATGAGCACCGTAAATAATATAAGTGCACTGAGTAACCTGGCTCGGAAAAATTCATCGCCGGCCTCATGAAAATTCAGATTACTGCCCTTGATCCTGATTAAAACAATCCCAGGGAGTATCGCAAAAAACGTTCTTGACGTAAAGGATAAGTGCGTGCAGCGGCGTAACTACGAGCACCTTGAACCGCCTCCACAACGACCTCTTCTTCTTTAAGGGAGAAATTCCTTCCCAGGAGCTCCCCTCCCTCTTCTCTGGCGAAGGGCTGTAAGTACTGCGCGTGCGCCGGTTTGCGGCCCGCCGTGGCTCAGTTCGAACGCGTCTTCCTGGTGGCTATGATATTAATGCTGTTTCCACGGCAACGTGCACGATGAAGTTCCCGTTTATGGCTTTCCGTGCCGGGGTGAAAATCCCAGAGGAGGTCTGGAACACCATCCAAATATTTCTGAGGGCAGCCTATTTCGACCATAACACTCCTTGCCTTTGGGGTACGTGACCGAGTGAAAGGGTTTCCGGTGACGGAAGAGAACATGAGATCTTTTCACCTTCATCTAAACGCCTGGTATTAATGGGTTAGATGCTTTTTAATATTTGATCGAAATATATATGGTACACTATTTAAGTTTTCCACATGATTTTATTGTGATGGCACAATCCATGGTGTCGCGGTAAAATCGGTCGGGAAATGTGGTGGGGGGTCTGACCTTCCAACATAGCCGGTCGCCAGTATGCTTCGAGCAGTCTGAGTGGAAAGACGTGCCTCCGCGTGAAGTGTGTTTTTCGACTTAGTAACACAGCGCGATGGAGCTCCTAGGTACATGTCCTTTTTCGTTACCAACTTCCTGGCCCGGTGGTCCCCCAGCCCGCTTACAGTCTCGACTTGGCTCCGTGCGACTTTTTTTTGTTTTCCCGACTGAAGAGAGAGCTGTAAGGGAGGCATTGGAAGAACGTGAAAAACAACGAAAAGCATATTACAACGTTCGTGAGAGACATTCCCATCGAAGAGTTTAACGGTACCCTCCAGGCGTGGCATACACGTCTCACGTCTCCGCAAGTGTATTGATGCAGGGGGAGAGTATTTTGAAAAATGTTTTGAGCATTTGCACATACGTATACGATCAATAAATCTCTTTTTCCTCTAGAATGCGAATTACTTTTATAATCGACCTTGTGTATGGATTGAATTCAGATGACTTAGCTCAATAAATGGGAAAGGATCATGCGTGAAACATTTTGAAAGATTTAAACTGAATTTATTTTCAGATTTGTTCGTTCTCTCATCCTAATGTTTGCCTTGCAACTTCGATAAAATATTTGAATTATTCTGTGCACATGTGTTTAATTATTTAAAATTTTATTTGATAAATTACACCATCAAAATTTATTTAATGATTTAAAATTGGATTATTCATTTATTCTGTGTAGGGTATTTATTTACTGGCCTGAATGCCTTGAGTTTAAATCATAGAGACGCCTCTTGGCACCCCCAGCTTCATCCAACGTGTGCAATTTTAGGGGTAGTAGATCTTCCTGGAAAACCACAGGCGGCACTGGGAAAGGGTATGCTTCCCCATCACCTAATGTTAATTTCTCTAAGGTACAGTGTAGGATGAACTCGCCTATTAAAGTCACCCTCGGGTGGATCATTGTGGTTTACCCTTTACCCTACTCAGTTATACCCGTGTGTAAGGCCTTTTGAGCAAATGAATTATTCATATCCTCCCATAGATGATAAACTCAACTATTATGAGAAGATTATTCACAAATCCGCAAGTGAGAATATATGATAACATGCGCAATGTTGAATGAAAATGTCTTTAAAATTTACAGACGAGGTCAAGAACTCACTGAGGTAAGCAGGGAAGTCCCTATACTAGTTGAATCTTAACGGAAAGCAAAACGGACGATGGTGTTTCAGTGAACAGGGAAATGTTTTTAAGATAGCCGAGTGAGAGGTAAGCAACTAAGCGGATCTACTCCGATACTGGGAATGAAGATAGATTGTTGTATTTTTTTCTTCTCCCAAAACGTAAGAAGAGAAATAATGCAACAGTTTCAAAGTGTAAAGAATCATTCGCTTTAACCGGAATTTGAACCCGGATCCATGTATGTCAAGCCGAGCATTTGAGCCGATGCGAGTGTTGCATCTTAGTGCATACTCATATTAGCAGATTACTATGTTAGAATTACAGCCCGCAGTTCTTTTAATTTGTACAAAAAACCTCCACGCTAAGGCGTCTATAAAATCCTACCATTACCAACGACTGATAAGAAATGTGAGGGATGGGGAATATAGGCCTCGGAAGGTAGCAAAGGATGCTGCGGAGGATATGGTCAAGAAATAAATTTTCTCTATTTGACATACCTATTTAAATATCTCAGTATTGATAGTTACCATCATCAGGTAACCCACCCATTAGAATGTTAAATTCCTCTTGCTTCCCTAAGTTTAATTTTTTTTTCAATTAATGGTAAATCCAACGTACTGCAACTAGTTCATTAATAAGTTTTTATTCCATTAGAAAGAGTACTTAATTATAACACAATATTTAATTCTATAGGTAATCAATGCTAAATCAAAAACTAAGGTTGAGAATAGATATTTCGGTGAAGCACCCCCGGTTGCTATTTAAAAATATAGTGACGGTTTGTCCAACTACCATTTTTTGTGAAGTTTTAGATGAGAAACTGGGGAAGAAATATTTTTCATATCAACAGGGGATAAAAACAGCGTTGTCGGAGTAAGTTCGAGTTGGGATTAATTCTACATCATCCTTACATATTGACGCCAAAGAAAGAGAAGTAGCAAAAACTGAGGATCCTAGAACACGCAGATTATGCCAACGTTGTGCGAGTAATAGTAAACGATAAAGCATTTTAGCCCCATGTGATGATTCGGAGGAATTTTCCGAGGCAGGATAGCTGGAATGGAATTATTTTCGTACTTGTTGACAACAGCATCAACAATGACGGGATAATATCGTTATTAGGAGAGTATTAACAAAAATAACGTTGTTAAAAAAATATACTAACCGTCGGTTACACCAGACACGAAGTTATAAAAAAAATTCATTACAAAATAGCCCAATAGTATGATTCTCTGTGGTAGTGAAATTGAGAACAATAAATGGACGTATAGTCGGTCGCAGTGTAAATGAGGTGCTCCAGGATAATGTTATTTATATTGAATAACTTATGAAGAAACCGTATGAAGATTATAAGAGGGAAAAATCATAGGAAAAATATTGAAAAGAAAATGAGGTGGCATTAACGTAAACATAATAATATGTTTTTCTTTATTTACGGAAGGAGACCTGAAATAGACGATATGCGTAGAACTATACGAAAGAGGTGGAAGCAAACAGAAATGTAACCCTACGGTGAATGGCCAATTATAAGACTACGTGAAATAAAGTCCAAGGTGCTTAGTGAGATATGACGATGGTGATTTACAATATGCCATTTTCCTAACTCAAAACTATGATCCACTTATTGTATTCATGATGACGAAATCTTCAAGAAATTAATTCGAACGTCGGGATGTTATACTGAAACTGAATAAACGTCGTTGGAAACCGGTGCAAAAATTTAATTTTGAATCGATGTAAGTATATATATATATACGAATATATATACTTACTTAGTCTTAGTATATATATATACTTATGAGTCTGACCTGAAGAAGGCCTCGGAGTAGGCCGAAAGCTGAAACAATCTACAATGTGAGTGCCCTTTTACGTGTTATCTATTTTATTCTGTGTTCTATTGTGTCATCCAAATGTTATATTGCTCTCCTAAGTATTTCCACATCTATAGACGAAACCCTTTATTCCTGTTTAGGTTAATCCATTGTCAGTATGGGTTTTATCATTATTCTTTCCCGAAAACTCAATGCATAGCGGATTATGACGGAAGATGGACTAAAGTGCTGCAAATTCCTAAGAAATGCAGTCGTAATTTTGAAGTTCCTCCAAATAAGCATAATTTCTGTAAGCATTTTTGAAGAAATGAAAGCTATATTGAAAAGAGCACCAGGCCAGCCACACCACCAGCAATCGACGAGTTTTGCGCTATCTGTATCTGTGTAATGTTTTTCTCACTAATTTGGAAAAGCTAATTTAGTGTGTTGTGGTGGTCACTTTAATATGACTTACATGTATTTTTCACCGATCTTTACGCAGGATATGTAATACTATTTGTCAGTTTAGTGAAAATGTCAAGTACTCTACTAGTAAATTATTTTCCCTGTGTGTGAACCCAGACGAATAATTAGGAGCATGGTTTATATCCTCAGAGATCTCACGAAAAACTAAATTTTCTATACTGTGTGTGATGATATTCCTAAATTTAACATTTTATGAATAATTTTGGATAAAAACATAAATCGAGAAGAGTCATAGGCACTAATTAAAAACCTAATAGCAATAAAATTGACTTTCTGTTAAAAATTTAACATAGCATACATTTTACAATTCTAGTTTGTTTATGTGATATGTGATGATTTATAATATTTTATAAAAAAGCACCTTTCAAAATAAAAATATTTGCTAATCATTATAAATTGATTGCTAAACACCATTGATGCCTGTTATATCTTCTTAATTGGATGACTGGATATTTCTTGGATGATTGTTATATTTATAGTAATTACTGATTGTTATTGTAATATTTATTATTTATTTAGCTACTTGAGCAGGATTTCAACCTATAATATTAAAAGTGATGTTTTTTTGGCGGCAATTTGAATTGCTTTCTGAAGCTCTAGGTTTTATTAAAAACGATTAATGCCATCGTCCTCGTTCATCAAAGAGTACTCATTTATGGGATCTGTATTACTTGGAAATTGCGACCATTCACTTATCTAATTTGTCTTTCGTACCCTTCCCACCCTTTCCTCTCTCCCACTCTGCTGCCATCACCTCTTCCAGTCGATGACTTTATCACCACACTACCACTACAAAGCATAGATTTAGTGCTTGCCTATCGCTGACTCTCTTCCCCATGGGAAGATAAAACAAGGTAGATAGAAGAAGTATTGGGCGTAAAAGCTTAGCATTGCTCTCAAGTAGATTCTGAGAATTAATGACCGGCTTATTCTAGCATACTAATGTGAAATTCAATTGAAAATTGATATCAAAAGAGAAGTAAACTTGACATACAAAATATTGAATTTAATGGGGCAAAAATGGAATAAATTTTAACCCCCCTAAATGAACAACACCTGATAAATTTGCATTAAATATTACCCCTCTTAGATACATCAAGGAAATTTCAAGGATGAATGCCTCGGAAAATTTGATGCTCCATTAATAAGAGATCAATAGTGACCAATATAAAATAGATTTTAATTTTAGAGAACTTAAAATTAATTTTTGGAAACGAAAATCTGGAACGAGAACTACAGTAACGGAAAAATATTTTCAATTCTAGTTTCGTTAGAGTCTGCAAGTCATTGTCTTCATATAATGGGTGATAATATGTCAGCTGCTACTTTCAAGATTAAATACGTGAAGTCTAATGTAAGATTCATGTTCATAAAATATTTTTTTTACCGGCAGAGAACTGTAACAAAAGCAAAGGGGAAGTAAATAACTATATAAATCAGTATCAAGTAAATGCACAAGTTTCCAAATATATCATAAGAGTCAGCTATAAAATAGGTAATAAAAGGAATGATAATTTCATATCAGCGGAGCTTATGTAGATTTTTATATAGTTCATTTATAGTTTTGGAATTTGGAAATATTGGATAACTATTGATAATCATTGGTCACGTAATAATTCCCGGCTTACTGTGGGCCAAATTACATATAACAACGAGAATTGTCAACTACTTTATTTTTCCTTGTATAGTCTGGGCCTAGGGTAGGTTTTTATGATGGCTTCAAAGTTATAATCATAGCTTAAATTTTAGCTAAACCTTGCGTTGGTATTTTGATATTTAAAGCATTTTTCAAACAAGTAATATTTGACGCTCGCATCTCTCAGAAATATATTCTGGGCCCTCTGATGGCCCACTTAGTAGCCGGGTGGAGATTATTTTCAGTGTCACACTGCTCATATTGTAAGCTCTAAAGATGCCCGCCTTATGGCACAATTCACTTGAATTCGTTCTCACTTTAGACTCCCGATCGTCTTCTTTGGCCTTTCTTCTTTAACGGTAGATTTTAATTTTTCTGTAAATCCAAATCTTGCAAATAATTTCGTATTCACGGCACTGTACTCCTTGTCCCATCTACTTCAACATGCGAATCCAAATTTCCTTCACCTATTCAAAGGTTTTCCCTTTGGAAATCTATAAAAAGTCTACAAACTTCCGAAAACATTTCTGGAAACATTCGTATTTTTTTATCCCAATTTTTCATAACCTTTCACAACCATTTTGGAAAGATACGCGACATCTTCTTATTTAACCATTTCACAGTTTACATGATATAGGTAAACTTGTGTGATCGTAATGCATCTCGGCACGTTAGGGCGATAACTAATGAATTTGTGTTCTGTGCGAGACGAGTCAGATGAAAGGATTCATTGACTTCGGTTGGCGACAAGGTAGAGTAGCTGGAATACAAATGAGGTTTCTTTCGCTACTTGAGAGAACAATATCGGTCTGAAATAGCACTTCAGCGATTTTGGCCAAGAGATAGGTCTTCAAGCCGAGCAATGGACGTTATAGGTCGATTATTTCCTCATATTACTGTACGTAATATGGTGTCTATAAATTCTTGACCTGAATCTTGAAGATCTTCGATATCCTTCTAAGAATTTCTTCTGTAAAACTTTGCTCACCCCTAATAAATAAATTAAATATTAGCGAACATATCTCGACTTATGCAATACACGTACTTGTGTTTGAAGCAGGTAAATAAAGCATGCGTTAATTTTTATTTTTCTTGGAAATCACGTTTTTTAAAGTATCACTTATTATTTATTGTGAGACTTAATTCATTACTATATTTGTATGTGATGTTGTTTGTTAAGTCAGGCATTTGAAACTGTCTAAATTTTTACATATTATAGAGGTTTAGTCTCCCAGTGGATTTTAAAAGTTGCGATATTATACACGCGTGGTTCAGATAAATATCAAGTTTGTGTATGGTTCTGATTTTTGAGTTTCACCACTGCTATATAATATATCATTAAAAATGTCAATAGAAGCAACTGCATTTGTTGAATAGTTTCAGCTATCACTGTTTTTCAAGTATCCGCAAGTCAGTCATACATTCATAAAGTATTCACACCTCTTCGCATAGCTTTGCATTATACTATTTTTAGGAGACGCGAAATATCAGTTGGAAGTTGGAAATCAGGTAAAGTTGGAAACTTCTTGTCGGTTAACTTCAATTCGTCAATCACTTTCCACAGAACTTGTTACTCTTATTTTTTTATTATTATCTACAGGTTAACTATTGTTTATTTTTATCATTTATCGTTTCACATATATGTTTCCTATAATACTCTTCACTTCAAGATATTGTTCCAATCTAGATGTGCCTTTCAATCCGTATATACCTTTATCCTTTTCTGTTAATTCCTTTCGTTTCTAAATTATGATAGAAATACAAACCACATAAATATAATGGTTGCCATAAATCTAAAAAAAGGCATGCGTAGTGAGATTGCTATCATTTGTCAATAATTGCAAAAAAATCACATACCGAGCTTACAGAAATTCCCCGAAAATAATGCGTTAAAAATTTTGTAGTCATTTTCACTGTACTTTAAAGCTTTGCAATGGCTAAGTAACAGGAAATCCAAAATATATGGTCATAATGATCAAAATCTGTTTTCCGCGGCGATGACTCTGCCAATTTCCTAATGAGGTTTGAAAAAATATCCGAAGCTATCTTTTTCATTTCAATGGCTTCGTGGAGGGCCATCTTTTCTGAATAACAGCAAGTATGTCTACCAAAAGGCCGTAAAGAATGGTTTTAAATTACGATTTTTGAACACGTACGTTGCAGGATACTTTGTGGTGAATATATTTGATGGGTGAAGACAAGATTTTATAATTTGTTCATCTGGCCTTACTTGAAGAGGGAGGATAAAACTCGCATTTTTCCATTTTCGTGCTTCTGCATGTTTTAGGATTTATTTCTTCATATCCAGCACTTGATTCAATTGATATTGTTAATTGTTTCTACATTTTCCAATATTTGTTTTGTATAATCAGGAGTTACTGCTTTCTCCGATCCTATATCCTATATAAAGTAGGGAGGATGTGCTACAGTTTGAATAAAAACATAACAGCTCATCTGTCACAGCACGAGTTTTCCTTGGCTTCACTATTCCTAAATTATAGTATTTTGTAGAAGTAGAAATTGGTTTAACTTTCTCGCCAATGTTGTTTCGATTGCTTTGTCAAGTAGTAATACCAAAAGTACATGATTTGTTCATGAATAACTACATTACATAAACATATATAATGTAGTTATTCCAGTTGAATCAAGGAGTATGGAATTCAATTATTGTTTTCATACTGAAAGGGGTTGGTTAAGGGGTTCTAAAACAATAAAATTATTTTATTACTCTAGGAGTTTATTTCGCTTTTTAGAGTGTCACTAATATATACGCTCTTTCATTTCCTCCAATTTTCTGCAATGCCTTAATGCCATCGATTCATGCGAGTTCTCTTGTGTTTCGGAGCTAGCATTTTATGTATGCACTGAGACAGCAATATTTTCTCTGACAAAAGCTGTGTCCTTATTGACATTTTTTAGTAAAAATATAATTATTAATAATATCAGATATCACTTTTATTGATAATGTATTCAATGAATCAAGCGTGTCAAAATATGAAGTCGTGAAAAAGTATGATTTGAAATTAATTGCAACCCGGATAGGTTAAATTAGTAGTTAATAATACATCACAATATTATATTCATATACTCTTAATATATTACCATGATAAATTATATATGATTATTAAATCTGAAAATATTCATACTGTTCCTATTTGTCACACCCACAGTCATAACTTACTTTTAACCGTCCTGTGCAGCCAGTTTACAATGAATGATGATGCTTTAGTACCAAAATTAGCGTTACAAATAGAACAGAAATATCTTTGACATAAATGATATTATAACTCTGTGTAAGACCAAAAATATCAACCTTTTATTCGTATAGAATATGTTTAAATTTTTCTAATTGTAATTAAATGACACTATTGTATTTACTCTTAAATATCCAATTTTCTCTTAAAATGTTTGAAAGTTTTATGGAGTTTGAAAGGACTTCCTGAAAAACTGTAACAACAGCCTATTCATCCCATTAAGCTTAGCGGGACAAATAGAATGTTCTCCTTTGCATTTCATTTCAGAGCTCGCGAGTGGTATGTAAAGAGACAGCTGTTTTTTGACGAATGAACGATATTTTTTTAAGTCGATAAGGTTAAAAAAATTTAAATTTTTTTTAAAGAATACTGTTCTTTAACGCTCATCTTTTTTGTGGGGGACACTAAGTAACCACCTGTCATTTTAAGATGGGTGTGCGGTCGTTTAATCTGTCTTTTCATATATTAATTTGGTAGGGTTGCGCTGTGCTATACAGTAAAGTGGAACATTCATAGTCTCCATTCCGATCAACGAAATGGTGGCGCCGGGAAAGAGGGCCGGTTTTCTTTTTTTTAAATTGGGTATTGAAGGTTTTCCTATCCACTTCTTTTTAGTATGCATTCATTTGGCAGAGTTCCGAGGTGTTGAATGCGAACGCGAATCGACTTATTCGTACGTCACATTCAAATGCATATTCTTTGAAAGCATTTCGTTATGATTGGCTTCACCTGTAGGTTCATATTCCAATTCTGCTTATACTAACAAAAATAAGGTTTCCCATATTGCGAAAATTCTTTCTGCATCGTAAAAATGGCTCTTCGGAGTTAAGGCATTCGTTACGCAAGTCATGTTTCTTGAAATCATTCAATGGCTTTTTTAATTTCAAAGCATCAGAATATATGAATAATTATGGCAGGGAAAAACAGTTATTCAGGGTACAGTTCATTTCAAATACAATAATGCTCTGTTAGGTGTAATGTTAAGTTTAACGTCTTCTGATGGAATGTAAATTAATTTTCTCAAAAGGAAAGACATGGGTTCATTGTTGTGCATTTTTCAGTGACGTTTTTGTTGGTGTAAAACATAAAACTAATAGATTCAAAAACTAGTCATTTGACCAAATAGACCTTAGATGTACTAAATATAACTGCTCGAAAGAATTTCGTGGCCATATTTTCCGACCTCAATCGCTCAATTCACGAATGCTTAATATTCTATTATTTTTCACGGTGTTAGGCTCCTGTTCATAGAAATGGTTTTGGCCTTTAATTAATCAATACTTTTGAATTAATTGCATATCGTGCGGTAGCTTTTCATAAAACCAAAGACTAAGAAACTTGAATGAAATAATATATAACATGAGTGAAAGTCTCACGGATGTGAATAATAATGTACACCAAGATAGCACTAGCGAACATAAACACCGAAACATACACAAAAGAAAGGGAAACGTATTCCGAATTTTCGGTGGCAATATAACCTTTCTCAAGGGAGAGAAGGAACTGGGTCATTTAACTAGGTTTCTCTTCTTCCTTGAGAAATGTGGCATTGCCACCGCAAATTCGGAATACGTGTGAGTTTCTTTTACGTGTGTTTCTATGTTCGCTAGTTCAAAAGCAATTAAGCAATTATGGATCAATAAACACATTTTTATTTTCTTTTAACTTCACTTATATTATATTAAAAGTTAGATAATTTTTTACATAATATTTTAAAAGGGAATTGTATTTATTTTGAACGCTTCTTTTTTCCACCACAAAATCACTATTTTTATACCTTTTTCCTCCCTCTGCGTCACTAATTTAACATTCTCGATTCTATCCCACTCTCCAATATCCCATACTACCTCAAGGTCTTCCCCATTTCGTTTCTTTCTTTCTTCAAGTATATCGTTGAAATGTTCCATGTTACACTGTCGTGTCAAACGCATAAGAATTCCTTTCAATTTATTTCCTCCATTCTCCTCCACACCCATTTCTCAAAAGATTAATAGAAACCTCTTTCTTCTGCCAACAACTTTATGGTACAAATGAAACTTGGCTTCAGATTAGAGTTACACATATATATTTTCTTCAGATCACTACTAATGTCTACAAGGGTGGCCTGAAAATTGTTTGACCTAACAAAGATAAAAGAAAGTTTTTCTTAAATTTTCTGAGTCGGAAAATTTTCAGACCACCGACGTATATCACCACATCAATTTATTTTACAGAAGAATGCTAATAGGCAACCATATTATAATTTTTCTTTTTGGATTCCTAGTAATTCAATCTAAAGGAATCACTTGTATCCTAAGCTTAAAATGAAATTACAAATTGCAAATTCTACTTGAGAATAGCAGTAAATTCATGGGGTTATTTTCAGAGAACTTTGTGCAAAAGTTCAAGATATGGCTGAATCATGACTGGACATATGAGCTGAGAATCTAATATCAAAACAAATCAATGACATTTTAATTATTCAGGTAGCCCTTTCACAGATGGCTGCTAATTAATCAGGTAGCAGCTGTCAAAAAAAACCTCAAAAACCATGAAAAAAATTACGATTTCGTTTTACCGATTTTGTACAGTTGGTTGTCTATATTTTTATAGTGGTACTGTGATAAATGAAGAAAACTATCACAAAAACGCTGGGTAGGAGTTTTCTGTAAAAATTTGGACACAATTCAAATAGTACTCGTAATACTTTGAGCAAGCAGGCCAGGAATCCTATTGTGAGTACTGGTTCAGGGAAGCGAGTTAGAGCTGAGCTTCACTCCCATGAATAGATTCAAATTGTTTTCCCTGAAGTCTCCATCCCGTCTTACTTGCAGTAGGTACGTGCATGTTTCCTTTTCTAAGTTTTTGCGATGTAAGAAATGAATTGACGTTGAAAAACAAACTTTATGGTACTGACACAATGATGTGAGAACTTTGATGGCATATAATATCTGAAGATGGCTTGTTCTCCACGCTCTTTAACATTTCCTCTTATATTGGCGTGTGAATTTGCTAAATTCTGGGATCAATTAGTTGCTGTTAATGAATTTTGAAGATAAAACAACAATTTGTAATATTTTTCAAAATGAGCCAACAAAATTACTTGCGAAATAGTTTTGCAGATATTGCTGATGCTATTAGTGTCATGTCTTTTTTTCATATTAAGCTTCTCTCTTGCTGTCGGAAAACATTTCGCCAAAATAACAGCATTTCAAATTTAAACAGATTTGCTTGGTCATGGTAGCGACGGGTATGGTGTTCATTTAGCGAAATTTAGGAAAGGTGTTTCTTAGATGAAGTTTTATATCCTAATTGCACACTTAAGTAACGTAATTTCAAGATATATAAAAATGGACTTTAAATTTATTTTTATGGTTATTATAAAATTTTGCATACATAGAGGATGAATTTAAAAAATGTACAAACATGGCGGTGATTTACCTAAACATCCGCATAATTTGCAAAAATTACCGCACTAACTTTCAAATTAGACCATTTCTAGAAATGGAGTCCTCGATAGCCAGAAAGTCTAAGTTGAATAACCAAACTAAAGAAAATTAACTAGAGCTCGAAGAACAATTCACTGATTTAGGATAATCTTTAGGAGGATATGGGTAAATTAGAAATGAATATAAGAAGAACTGGTAAAGAAGGTAGTACAAAAAGGCGGGAATTGATGATGAGGAGAGATTTGAGGAAGATAATTGTGGAAATATTGGCATAGCATTTTATTGCTTATGGTCTTGATCATTGAGGCAAGAGTATGAATGTTGTTAGATGATTACGAAAGTTTGCGTGAATAAGAGTATAAAGAATGAAATGAATTGAAAAAAACTAAGAAACGATACGCAAGGGAAAGAGAAGTGAGTTGGGAAAAAGTCGATGTTTGGGAATAGAATATAGCAGAAACAGTTGTTCCATGAGCCTTACATTAGTTTAAAATACTTTGGAACAAAACTTAAATCGCATAATGAGACGTTGATATGTTGTATAATGTGATAAAGGAACGAAATTTAGTCAAGCTTTTGCTGAGGGAAGCAACAAATTTAGAAGGGATGAAAGAGGACGCGTGTAAAGTTAACAGTCACCTGATGATAATGCGCAGCATCGAAACCATGTTCGTATTTTATTAAAAGTGTGTGGAAGTGTAAAGTTTTCCTTATTTATTACCTTCACCAGGACGTGTGTAGGTAAAAATGATTGTTATGTGGAATACCTAGTTAGTCAGAGTGCTTATTCTAGTTTTAGGTGTGACAAAGAAGTTTAACAGTGATTATTTGTGCATCCATCAGAAACCGACATTGACGGCTTGACGACTGTGATAGATTGATTGATAGCGTGTTCCGTTTACCAAATCCCATTTTATTCCGGCTTCTTATCGTTTCTTGTGGCTATAGCGTTATGAATGATGTGAATGTGGCAGTATTAATTCTTATCGTAATTATTCACAGTCTGACAGGGACGAATGGAAGGGGTATATAGTCTCTTGGAGAATCTTTTCGGCTTTAAAAACATTGAAAAATCGATATCATGTATTATATACGAAAACCCAACACATTGTGAACACTTATTCATTTATTTGGAAATAGATTTTAGGAAAAGGGATAGGAAGACATAAAGGACAAACACAGGAACAATGAGGAAGGTGGAATCGAGCAGATTACCAGCGTAAAAATGTTTCCTCGACCGTGAGTCGAACCGCAGAACTTTGACTTTCCCAGGTAATGTTCTCACCATTGAGGTATCGAGGAAACATGAATTTCACTGAAATCTGTGGGGGTTTTAAATAACTTTTTACCCTGATTCTTTGGCCATAAGATGGCGTTGGGGAGCTATTTCACATACCACAGAAGAGATGGGCCACGATACAAGAGGAAATGATAGAAGGGAAAGCAATCATACAATCATAAAGGACAGAGTCATTACATTTCGTGACACGCATAGCTAGAAGAAGGATATGAGCCACATTGGCCTGATACGCATTCAAACACGAAAACCCATCGCATTGCGAGTATAAACTTATTCATATATAAAGAGAGAAAAATAGTCTATCATAAGACCCTATAACATCAATAAAAACGTCGGTGTACGAGTTTTTAACAAATGAACCAAAGGGTGAATCCAAGTCTATTCGGACGAGTCTATTATTTATTTTATTTAATTTATTATATTGGTTTTCAAGTGTTTCCAAAATAATTAAATGTGATCCAAATGTTCGGCAGATTAATTAAATTGAATTTATTAAAAATTAATTAAATTCATTTAATTTGGCTTCCTGGTTTTATGAAATCTCAGTTATATTGACTGTGATCATGCGAGGGTAATCCAGGGAGTCACCTCCGTTTTCGTGTAGCGTGAGAACTAGTGGAGAGAGCCGATTCGTCACTGCATTGACGCACACAGTAGGTCAGCACGACTCGAACTGCAGTGCTTGGAAGGTTGCGCTGCTTGTCGTTTATTTACAGTAGCAATTCAAAATGGACAATGCTACAGAAGTTCCCGCCAAATTTGAAGTTCGTTCCGTGATAAGGTTTTTACAGATAAAAAAATTTCGAAACTGCTGAAATTCATCGGAAAATTATTGCTCTGTACGAGCCATATGTGATGAGTGACAAGAGTTGTGCGCCAGTGTTGTCGTTCGTTGAAGAGTGAATCCGAATCTCAATTGATGGCCCGTGGTGAACAATGAACTACACCTGAACATTGATGGAAAAGTTCGTGAAAATCGTTTTGCGATAAATGAAATCTTTTTCCCCAGCTTACTAGGACTCTGTTGCATGGAAAAGTTAGCTTTCTACGTATCTTGTTTTCGGAGGTTACTTTCTGGACAGAAAATTTGGCGGGAATTCCTATTGTGTTATTCATTTTGAGTCGCTATTGTAAACAAATGATAAGGGTCGAGACCTTCCAAGCACTGCAGTTCGAGGCGTACTGACCTACTGTGTTCGTCAATACAGCGACCATTCGGCTCTCTCTGCTAATTCTCACGCTGCACGAAAATGGAGATTACTATCTGGATTACCCTCATATGCATTTACAATGATTGCCACTGAATTACATAACGATAAGCAGTGATAATTGAATTTTGAAAAACTTGCTGGTTTTTCGGAAGTGAAAAATATCTCAATCTAAAATTGCACTCCTGCCAATTTTAAATTTTGAAAAAAAAACAAACTTTGGCTCTGCTAGGTTAAGCACATGAATCATACGAGCATTAATGTGCTGCTACGGGATATATGAGGAGCATTTTCGGTTAAATTATGATTAACAGTGTGAGAAACGGGTAGATTTGAACGATTATAAATTTCATGCACGATCAATAAAGAAATGTGCTAGGTTGCATAAGTCTAGCAGAAGAAATAGTTGAGAGTCGAATTAGAAAATAGTTTGGAGAAATAATTTCATCCCCTATAGCAATTTGTTTAGAAAGTAAGCGTATTGCATAAAATTCTTGGAGAAATATGTTCCATAAAATCTAAAGTGAGGACTATTAGTAACGTAGGGTATAAAATACGATAAATTACACAATTATGAATTTGTATTATTATTAGGTAATCTACCGGTTAAGGTAGGTTTTTGGATGACACAACTACCAAATAAACATTTTTGTAACTCCAAACAAAACCCAATCCAGCAAATAACTCTACATCAGGTCCCTCTTCATCTCGATGAACTTCTTTCCTCCCTTCATCCCATCCAACATCCCTATCCTGTTCCTGCCCTTTCCTCGTTTGCCCAACATTCTCCCCTCTATTACCTTCTTCAACATTCCATTACCGCTCAATACGCCTTTCATCCATTTTTCCTGCCTCCATAGGATTTCTCTCAACAAACCCCTCTCCTCACCCACCATCTCCAGTACTTCCTCATTTGTTTTCCTTTCGGTCCTTTTCACCTTCTCCATTCTTCTGCACACCCACATTTCAAAAGCCTTCAATCTGCGTCTATCCTCCTGCTTCAGCGACCATGTTTCCGCGCCGCGCCGTTTCCTACACTCCATATCAGAGTTTTTACGAGTCTTGTCTTAACATCCCTACTCAACGTCCCCGTCATCAACTCCCTCCTCCTTGAGAAAGCCTCCTTGCCTAGCGCAATTCTTCTCCTTACATCCCTACTAATGAATTTGTATATAACCTAAAAAAATACAAGAAGAAGGCAGTGTGCAAGAAATTAATAGGATGAATTTACCTGTAAAGATCTTAAAAGTATTCTATACACTTTCAGGGTTCACTTCGTGGAATATTTTGATGCCAATATTAAATGAGTTTAAAATTTTCCACAGACTTTTAAGTGAAAATCATAACTGTCTTCTTATCCCCATTCTTTAGAAACGAAAAAAAAACTTCCTGAAGACATTTAGCAAACGCATGGTACAATTTCTTTAACAGTGACAATAAAATAAAATATTTAAATGTTAAATCTATGTTCCACTGTACGTATTTGTAATTATAGCGATTTTAAGGTTAATTCATTTGCTACATCAAAAATCAACCACATTTAATTTAAGAAAGATGACGTCCTTATTTTCTATTTGAGTGTTTATTCTCTGAATTTATTGGATCAGAAATTTACCATTCTTCTTTCTATATTTTACACAGCGGCAGATTAAACGTTTTCTCAATCCGTTGGTATTTGCAATCCAAATTTTCGTGGACAGTTAATGAATGAGATCGAAAATGTACATCCCCAATGGAGTTATCTAAATGCATGATCGATTTTCCGTAGGCGTGACCAAGAATCATACCTCTTTAGTGGCTCATTCCTGCTCAATGAATAGTTCTTGGAGACGATAACAGTGAGAAGCTCCTCCATAGTGATGGAGTGAAAAAGATGAAAAGGATATATATATAAGATTTGAAAGCACTCTAGAATAGTTTCGCAGTTCAAGGTTCAAAACGTGATCTTTTTATTTCTTTACCTCGCTGTTTCCCTCCATCTCTTTCCGTAAATTTCTTTCCATTTTCCAAACGCCTCTGCGGAAATACAGTTACTCCTAGCCTCTCTTAGCTCTCCAGGAACCTTCTTTCTTCCTTAATTAGGCATTCCTAAAAGGAGTGCTGCACTCTTGCCTTACACGCCGAAGCAGGGGACATTTATTCTCTCTCTTTTTCCATCCCTGCTACGGTTTAATTCGCCTTCGTCCTCACAGCCCTTCCGCACCCACCATTTCCATTCCCTCCACGACTCCTTCCGGGGGAAGGAACTGCCTCACAAGGGCAGCTCTCCACCACCGATTCTCTCGCTTCGAAAGGCTTGAGCACAATTACCTCAGCCCCTTTAAAAGCTCAGAACTCCTCTCCTGAAGGAGTCTGGGAGTTGTGGGAGGAAATGAAACGGTCCTTCTAATCATCCTTCCCTCCTCCTGAACCTCCTAACTTAGGAAAACGTTAATTTTTCATCGTCAAATTCCAGTGTCCCATCTGGACTGCCTCTCCTCTTCTTTCTTCCCTTTGACGATTCTATAAAGAGGAATAGCGATGTTCTATTTGTATTGATCGAAATGTGTCACGAGTGAACGTAAATTTTGTCTCCGTCATACTAGAGTTATGAAAAAATGTGCTTTTATAGCAAAAAATTGTAAATGCTACTCAATATGACTTATTTTTTCGCTATTCACTTGGCTATTACAGTCTCTTGGTTAAAAATGCTTACGAAACGATTTATTTGCAGTCGGGGGAGGAAACAAGATTTTTTTTAAAACACACAGTGAAAATTTCGTGAATTTTAGCTAAATGTTTTCCGTTGATTTGCTAACATATGGAGTAATAATACTAATATATAAATCAGATTTAATAACCATAGTAGTTAAAAGCCACTGAGCTAATGTAATAACTTAATTTTATACTTCAAAATTAGGCTGCCAGGGTAAAAAAATCTCTCGGATATCATTACATCAAAATGATTGAAAGATATATTATTTTTTCTGTCCAGTCCATTTTGTTTTGGGTGATTTGGAATATATTATTTTTCCTTGAGCATTATATCAACTTTGTCATTGATTTTTCTCTGTGGGCCCTTGCTGTCAGCGTCCAACTGTCCGACCCTAATAGTCATTGTAGATCATTTAGGTGAATTATCATCTGAGAAACTTCATATTAACATTTCACTTGCGACAGAATAAAAATTAAATTGTTTAAAACTATAAAATAATAACAAGTTATTGTCGACCTTAAAGTTCGGATATTCAATCATCGGGCATCGTGATCTACGCTGGTGAGAATTGCGTTGCCGGAAATTTAAATGAAATCACCAAAAGTTCTGTCGTCAGTGTTGAGCTACCCAATACCTAACAAGCCACCATAAGAGTGTGTAAGGGCGAATGATTTAGCGCGAAATATAAATACATATATATTATATTTTCTTCTTTACTGGTCCATTTTTTCAATGCTCCATGTCTCTGACCAAGAGAATTCAATTATACGAAAGTGAAACGCTTCCTTCCTTGCAAACTCAGGTTCTTAAAATGTAGGGGTTGCCTTCTAGTATATGAACGCCATTTTAGCTTGAGGTATTCATTGATTGCTTGATGTAAAAGGACCTTCTTCCACCCCCAAGTTATACTGCTGCGCAGATAGATGAAGGATTCCTCTTGCTCTAGTTTCACTTCTAGAGTTGTCACATCTGTCTTTATTTTTTGCCTTCCACAGCAAGAATTTTAAGTTTTATTCTTGCTGATGATCATATTCCTTAAGTACATGGTCCATGATATTCAGAGTTGCTTGTAGGTTTTCTTATTGCCTCTGTTACTACTACAATTTCATCAGCAAGTGGGATCAGGCTTTATATGCCATTCACCATGTATCTGTATATGTAATCCTGTAATATGTATAAAACCTCTGATAGGTAATTCTAGTTCGTCTTTGTTTGCTTTTTCTAGATATAGATGTAAAACAATAGTGCTGGCTGGAGGTTGCGTTCCTTCGTTTTTATTCCCTTATAATTTACGTGCATCTTTCATTGGCGTGGTAGTTACTAAAATCTTGAATTGGTGGTGGATCATTGTTCTCTCGTTGCGGTCCATTCCAAGCTCTTCTAGTAACTAGATCATTTTGTTCCATTCGACATTGTCAAAGGTCTTCTCTAAGTGCGATAATGCAATGTAATATCTTATTTACGTGGATCATGTTCCAGGCTGGTACTCTCAAGATGAGTAGTGGCTCTCTTGTCCCTCGGTTTTTCTTGAATCCGAATTGGTTTTCCGTCGCACTCTCTTCTATCTTTTTTTACTCTTCGACAAATTATTCAGGTAAATATTTTTGATGCGTCAACATCAAGCCGAATGTTCAATTTTCCTCTCATTTATCCTTTTTTGGTTTATTCTGAATTGCAATCATCGCATTTTTCTCGAAGTTCTTTGGTAATTTTCACTATTGTACCTATCATTGATTATTTTGAAGGAGCTATCATTTGCTATGACCCTGAGTGATTGAGTGATGAGTAATGTCTCCGTACTCTGCTGTTCTTCTAATCTTTTGCTGCTCTATCGGGTCATTTCTCAGCATTTCCAGACCCTACTCGTTCTCATTTATCAAAATTACTTCTTTAATGAAGTTAAATACAAGTAGCTTGGGCATATTAGAGCGTTTTTCATTGTATACCTCTCATCTCTTTCTAATGCCTTAATCTTTGATAAATATTTTTCTGTTAGCATCTCGGGTGTTAGGAGATTTTTTTTTTATTTTTGCGAATTTTTTCCTCACCAATTTATTAGAACTGTTCCGCTATTTATCTTCTTTACATGGCCATTGATTTATTTGCACCAGGTCTCTACCCACTCTTCTATGGCCTTCTTCCACTCTCGTAGAACTTGGTTTCGCAACTTTTTCTAACGGCTTGTCTCATTTTTTTGGATTCATTTAGTTTCTTCTTCCTTCTTCGAGGTTTCTATTGGAAGAATTGTCCATAGCCACCTATATTTTTCCACCTTAATTTCGAGGTGCTCATATGCTACTTCGGGAATGATGTTCTATTATTCCTACCATCGTTCTTCCTGGCAATTCTCATTTTTTCTTTCTGTTTTTCTGTTAATGCCGTAAATTTTCCTCTAACGGGTTTTTTCACCAGTAAGATATTATGCTAAGGTGACATTAGCATAAAAAACCGTCAAATCACTAATGTCATTAGTATAAGGTAACACAAAACTATATTCAATCAATCTTCCAATCTTTTACTTGACTTAAACCTAGTCTAATAGGAAGCCATGGACATTTATTCTACTGAAATTATATACGAATAATAACTGTAATGATTTGCTCTTTAACATTCATTATCGCTCATTTTGAATTAAAGAATTCAGGCAATTATAGTCGCCAAGTAGGTTTTGCAGCTAATAGTTTAACCCCCTGTGTCTTCATTAATTCACTTCCATTACATCCCAAAATATATTTTATTCCTCATCATTATGAACTGTGTGAAATATTTCTCTGTATATTTTAACGCTTTGCAGGTGCGGATCTTAGTGCTCTGATATCGTCTGTTATTATTTGATGGAGAATAAATAAGATTATTACTTAGGAAACATACTCCTCGCTAGCATTTACGTCATACTAGATAAGAAATCGAACTTTATCGGGCGTAGAACAACAGATGGTTAGGTTTGAGGCCGACTAATAGCCTTCATAGATATTGAGCAATTTTTTGATACGTGCCGACTATGTGTCATGTTGATCGATTGATGAATGAGTGTTTGATAATATTTGATAATAACGCAAAAATTTGAACCACCTAGCTTTAATATAATAGCTTTATTTGTTGCCTACGTTTCTTTTGATAATAATTAGCGTTAAGAACTATTTACATAAATATTTCTACTGGTTTTGTGTGGACTCAAAAACCGCATATTAAAGTTCTTATTAAAACAAATAATGGAAATGGTAAATTTGTACTTCTGAAGCGTCGAAAAAAACATTATTTTTCTAAAAATTAACATCATCTTTCTGCTACCCAATAACTTCAATAAATTGACTTCTGGTTAAATCAATTTAACGTTTCGATTTGTTTAAAGGGACATTTTACCACGAACTACTGTTCTTATTTCCTCAGTAAAATAATTCAAGAATATTTCGATTTTGTCAGCATGTGCATAATGACTCAAAAACGAGAATCTCATCCTCACCAATATCCTTAACGAATATTAATAACTTCTTTAATATGTTCGATATCGTTTTCATAAGGAATACTACTACACTACTCGGGTACTAATACTTACTACCTGTAGTGCATAATTCATCCTGAACAGGGTGTTAACATAGATAAAAGTCCATTCCTTTCGTACATAATATGGTAGCATCATTACTTTGGCATGCTTTCCGTGGTTGCATGTAGACCTGTATAATGGCCAAGTTCGTTGGATCCGCTTTTACTTCTACTAGTAATATTCTATCAGCCGCTTTATCTATGTAACTACGCTTCTGACTAACTTTTTACTCAATATTATTGCCACCGCTTGCTGGTTCTCTTCCCCATTTCTCTCGATTTTTCTATAACTACCTTTTCCAGTAATTCCCGCTATTCTTCCCTCTCATCTTCCACATACCTATCTATACCCATACTGTTTGCGTAATCCTCTTGATAACTCGCTGCTCAGTCCAGCTATGTGAACAAAATATGTTCACCGCGGAGGTTCCTAACATTCGGTTGCTTAATTGAAATGAGTCAGTTTTCCAATACGGTATGGAATGTGCGTAGGGTGTAATAATTCCATCAGAGAAAGACGCGCAAAGATTATCTGGCGATCTTCTCCCTTATAGTCAAATGTCTTATGATGGGTTCTATGCCTTCCTTACCGCCATAGACCACACCCACACAGGACACCCCCTTTTCATAGCTTCCATTAAAATACTTTATGTTGTAAACCTGAGGCATGATCTTCCAATGGTGACCATTTCATTCGGTGTCGTTCCTCACGAACGCGGTGATCGATAAGAGAATTGAATTGGAAATGCTTACCGGGAGTCCAACCAAGAGAATTGGCGAGCATTGAATACCAATGATCGCTACAAGGTGTGAATGACAATGGTACATGGCGTAGTTTGCCATTTCCTGTCCCTTTCCCAAAAGGGTGAAATATAGAACAGGCCGGGACGTATTCTGTTCTACGTTGACGGTACGTGCGTTCGTAAAGTCCTCCCACTAAGTGGATTGATATCATGCAGATATTTCGAGTAATAACTAGGAAATTTATCCAGTTCTAATTATTTTCAAGAAAAGTGATAAAAATAAGAATATAGTTTACGTTACATGATGAAAGAATACACTCACATAAAAGAACTCAAGAAAAAGGAAAAACGAATTACTTTTGATATTTGGGATGTCCCAGCCACATTTATCAGATTAAGAACCATAACTGCAGCGCAGTTGATTAGAAACTAGGTAGAGACAGCATATATATGTACGTAGATATTTGTGTGTTTATCTATGTCCAAAGATATTATATTAATATTTTAACTGAGAGGGTACGTGACGTTTGGAATCCACTGAATTTCATTAGTGCTGTTGGCAAAGAATCAATGTAAAAAAAATTGTATTCCACAGAAGTAATCTTTGGAGAAATTTTTTTTGTAAAGCAATAAATATGTTCTATACATTTTCAATTTTCATATTTACATTGATCAACAATTATTAATATTTATACGTAAAATCCAGGTGACTAAACTCCGCCTGCCAGACACACCTTTTTTCTAAATGTTACGGAGATAAACGTACATCTAAAATTTGGATTAGTTCCAGCAACAGGAGCGTGAATTTGTTTAGCTCAAATATGAAGTGTCTCATTGGTCCATTGAAAAGAGATAAGAAGCTAGTACGATTAATTCATCCGTGAATGACAACTAAAGAGAAATTTACACTATTCTTTAAATTATTTCTGGTTCATTCTGAAAAAATCACTATTGCATACACACAGACATTGCAAATTTGAAAAAGCTCCGTGAACTTTATTCGAACGGAAATGGAGTGGTAGCAAGTAAGATATCATTTACATTTATGAATAGGTTCATCTTCAAAATTGGCAAAGTTGAAAAATACAATCGCTATGTTTAGGAAGACGTAAAAAAAGGATCCAGTATCGTATGGATAAACTGCAATTACTCCAATATAGTTGTTGAAATAAGCATCAAAGACGTGCGAGACACTAAGATTACCCAAGATAAAAAGAACATACAAATGGTATGAGTCAAATTATGACACCTAGGAAAAGACTCTAGACACAGTGAAAGAGTTATTTAGAAGCAGATTTAATGAGCCTATTTTCCTCACTAACTCAATTAGTGGTGAGATACGTGAAAATTGATAGACACAACCTAAATTAAAATTCATCAGATTCAAACCACCTAAAAATATTTGCTTTTTGAATCTTTAGGTAAACTTAAAGAGTTCCCACAATAGCTTAATAATTTTCCTTTGATGATTTGACAGCCCCACTCAATCCGTCGTGACTGAGACTAGTCACTACATATATTGAGTAAATATTTTTTAATAGCGTAAGAATTATTTTAAAAGACATTTGCGCTCAATTACACTTTTTTCACTTCTTACAAAAGAATTCTTTAGTTTCCCCATGCTTAAACGTATGCATGAGAAATAAAACGCCTGCTAATATATTACTTTCTATCTGAAATTTAGGCATGAGTATATTGTAAATGATTAATAATCACCAATTTTCAAAATTAGAAATTCTTAAGACGCCCCTTTGTCCAAACTTTCTTACAAACGAATACGTTTATGGCGGTAAACATTTTGTTTTGTAACTTCGACTTTCCTGGAAAATTGTTACTCGTTTGAGTTTAAAATCATGAAAACACTCGGTTATACCCGGGAAGGACTTTTAATAAATTAAATATGTATATTTATACGTAGTGCGAACTGAAAGATCGATGAAAAAGCCATGCATTATGGCTTTTAAAATTTACATAATGCTCCGAAAACCGCTGAAAATCTGATATGAGGTTTCAGGATATCGACCAGGAAAATGGAGTATTTGAAGTGGGTGAACTGTGTAAAAAAGGTATCCAAATCAAAGTGTTGCCGCTTTTTTTGGTTTGTATGGTGATTTTTTTGTGTTTCAGTATATATTAGCAAGTCTTGATAAATTATTCAAGTCGTAAATTTAATAAAATCACAAATTTGTGTAATTTGTGTTCCATCTTCATGTTTTATATACGTAACAGACGAATAATTCATTTTCGTAGGTATTTTTATGCTATTTTTGCAACGAATAAAAACATTATATAGTATTTTACTTACCAGTAATGTGCTGTTTGATTATTAATGCCTAAATTTATATTTATGCTAATTAATATTTGCCAGTATATAAGGCCACACTATGCCTATATAGTCACACTTTTTATTTTTATAGCACGGTTTAATCATATTTTCTTTAATATATACCCATAACAATGGGTTGTAACAAATCATGGAAAATCATAATTAAATCAATAAATATTTCAATTTGAACTATCTCCCAAAATGCATAATAAAATTTCTTGGTACATTTATAGTTTCTATACGATTTTTTATATCTATATAGCATGTATACCGATCTTATGTGTCGTAGGAATACAATTGATTTTTAGAAGTGCACACGGATTTATTAAAAAGGATTTTTTTTATCTGCGCAATTCATTTTAGAATGATAATAGATCAATTGAGTTTATGTATCCTTAAACTCAAAAAATAATATTATTTATTTTCTTCCATTGAGTAAAAAACTACGCTATACGCCATTTCGTTTCCATAATTTAATCCTGCCGGAAAACAGTTGAGTGTAGGAATTACGGGGTATGGCCCTTTAAATTAAGTGAAAAGTCTTATGTTTTAAAAAGGTTTTCTAATTTACTCATTTTCCGGAAGTCATCGTCAGCCCTGAGTACCGAAAACGACTCGTTTACCGAGACGTTGGCGTCATCGATGAAGGAATTGTCCGGTGGAAGACCTGAGTAGCCTTTTTCCACAACCACAACACACCACACAGTTAACCACAACTTTTACGGATTTGAAACAAGTACTTTGAGATTTACGCATCCTTTTTAAGTCCGCACCCTCACCTTATCCACTTTACAGAGCAAAATTTCGTATCAAAAAATAAATGTTATATTTTTAGCCTCCATTTCTTAATACTCTGGCATTTTATCCTTTGTTGACTCATCAAATACCGACTTAGTATCTCTCTGATCATTAAACTGAAAGAATATTAGATCATGCGAGAATCTTTTCACATTCCTTCGAGTTAAGATATGAATTTACTTTCATATTAATTGTTTAATTCGTTTGCTCTTTCTACAATTTCGCGTCGGAAATATTTAAAATCCGGCTCCCATCTAAATGTTAACGACATCCGCTGACGCCGACTTGAGTACTTGGCACATATTCTCGTTTCACGGTTACTCCGTTACCTCGAAGGGACTCCGAAGGGACTCGCTGTCACCTCAGGCGGAGTAGACATGGCAGCGCTCTAGCGAAGGGCGAGGAGGGCGCTCAATAGTCGGGGTTGGGTGAAAATGCCCTGGATTCTCACACGTGGGGGTGACATTCACAGCGAGTATTCCCTACCGTGCAAGGATTTGTTTCGAGCCTTCAAGGACGCGGGTTTGGAAAGGGTGTGTTCCCTTGGCATTCGCAACGCCATTTGTTTCCGCTATCTCGTTGAGAGCAAATGACATTCGAGGAAGAAGCGTTTTTGAAAAATATTAGATAACTGTTGAGTAAGTCTTTAAATATTGAATTTCTAAATAATAAAGAGTCATAAGAACTTTGTCATGATAAACAAAGGATGAAGAAAAACGCTGAAATTATCGCAAATCTTGATATTAAGATGGTCTAGGACAAAGTAACAAAATAATGTTTGTTTTACAATTGTGAAGTGTGAAGTTTTTCTATTACTATTAAAATGGTGAATTTCTTGTAAAACATAGAAAATTGAATTAGGTGTCAAAGAGAAATGAGTATTTTTTATTTGCACTGGTGGATAATAGTGTGGATTTAAGCAATGTAGCAGTTTTTTGTCCGAGACTAGTATAAAAGTTCTAATCGGCATGACTGTATTTGGATATTCTCATCAAGGAGGAAGGATATTATTCTCCCATGATTTTCTTATTTCATATTTTCCTGAAAATATCTGCACATGTTCTATTCCAGGGGCCTCATTGAATGCATTATAATTAATCATAACTCACACAATTGATCATCGAAGTAATGTCTTGTGAAAATTGAGCTTAAAATTCGTAATTAATCATTGAAGCTATTCTATAAGATCAAATAAGCGAATTTTTCTGATAAAAAGGGAATCGTAAATGTATATATAGTTGAAACGATATATCCTCGTATATTAAGCTACGGCGTGTGAGATTCACAAATGTGGATAGTTTTCTTTCATTTCCTATGCTGTATGCAGAACAATAAAATCCATTAAATCATTGCTTTGGTTAAAATGAGAGTTTTTGAGACAACCCTTTATGATTCCGGAAAATATGTATAACTCTTTATCTACATAAATATAATGCATTAAAATATATGTTGGAAAATTAAATGTGCAGATATGACATCTAATGAACATCAAATTTTGCAATATATATATATATATATATATATATATATATATAAACACACAAACACTAGGTTAATAAATATTAAACACACAGAAACATAAAAGAAGGACACTTACAGTAGATATTTACGTTTCGACGGCACGGCCGTCGTCATCAGAATGCCGTTGTCGGGGAAGAGCGGAGAGGGCATGTGCAGGAGAAGGGTGACGGGAGGAGAGGTAAGGGGCCAATGGGAAGCGGACAAGGTGGGGTAGGGGGAAATGGCAGGGGGCGGTAGAGTTGCCGCGGTAGGGGAAGAGCTGGAAGGACCCGGTCGGGAAGCGGCCGGGCCTTTAGTGGGGGACTCGGTGACCGATTCGCTCAGAAGAGTGAAGCGGTTCTAGGCAGCATTGGATAAAATCCTTATATATATATATATATACATACATACACATATACATACATATATACATACACATACATACATATATACACATACACAGACATACATATATATACATACAAATACATACATATACATACACATATACACATACACATACATAAACATACACACGCATACATATAAATATATATACACATACACACACATATACATACACATACATATATATATACACATTATATATATATATATATACACATTATATATATATATATATATATAAGGAAAAATATAAAATTTCTCAAGAACGAGAAATTTAAAAGTTGTATTTGAAGGATAGTACATCATAAGTGAAACAGTTTATGCGTTAGAGTTTTTGTGTACTAATAGAAAGCATTTTGTGGGAAGGAACTTCGTTGTACATTACCTTGTAGTTTCCTTTATGGCAATAATCAACCATCATTGTCAAATCGATTTCTCCTTCCGCTTCCTCGATGCCAGAGATTATAATTATGTCATTCCCTTCCAGAAGACTTAATCTCATTTCTTGCCTAATGGAGTGGGAGGTAGATTATTGGCTCTCCCTTACCTACGTATAGAAGCCCCGTCCGATAAAGATTTTCCAAGACGGATGTTTTCAATTGGGACTGACATTTAATGATGTCATCTCATCTCTTCCGAAAGTCCAAATCAAAAGAATCTCCAAATTATTTCCACCAGCAGTTGGAATGAAAAGGGGAAGAAAAAACTCCCTGAGCAAGAACAAGTATTGACTAAACAAGTCCTCTCTGATCTACTAGTTGTCTTCATGGTGCCGTGGAGTCCGTGCATGTATTTTATGAGTATAGTATATTGCTATTTTTAGTCACACTTACAGATACATCTCCCATATCTATAATACTATATACGGGTTTCTTTGATTGATGGGAGCTCATCGTGGAAAATTTCAAATTTGCTTGATGCTATTTTCTAACCAATCCAAAAACTCCACGCATGATTAATGTACGCAATGGTATATTTCTTTGTATATTCTCACCGATTTTATTTGTATACCTATCTTTTATTTTTGTAAATTCATAGATATTACCTTTTAATTCAAACATAAATAACATTTGTCAAAAATATTGTGCTAATTTTTAAATCAATGTACTCATTGAATCCGGTGACTCGATGAACAACCAAAATCTTTATTGATTTTTCTTGACAGCAATAATCCTCATTTGTAGATCGATTACTTATTTTATCTACATCATAAATTGTCTTATGGCTCCATGTATCTTTCGCCTTGCGCCTTCATAAATACGCTGTACATATTTGATGAAATTGTTGCTTCTCTTGGATTTTGTTTTTTTTAATGTCTTATTTTTATTTTATAATCCTGTCGCACCAAGTATTTTTCCGTGAAACGCTTAATGAATGAGTCACATGTGAAATTATATTAAAGTTATAGGATTCTTGAGAGAAGGTATAGGAGAAAGAGTTATCCATTTACGCTATTGCTTCCTTAAGTTTATTTACATGTTACAGCACCGAGTCGCGATAGAAGTGGCGTAGAAAGACAAGTCCTGTAGCGACTTATTGACATTAGTCGTAACCACATCTGACTTAATAGGAAATTACCAATCTTACAAAGGGTGCCATAGATGTTAACATCTTCAAGTGCCTGGGAACATTTTGGTTGTGTTTCCGAGAGAAAATATAAGGAATTCTCGATTAAACTATTAGGAATCATTTTCGACTCGCGTCGTGTTTTCAGACTCCTGAAGTGAAGTTGCGTACAGGTTGAAGTGGGAATATCCTCAAACTAAAACGTTAGGGACACATACCCTATGAGCAATTATATTTACAAAACTATTATCTCAAGGCTTATGAGTACACAAAAATTATTGTTACAATCAAAATATCTATTTTTTTCAATAAGTTTTGCCAACGTTATTCTCTCTTCAGCTAGACTTTTTTCTAACCACGAAAGGGATAGTGGTTTTCCTTCACCATAAAAGCTTTTCTTTTTAATTCATCTTTCTTTATTTCGGCCCTTCGCCATTCAAAAAGGAAAATGGCACAATTAATCACGACTTATTGTTTTTACCATTGATTCTGGTGGCTCGTCTGCCGATAGGACCCCAATTATCCCTTCACTGTTCATCACATTTCTCGGGATCTAGACATTTTGGTAAACTCTTGAATTGGTCTCTAATTACCCCGTTAATATTTTCCGTTAGTTATCTTACAGATCCGCCCGTTAGTTCGCATTAAACGGTCAGGGGTAGACACAAACCTTCGACATTAATCTGAGTTTGTAATTTATGGATGGCCCTTTCTCTTGCCGAAGTTCTCCAATCACTTGATGAATCGTAGTTTATGCCAGCATAAACTTGAATCTCCAATTATCTAGTAAACAGTGGGTATCTACGGATCCCGTACGTCACGTGGTATCTTAAATTAATTATAAAACTGAAGGCTCCATGGCGTATTTAATAATGTTATATTTTCCGCTTATCTCCCATGTTTAACTGCTCATATTTTGCTCCAAATGTTTTTCATTCATGTTTAATTTATTGATTTTTAAATTTTAGTTTCCCGTTTTAAGGTGGTTAATGTGAAAAGTTGGTATATAATCGCGTCAGAAATTTCATTAGTAATTTTCTCTCGTACTTAATAAAAATACTTTCACTGAAGTAAATGATAAAGTAATTAGTAACTAAGTACTTTATTCAGTATCATGGACAAATGAGCATTGAAAATCCCTCCTACTACGGCTCACGCGCCGCTGGGCCACTTCACGTCATTAAGATACTATTCATCCATCTACTTGACATAAATCTTGAATTCTTGTCGCAATCCCGGGAGAATTTAGCTAAAACACGCATATCCAGAAATGCCAATCGACTCAAAGAAATATTTTAGATCAGGTCCTCGGCACTGCCCTCCTCACGAGCTATCTAAAATTATATAAGCACTCTCCCAAATTTTTCTCAAATATCAACGTATCAATCAAATATTCTCAATGCATCTCACTCCCTAGTATCAGTATAACCTCCTATATTCTATGGGTTTTTACTTTATTAGTTTTGGCTACATATAAATATCCTAGGTAAGCCTATTTCTATTTCAACTTATAGGTATTCTAAACATAAAGGTCATTATAACATCTTGATAATTTTGAACTGCGCGTGAGCTTAAGTCCTAGCTTGTCTGAGCAAAGAATTTTCAAATAGAGGGTACCATATTATTCCTTTAAAAGACCTTCCAAACGACTTGTATTCAATTCGATTTGACAAAAGTCTCTCGATACAAATTTTTAAAAATAAAATTTTTATTGAAGTCGTCTCAAACTTCGCTAATTAATTTAATCCTCCATCAGAGGTCATTAGAAGAAAATTTCATTGACCGGAATCATTGAATAATAACAGAGCCAAAGGAATCCTTGTACCTCTATTCCCTGTCAATGGCTCTTTACAAAACGTATACGATCTCTTATTCATTAAGTAAGTACTCATTATCAATGAAAACTAACCCTCTTTTCTGAGATGGATTTGTAAATAGAATTTCATAATGAAACGTAAACTTCATAGTTCCTTGTATGTGGAAAAACCTTTTGGGGCGCTCAAGGAAAGCTTATACTTCACCCCCCTTTCCCACTATGTATTTTGCCATTGTTATACGTTCGGGGTCTTGTTGCGGCATCTCCCGCAGTTTCTTGAAATTTGTCTTCATTTGAGTCTAACTCTACATTAGTCGTTATTTCATTTTCTCAAAGCCAGTATTAGTCCCCTTGAATTTTATCTGTTGTTTAATTAACCTTGAAATGTACTGTTTGCAAATTAAGAATTGTTATTGAAAATAGCGTTGTTGTAGGTCTGAATAGTTCTAAAGAAATTTCACAACTTCTTATCAACTAAAATCCATTTTTTAGGATATTTGGTTTAATCAATATCGTATCAAAATTCCTTATCAAAATAAGGAGACGTATTTTCCATTCTGAGTGTACATAATGATGTTTTTTCATCTGACTAATAGCCCTTTCCTATCTTTGTTTTAGAATAGTATATGAATGAGAGGTCAATTTTTGAATTTACTGGATTGTGGTATATTATTAATGATCTTTGGATTTTTTGGTTTTCTAATAAAAACACAATTTATTTCCTCTGTCCCTTCGTCAAATTGAGAAAAAAATTTGTTATCATTGAATAGCAAGATATTTGGAAGTTCTTTCGTATAGGTGTTAACTAGAGAAAATCTCAGTAAAAAACGTTTTTTTGCCAACGGAATGAAAGGAGCTGAGAACGGTGCCATATAGTTGTATACATTAGTGGCTATACTTTGAAACACGAAGTCGGAGGATGAACTCTTTTACCTGGTTGAAACAATTAGATCACTGAGATGAACGGAAACCAGTTAAATATACGAGAAATCGAATTTGGTCGACATTTTTAAAAGTGGCTTAGGGTGTAACAAGTTTTTTAAAAAATGGAATTAAAAGAGTAGAAAATTTCTCTCCATTTTTTCATTTCGGGTTATTTATTTCTGAACAATTTTCGTTGTACGTAATTGCACGAGCCTACATAAGGTAATTACCTAGATAAAATGAAGAAAAACCATCTGTATTCCTTAGGCCTCTTTAAATCAAGTTTAACAAATGTTAACAATATTTCATGCTATAAAAAAGCATTTAATAATTATAAGTTTCCTTTTAAATATTTTCGGACAAAAACATAGAACACAGTAGGTATAGAACATAATGGATTCGGTTGGTAAATAAACGGTTCCCTTTTGAAGGATAATTGGCAGTTTTAAAAAAATAATAAAATTACGCAGCGAGGTCGGGATATAAGAGATATTTCTATATAATTGAATGGAATCACTCCACAGGCTTTGACCTCAGGCTAATTTTTTGCAAAATATTTTTGTGTACGAAAAAAACCGGTTTATGAAATGAAGCAGAGAGTCTATACATTTTTTATATACAAATAAAATCAAAATTACAGGTGTAGGAATTTCTGGAGCAGTATAATACATTGCGTGCGAATTGTTATTTTTACATGGTTTGGATCATTTGTTACTCAGCAAAATCTCAATTGCTTTAGAACCGCCCGTAACTGGAAATAGAAAAATTTCATAGTTATATTTTACTTCTAAATAATAGTGAAAGCAATTTTGAAGGAGAAAGGTATATTATAATGGGACATAAACTACTTGTTACATCGTAATACGATTTTTAGCGATGAGCAGTCCCAAACCACAAATGTAATCTCTATTAAGCAAACTCAGTTCACAATTTTGAAATTAAAAAGAAGTTTCTCTTGTGAGTTGTTAATGTTAACACTAAAATTGCATTTTCAAGTGAAACGAATTTTGCCGTCTAAAAGACCGTGAGTGCAACAACTCGTAAAATCCCAAGTATTGCTTACATTTCCGAATGCTATGTTGGTAGCAGAGGACTGTCCTTATATTATATCCTAATTCGACAATGAACCTAAAAATTCTTTCCGCTGTTTTCTCAGTATACCGATGTTAAATAACAACTTTAAAACTCAAATTTTATGCTCAAATAACTCAAATTTATTGTATAAACTGCATTCATTAAGAACATTAGACAGATAAGATAGCATGTGAACTATTGCTAACTTCAGCTTCTAGTTTTAACTATTGACAGGGAGCGAGAAAAAATCTGATTTCTTTAGCTAAAGCTAGACGAGTTAAGCGTTAAACTTTTTTTGAAAGTTGGGTGCAACCTATTTGTACACATTCCCTCTATAGTTGAGATATGGCATGGCTAAAGCAATATGCAGCGATGGGCAAAGATCCACCACATTTTTTATACATATCAATACCAACTTTAAAACCTTGTTTCGATGCACAATTTCGATAACATTGATGAATGCAATGTTAAAAGTGCGAGTATCATTTTAAAGTGTCTAATAAATTCTTTTGAGCCAAGAAACATTTCTTCGTCATTTTTCGGGTGAATTAGATTTTACTAAGTGAATATTTTGGTTTGTTAGGATTAAAGAAACACACTTGCAGGAATTCTTCTAAATAAGCCAGCTGGGTGCTGCAAACCATTTCGCGTACGAAAAGAGTTTGAAAAAGGAATGATGCCAAAAGATTTGGTTTGACCAAAAAGTTGTAGAGCTTCTTTTCCCGGATAGACGGACGGGCATCGGTTTCTCTGGCTGGTTATGAGGGAGAGGAGTCTCAGGAAAGGCTGGAGGTAGGTGATAGTTGGTTCCTAGCTTTTGCAGAGTGCAGATCGATCGTTTGCAAAATCTCCATAACGTTACCTCGTTACTCTCCATCATGAACCAATTATTGGAACAGCGCTACGCCATCAAATTTTGCGTAAAACTGGACAAGACCTGGATAGAGACTCATGACATACATGCGTACTCATGGTAGGTCATGGTGATCACGACATGAACAGATGGCGTGTTTTTAAGTGGCACAAGTTGTTTCGGGAGGGTAGAGAAGATGTTGACGACGCCGATCGTTCAGGATGCCGTTCGACCTCAAAGAGTGACGAAAATCTTGCGAGAATGAAGGCTTCGTTGGACAGGAATCGCATATTAAGTGTTTGCATGGCTTCTGCTGAACTTGGCATCCCTAAAAGTGATCGACTTGTGACCGAAAACATTGGAAAAATTCTCAAGAGACGTGGAAAATCTAGTGGCAACGGTGTGTGGACTCACAAGGGTACTGATTTGAAGACTTTTGAGTGAATGTATCACTTCTGGCAACATATTTTTTTGAATAGATTCAGTCCAACTACTTTTGGGACATTCCTTTTATCACATGATATTTACGATTTTTATACTGCGTCTGCGGGCGAAGACATGGTGTGCCCATTTAAAAATAGAGACATCGGATGAAAGTCGACAATGAGCTAGCCTCAGAGATGAGAGACCTAGAGCATAATAGTTGGAACCCAATCTCGGCAAGGCCCTGAACGGGTTAAAAAAAATCTTTTTTTGCTTCAAATTGGAAAAGACGAATTGGTAGCCCCGATCGATTAAGACTTGTGGAACATTGCTTTCATTAGATTCATTCCATAGTGCTATGGATCACAAATATGTCACAACAGTGCATGAGTACGTGTGAATGTACCTACAGCAGTAATCAGACATGCCGCGAGGCAAACCCGGATGAACAGAATTACCAATCTGGATCCGGACCCCATCGTGCTATTGATCGATTTTGCGGAGAAATATTTTTTCTTCACTTTTTCATTTATTTTTTCATTCACTTTCACTTTTATTTTGCGGTATGCGTCTCTAGGCGCTTAAATATAGCAATTTTCAACTTATGTACTTGGTACGAATATAGCATTGGATATGGCCCTTCTATATTAAATTTTGCGCAGGGTACAGCTAATATTTCCTGTTTACGCGCATTTAACGAAGAAAAGCGAGCTGATGGAATTACAATAAATGTAAGAAGAAGAGTTATGGTGGCGATATTGTGTCTTTTGAAATTCAATCTAATAGTAACAAATCGGTGGCTTTGCAAAAACTTGAGGGAGATGATTTGTATTTGGTAAATTGCTCTTACTTGAGGTAAGTAAGTTTGAAAGCTACTTGAAATTATTTCCGTAATCAAAAGATATTAATTCCATTATTACTTGTTATTATTTGGGTATCGGTAGTCCAGGGGTAGAGCGTCGGACCACTGACCGAAGGACCCGGGTTCGATTCCCGGGAAAATCACTCTGGGCACCCGAAACTTGACCCACGCTACGTGTATGTGATTTTTTGGGTACCAGATCTTCCTGGGAAACCATAGCCGGCACAGGGAAAGGAATCCTACCCCCTACCCTGATGTGCGAATGTCACACGCCGTCGGGCTTAGTACTGGGTGAACTCTACCATCACCTACCAAACCGACCTTCGGGTTAAATGCTGTTGATTACTGTGCTTATGGTTTTTTATTTTAATATTTATAATTAGTTGCAAAATATACCTCATTTTTTGGCCACCTAATTATAATTTGTTTGGAAAATAAAATTTAAAAAATATTCGTATATTTGATATACTAATGCTCGTTGATTACAATATTAATTCTGTGACATATTTGTTTAATGGCCTCTTTTTTAAGAACACTCATTTTTTTCGATAAATTGCTTCAACTGTTTGTGTATTCCTTAATGTGAATTAATGTTTCAATTCAGCTCATTTACTCAGTGTTAGCTATTACAACGTTAAAACGGATAAAATTCTGGTTTTTCACTGGTATTTATTGCCAATGTTTGCACACCACCCTTAAAAGATCATTTTAAAAGGTCAGGGGGGAATAGTTAAGATTTTATAGTCAAATAACATGTATGAGAAGTAGGGTCAAATGTATTTTCATCACTTTTATCCAGGCAAAAATGCCAGTTTTCATTCAATAAGGTTTTTGAAACTGAAACAATTGAAAGAACGTCAATTCGTGGAACAAGATAAGGCAGGGAAAATTTTTAACTACTCAACTTTTGAAAAACATTCTCCCCTCTCAGAGCTCACCTTTTCTTACCTCAGACAACTACATTAGCCGCACAACGACTGATACCTTCCCACTCACCCCAACCCTCTAATCACTCCCCAACGTCACTCCACCTAAACCTACCCACCCAGATTTTGCAATACCTATACCTTACTTTAAGGAGAAGAATTGCGCTAGGCAAAAAGGCTTTCACAAGGAGGAAGAAGTTGATGACGGGGACGTTGAGCAGGGAGGTTAAGAAAAGACTCCTAAAAACTTTGATATGGAGCGTAGCTATGTACGGTGTGGAAACGTGGTCAGTGAAGCAGGAGGAAATACGCCGATTGGAGGCTTTTGAAATGTGGGTGAGGAGAATAATGGAAAAGGTGAAGTGGACCGAAAGGAAAACAAATGAGGCAGTACTAGGGATGGTGGGTGAGGAGAGGGGTTTGTTGGGAGAAATCCTATGGAGGCAGGAAAAATGGATGAAAGGCGTATTGACCGGTAGTGGAATGTTGAAGACTGTAATAGAGGGGAGAATGTTAGACAAACGAGGAAAGGGCAGAAACAGGATAGGGATGTTGGACGGGATGAAGGGAGGAAAGAAGTACACAGGGATAAGAGGGACCTGACGTAGAGTAGGTTGCTGGATTGTGTTTTGTTTCGAGTCACAATATATTTATTTGGTAGTTGTGTCCATCCGAAAACCTACCTTAACCTATTAAACCCAAAAAAAAACCTTGCTTTGAACTTTTAAACTTTTATTGAACCCGAGGAAAATTAATAAGCATTAAACGTGTAGTAATACGAACAAAATAAAGAAATAGCTGTGAAAAATTACACCTTAAAAATTTTTCTTAATGGTTTATTTACACAAATCAGATCGCCCCGCTATTTTATATTTCCTTATACGTTAATGTGCGGTTTCAGTAGCAAAAATTGATATTCAATTTATTGCAACATTCATGAAAACGCTTGTATTCATCTTTACGCGTGAATGTTTATAATCGGAAATAGCACGCTCTTGCCGGGTGAAAAAATGGTATTCATATGGTATTTTTTGCTAACATTTGACGGAATATGTATTTATATTTGGTCTCTCGATTGATTACATTTGGCTTTACTCTGCTGAACCGAATTCATAGGGTCTTCCACGGTAAAGAGACCATTTTGCAGTCGCGCTGGAGAATAAATTTTTCGTTTTTTGAGTCAGTTTACCTCTAAGGGTGGCACAAATGATTGCTCCTCAATGACTACGCACATGGTTGGAGATGTTTGCATGGGACGTGCTGTGCCGTAAGATTTCACAAGGAGTCTTCGCCTGAGTTCATTGGGTGCTCCTCCAAGTCATCCAGATCTCTCTTTCTACCTGAGTTTCTCGCTCTCTCTATCTCGATTACACTTCCGAAATTCATAGCGTGTGGACCTCAAAGGGCAGAAGGATATGGCGGCATATCTAGGCATGTCTGTAGTTGGCTTTTCATCAAAGCTTCCTTCTTTAAATTCCATTTTTAACTGGCTTATTTTTCTTAAACGTTACGAATAACCATTTGGTTGCATATTTCGCCCGGTTCCAAAACATACCATCCTTGATAACTCCACGAAGGTATTTTTTATTTCGAACTCTTATTTTGAATTAATTATTTTATTTATGCGAAGGTATTTTATAGGTAATTTTATTATTTTCATTCCAATCATTATGTTTTATCGGAAATCTTACATATGCAGTTGTCCAATTCCCCCTACTAAAATATATTAATAAAATATAATCCCATTTTCTGTATCGTAGATACATTCCAAAAGATTCCAAAGGGCTGTTTATTCGTATTCCGATTCCAAAAGGCTGTCTAAAACCATATGGAAAGACTATGTGAAAACTGAATTTTAGGAACGCACCTTAATTTAAAAGTGAGCATATAGGTAGAAATGGGTACGTCTGCATTGCGCCTTACGAAATTAATCAAACAAGAGAGATCGATTTTCAATTGGAAGTGGTTAAATTTACGAAAACACCGTTTTTATATTACAATAATCTGCAGTCATCGCGTGTATTGTCATTTGGGGTGGCCAAAAATTACAAAATCTACTTATATAGTCCACAGTCGGTAGAAACTGATAGATATCGGTATTTAAAAACCCAATATATAAAAGACGAATACTAACAATTTCTTAGTGCCACATAGACGACAGAAGGATTCCATAATTCAACATGACCCATTTCGCGTGCCAATATTTTGCACAGTGGGCTATGGAACAAGTTATATAGCACTATATAGAGTATTTAATTGGTCAACGTGGATAAAAGAAGTGTTTACTCGTTGGTGAAAGCTAGCTGATTGCATTTATCATGAAAGAATAATCGCTCCAAGCTTACGTTAAGGTTTTAAGTTCTTGCATTCAATTTAAACGAGTCTTGCCGGTCTAGAATTTCGTTTTAAGTCTTTTCCCCAAGAAATCATCTCTGAAATCCTTATTTCAATACACGATCCTCTCAAATCCCCTGTTTATGCAAGGAGTCTTTTGATTCTATCTGCTGATTATTGCCCATGGAGCGTTCTCTGGTGCTTCTGTATCTCATAGCCAAGTTCTTGGTTCTACTTCCATTTTTCTATCTTCGTACGTGTCAATTACTGACAAAAATACTTCCCGAACGGCATATCCCATTGCCTACCATGTTCGTTAATTAAATAAGCTGTCGTCATGTAATTAGTATCTTTGCTTATCTTCAGTAACTTTAATTCGGTATTTTTTGTGTTCTTGAGTTGAAAACTCAACAGAAATACTTTTTTTATAGAGTAGTGTTTTCAATCGTTGAAAATTAAATATCTCCAGAAGTACCGCAGGATTGTAAGAAACATGAATGTGTATTAAAATTCAGTTTCTTAGGGTCTGCTTTAATGGAGTGGGTCACTTGTTTTTTTTATTATTTTAACCCCCATCATATACCATGAAAGCTTTACAGCGTATGCAAGGCAATATTTATATATGCGGCATTTTTTTCATTCATTATATCTAAAAAATGTCTTATGAAGGTATATGACTATATCATACGTATATCAATGCGTATAGTATGCTGGTATACGCGTACCATATGTATATCAACGTTCTGATTTCATCTGCTGTTTTTTTAATGCAGTCTAGATATCCTGATAAAGGTTCTTGAGGGAATTGGAGAGTCTTAATTTGATCCTACTACACATTAATACAAATTAATCTCTTTGTCTTTGACATTTGCTTCTGGAGGCATCTAAAAGTACTCTTTCTTTAAAAATTCACTAACTTTTGCATCGATTGGAACCAAGTGAAATGTACGTAGCCCATTGCTGGCATTTTGCACTGGTAGCTCGAACTACGATTGAAGGTAAAGAGGTGATAAATTTGACAACGTGAATGTGCTTATCACTCGAGAATTACGAATCAAAGAGTTATGGATTCAGGACCCGGGAAAAGCAGACCCCGGAAAATGGTTATGTTATTATAAGAGTCTCCCGGGCGACGACACACGAATCTACTTGAACCCACTTATCGTGCTCCGAGAACCGTGAAATTTTTCGTCGTCGGATGCGTTGCCACCCGTCGGGTGTTATATTTAGACTTCCCCAGGTAACTTGTGCATCGGGCATCGTTGACTCGAGGGTCTTACGAGGCTGCCAGCCCGTCGGCCCGGAAACTCATCGCGACACCCCCGAGTGATCGGCGAAGACCCCTAAGGGAACACACTCGAAAAAAAGTCTCATAGAGCAGTATGTGTGAATGATGTCGTGTACATAGTGTCCCTCTCCGCGTAAGATATGTTCCGTGGCAACTCTGACCCATATGGCGAAGGGGATAATTAAATATAACGAAATATCTTCTTTCATTAGTGTCCCCGTTAAGCCGTACTTTCTTACGATTAAATATTTTTATAGAACCAATAGTAAAGAGCCATATTTTCCATTTATTGATTTTATGATAATTAAAAATCTGTTTCATTCCACCCCGGGACATATGAATTAGATGATTCTAAATGTCAGTCTGCAGCATCTTCATCTACATCTATATAATACCCCGCAAGCCGCCGCAAGGGTGTGTGGCGGGGGTGTTAGGTCACCACCCATAAAAAGAGGAAAAAACAGCATTCACAACCAACATATACTTGCAGACCAATACCATCAGTGGTGCATACATTCATGCTAAAGTCCTATCATTTTATACGCATGCAAATACATATCTACATCCTTTCATTTTCTCCGCATACAATTACATATGCTATCATCTAGCAAATAATTGGACCTTAGGATGCAGTAAGAAACTTATCCAACATCGTGCAAGCTAGAATTTGGTAAGTAGCAAGGCGAAATTTCACTGCCACAAGAATATGCAACATAAAAAGCTCTCCTCCACAACGGGGCAGGTAAACAATTTGACCCAACGCAGCAGGTAGAACGAGGGTTCCCCCACGGAGGGGGACAAGGGTTGGAAGGGGAAATTTAGGGAAACAAAAGGAGTACAAACAATACTGTAACGAGCACTACATTACTAATGCGGTCATACGGGAAGGGCTTTTACAAAAACACTCAAGAGATTAGTGAAAGTGCATGCAATTGAGTAGAACTAATTATTCCTTAGACGCTGAGGGTGACAAGTGGCATTTTTGAGTATGACTACGAGTATGACTTTACAGTTGTTATCCCGTATTGTCCGTGGGAAGGAGGATCTTCCTGTATTATGAATTCAATTTGCTCACGTTTTCTTTCTGTTAAACTTCAGCCTATCATTTCAGTACCCTCAAGTCATCACCGAAAAATAATATATTAGCCTAATCATTTTATATTACTTGAGTGATATCTCTTTGGAATAGGGTCAAAGTTAGAAATTTATCTTCGATTGACCCCTTTCATTGGTGTCATTATTAATGTCACAAATAACCTTTTTGTGAACTCTGATGAATACTTCCCTTTATGAATTACACCAAAATTCCCTCAACACCATTTCTAATTATGAATAAGAAAATCGTGGAAAACTTAGGATTAGACCATCAGCGCTAGTATCCAGTAAGTAGGAGAATACTAGAAAAATATTACAAATTTGGCTGTAATCTTCGTTAGGATAAAATAATAGTTTGGTAATTTGAAGGTACCATGAAGCATTGAACTTTTCAAACTTTAGAACAGTAATATTTGCTGACGAATGGAGCAGAAAATTTGTTCACAGAGAACTTTCTACTGCCAATGGGCACCTGTTTGTTCATGAATAATGATTGATTTCTCGGATAAATGGAAAAGCATCGGTAACCAAGATATACGCTCCCTCAAGGGCATACATAAATATGATAAAATATGGAATACAAACCACATAAATATGAATTTTCCGCTAAAATTGGAATTTTCTGACATAAAGTTGAAATTGAACCCTTCTGTAGCTTAATTGTATGTTCCTTAAGATTCAACCTAATATTTCCACGAGCCATTACATAAAAAGAATATTTAAGGAGAAGTCAAGCATTTTAGGTTCAAGGATTATAACCTTTCTTAACTATCGTACATGCTATTTTATGATAAATTTCTTCTACACTCTCGGCTGATTGTAAAAAAAACATAATTAGCAAACTTAAGTATTAATCTGATTGCCCTCATTGTTGTGGACGTTATCTTTAAGAATCAAGACATGAGCAAATGGAGTAATTTTATCACAGGATTCTTTAAGGCGGAAAAGGTTACCAGGAAAATCTCGTCACAATCCATCTCAATCGGCAGCAGCACTGATGAAAATCAGATTACTACAACAATAATTATATTCTTAGCTTGTACTTTTAGCTGTTTGCCTTAGCCTTTTTCATGTCAACTCCTATTAAATCGTACCTGTATAAAATGAATAGGTACATAGAGAAAATTGAAATGAGAATATGCTCCATTCATCCTTTAATTAACACCCCTAATGATTATCAAATATAGTTAATGGTTAAAAATTATGCAAAATCAATTGTGAATCTGAGCGCTTTGTGGAAGTAATGTAATTAGGCGGAACATTAGTGTGGAAATGTGGCACATAAGCATGAACCAAAAGACCTGTTGATCTCATTCTTCTGCTCTCTCAATTCCTTAAATTATATAGCTTTGTTTTTCACTTTCAATCTAAGGATGGATTGGTAGGCTATTTAACCCATTATCTTTGTCTCCTATCATTTGAACCTGGTAATAACCTCGTACGCCATCAAAATATTATAATTATTTCCTTATTTACTTCCTTATTTTTTCTACCAAGTTCCATTCAGAATTATTTAGAGAAGTAATCATTTTTAATGAATCTTGGCATTTCATTTTTCTCTTAAACTGAATTATCCGGGAAATAAATTTTTATTGATACAGTTGTCTTCGTAAACTTTTTCTAATCGTATTTTCTACATTAGCTGTATGGGTTTTTAACAGTATCGCTAATGGTACTATCAGATTTTATACGTCAATTATTATCAACCATATGCAGGAATTTACATCGTACATAGAAAAACATGAATGAATTTATATTCTTATTTATTTTTACCTGATCCACTTTCTTATTTCTGCCATCTCCGTAGAATTTTCACATATAGTCTATGTTTCATTATAAGTTCCCATAAGGTAAAAGGTTACATCTATCAGTTAAGATACTCAACCAACTCCAACGATGGATGATAAACGTGCACATTTTCTTCATAAGGCTTACATAACCCCTGCTCACCTAGTTAGGAGGGCATAAACTGCAGCAGTGAGTGGACTGAAACATTTACATAAGTAAAATGCCCCAGTTTGTTTAATTGCTAGGAAAACTGTTGTTCTCCTTGCCGTGAAAGACTGTTTTTACAATGCCATTAAAGCCGGCGAGCAACTCAAAAACACGAAATTACTAATGCACCTTACTTTTGCAGCTTCCAAATATACATTCACGTGCATACATACGCAAAAATAGACAATGACACTTCTACATCTACATAAATACCCTGCGAGCCACCGAAAAAAGTGTGTGGCAGGGGGGGGGTAATCATCCAGGGTTACACTTAGAAGTTTAATCGACCCATCTGCTCCCCCAGAAGTACTGTATCTATCGTTGAGCTTGTCCTTAGCGTAGTAATGCTAGAAATTGAAATTTCATCTACGTTTAGGCGTTGCATTCAGCCACCTTGTAGCTCCTGCATTTTTGCTGAGTATTATAACGCTTCTTGAGGAATTGACATGCGTTATCTTGAGTTTTACGTAAAAAGGCCCCATCGCATCCTCAAAACCGTTCATATCCGCAGCAGCTGACGCTACCGTCGGCACATCAGAGATCCAGAAAACATATATATTGCGTAAAGTGTGAATGTGCTCTTGTTGAATATATCTTAGCTAAGGAAGGCTTGTTACTATTTTACAATATCATGGTAGTAAAATCCAGTGTACCACATTAATCCAATCGCGTTAAGGGATCTAATCTATTTCGTTTCAATGACTATGTAAAGTTTTATTCAATCCTAAGCAGTATTTTGAAATCAGTGATTTAATTTGGATAAATTGTGAAATTCCAACATTTATATTGGTGGCCAGGCGAACAGATGAATCAGCAATCGAGAAAATGAAAAAATAAATACTGATGTTGACAGAGGTCAACTTCATGTTCGCTAGGCATTAAGTAATGATATTTCGATGACACTGGTCTGTGCTGTTTTGGTGTGAAACTTATTTAAATATATTTTGCTAGCCTTTAGTTCGGAAAATAGGTTGTGGTATCCAATAATATAACTGCTGCTACCATTACGTTGGTGGTATTTGTTTGTTAATATTTTTTCATCGGGAGGAAGGAGGGAAAATCTTGAAAGAGAATTTATTGCTCGCAGTTTGATCTGTAGGCCGATTACGTTCCGGAATGATTGCTGAAGAGCGCAGTGAAAAAAGGAGGAACGTTTTTTTTTGTAATTGCTTGAGCATTTAATTAAATAGAATAGTCGTGGATAAATATTTTGCCTTAATATTCGTTCGGAAAAAGAACCAAGAGGCGAAACACTAGTTCTAAAGAGCTCTATGTCTCTTTTCATCCATGGTGAAGTTAACCTAAAACGAGAGATTACGGTGATTGACTAAACTTTTTGATGATCATTTCAAGTCTAAGAAGAATGGTTAAACGAAAATTCATCACAGTCATATAATCAAAGTAAATACATAAATCATAACTTGGCGCTCGTTGTATGAACCCGAGCTTTGCCATTTAAAGAAAAATCTAGATTATATGAGAGGATCTTTAGAGTGAGCTTGTAAAAGAGAAACTGAAAAATGGAGGAAGATTGTTTTGGAAGTTTTAAATACACAAGGGAGAGGGAAAGCTTGAGGGTCGGTTACAATAGGGAAAGAGAGGGTAATCGAGAAGGAGGGAGGCAAAGAAAAGACTTTAAATTTTCAGAGGGAAGTAAATGAGGAAAGAAATGGGAAAGGGTAGGTGAGTGAGAAAATGGGAATGATTTATCTTATATGAATCCTCATTTCTGAAATAATTAATTTTATAATAAGGGAGCATAATTATATAGGTTTCAGCTTAAATCAAATCGATGAAAAGTATTTTTTAATTTGAACGGAAATAAATAGGTTGTCGAATTTATTTCTTTAATATTGTCAGAATAGATGTAAACATTTGCGATCGTAGGGTCTGTTGGCGAGTTTTATGAAAGATAAAGGTAAATCAGGTCAGGTTCGGTTTAATAGTAAGAAGACCATTGAAAAGCCTCAAGTGAACTCCTGTAATAGAATATAACATCCCTTCGATGTTTCCAGGCCCTGGTTGCGGCGGACTAATCTAGTGGTCGCTAGTTTGATTCCCGCCAAGATGAGTTTTCCTCCACCTAGAGAATGAGAGTTTGTATTTGTCTTCAATTTAACATTTCAGGGTTAGGCGGAAGAAGGGAATATTAAATATTAATCTCGGCCTAGTAGTAAATGTATAAACTCTCACTTGAATAAAAAACGATAAATGCCCATACTAAACCCAGGCCGTATACTCCTTACATTCCGTAAAGAAGGTGATATGGGAGCAAAGTTTCTAATTCTTCCAAAATGTATCTCCTTTTCATTCATTCTCTCAATAGCTAAATACTAACCATAACTTTGGACTTATGCTCCCTTGAATAGTACCTCCAGTCAAAGATTGTGAATTTCCTTTGGTTCCTTGGATCTATAAATTCTTCACTCGGGGATCGGGATGGTGCGGAGGCTAACTAACGTACAGGCTTCCCACCGGGAAGGCCTGGGTTCAAATCCCGGAGACAACACATATTTTTCAGCGGGATGTTAAACTGCGGACCCCTTGGCGCCTTTCGACAAGAGTAGGCTAATGCCGACGCCGGGTGTCTCTCTACCCTTCCATTCCTACTCATCCCTAATGGTGCAAATGACCTTAGCTGTCGGTCGCCTCCCCAACAAAACTAACTAATTTGGATTATTTATTATATTTTGTATATATATATATATATGTATATATATGTATTTATATATTATATGTATTTTATATATTATATATAGATAAATTATTTAAACTTGGAAAAGTGCTATCATTTTTTCATTAATACCAGGCTTGTTGAACTCTTAAGTATTGGATTCAAAATTGGAAGAATGGTACGTCCAATTTTCGCTTTTATAAGGTTGGATATAAATTATAAACGACAAGGGTTACAAAAAACAATAAAAAATGTAGCTGCATATAAAAAAAATGACGAATTTGGCTAATGACTGTATACTCCAGACTTAATTCTTTATGACCCTGGCCAACTTCTTTGTTCTATATATTCCTGGGAAACTGCAAATTGCTTGGGAAATGCATGGTTTGAATAAAAAGTATCGGAAATATATTCGGAAAAATGGGTTTATTTTAGATATTGCTAACATGCCTCAAAATTCTTCAAATTTCATCCCTTGAGCGTACACATACTTTAACCAACGGCTTTTTCACGACTCGAAGACTCCCTGGTTGGGGGATTCTGGAAGGACATAAAGTGTACGCGTGCAAGGTTCTTTGACAGTGCTTAGGGCACCATGATGGTGTCCTTTGACGGAGAATTTCACTTTGGGAATATGAAATGGTCTGCTGATACCAGGTCGGGACTTTAAAGTGATTGGGAAATTGTTACGAAGCCGTTGCAAATGGTCTTTGCAAGCAGATACTCGAATCTGTTTATGGTCGTCCGTCAAGACCTTTGGGGCGAGTTTAGTGCATAACTTTCGCATCTCCAAATTTCTAGTGATAAAGGTTGATAACTGTCATCTTAAAAACACTATCTGCGACCATGCGCACACGTAACGGACGGCCTGAATTCAGCACTTTACCGATGCGTCAGCAAAAAACTGTTACCGATAATTTGAACAGAAACCTTGTTTCCCCTTGTACTGATGAGTAGATTTTGGTAGGATGTAGGGTGTTATAAAAGATCAGTTCTATTCTTGCCTCTCCGATCAGTTTTAGGGTTGATTGATTTGGGAAAATCAGTGTTTGTAAAATTTTGTGCGTAAAAAGATACTAAAAATTACTCGACCAAAAATTTAGGATTAACTTTTAATTACACCAAAGAATTTAGAACTACAGGCTTCCTTCAACAAACTATATATCCTTCCTCACGGATACAAGGGCTCTTAAACGACTTTAGGGAATAAAAATTAGTAGGGAAGAATATTAAATTCTGTTGAAGCGAGAAAGGGTTGCTGAAGACAACCATGCAAGAAATTTTAGCCTGAGGAAATTATTCTCCTAATTCCCGAGCAATAACATAAGACCAAAGAAGTTAATTTGGGATCGATTGGAAGATGTCCTTGGCTAAAAAGGAAAATAGTGATGAAGAGGCAATTACTGTGCTCAAAGCAGACAAACAAGGAAGCAATCTTCGAAATCATTCAAGTGTTACCTGGAAGTTTATGGATCGTAGACACGAGTCTCTGAAAATCAGATCAGATATGAAACGTAGTCTTCGTAGCAGGATTTTTAAATAGACACTGAAGATTAGGCGCACGATCGAATGGTCAAAAGAAAAACAAAGTGGGTGGAACAAACTAAATTGAATTAATAAATGAGAGGTCTCACGAGAAAAGCACAGGAGACAAATTAGCACAAATGAAAGAATATCTAAGAAAAGGATGCGTCATGCGCCAGTATGTTAATTCTACCAGTTAGTCTACACGATAATGCAATTTTACAGGTAATTTACCCATACGCAGTCTCCGGATGGTAAAAAATACTGCACCATTTGGTAATTTACTACCTATATTGCACTTGTAACAAGTTACAAGTCACACATGTTTATTACTGTTGAGACTTTTATAAATGACTTATTCGTTTACCTTTTTTTAACCTTTTACCTTTTAGAATGGGTCTCAGAACACGAGAGAATTACCGTTCATATATGTTTGTAACGCGACTATCTTTTCCTGTAATGCCGCCCTTACGTATAATGGGTCAAGGCCGTACTGATTTAGCTTCTTCCGCCAGTAAATGTAATGGGTACAACATGTACAAACATTTATCTAGAAAATGTAACCATAAAAAGCAATATTTTTTCAGGGAACGGCAAGAGTAGCAACAATGAAATTCACGTACCGTTTTCCGTTTTACGAATATGAAAATACCAATGGTATTGAGAAATGCAACTTAAATTTATTTAGACCGCATAGCGTTTCTTTTATGCTAAATTTTCCGAATGAGTATGCTTCTAAAAAATGAAAAACTCCGACACATTTCTTCTGGGAATACTTTGCTTGCCCTTCGCTTCTTTTTTGCGCAGTGACCGAGCTTTAAATTGAAAATCTTCTTTTAAGGCACTCTCGTGTTTTATTACAGAATCCCTACATGTAAAAACAATACCTTAGGACGATTTCTTACATTGAGGGTGAATAAAGAAGTTAAATGGCATGCCGGGGCTATATGCTAAGAGAAAAAGAAACGCAAAGTGCGCGCTCCCTGGAATTCGCCCGTTTCTTTTCAAATTCCACTATCTTAAACTAAAAGAGTCCCAAGGAAAGAGGGTGTATGGTAGCGAGGCCCGAGTGTGTATGCCTTTGCTTGATAAGAACGCAAAATTCCCCCAGAGGGTTCACTAGTGGTTAGAGGAGATCTTGACGCTAAAAGGCAAGTAGAATGTCCGATAATCTAGAAATCGCGGAATGGTGAATGAGACGTCCATGTTTGTGTTTCCCAAGAACACTATCTCCTGTTTCAAGAATAGCGTATTCTCGTTGAATTTTGTTGGTGAAATTTTCATACTTTGGAAGGGTATCATCGAAATGACTTGCTGAATCCATGGTTGTCGCGTATAAAGACATTATCTAGGTACGTACCGTATGGATAAAGGGATAAGGAACGCTTACTAGGTTGAGAAGGTGGAAGTTATCAATTTCGAATAAAAATCTTTCATCCAGGCGTTCTGCATGCTAAATTTATGCCTGATAAAAATACTTCCTTGGAATCCCAATCATCAAAATAATACTTATCAAATAACTCGAGTTCTGCTGCACTCATTGAAGTAGAATAACTAAGTAATTTAATGACCGATCTGTTTCAAATATTGCTTTGTTATGCTTAGTTTATCATTTTTTTTCTATTAACTGTACAATTATGAGCATGGGTGTTATTTTAATAAGGTTTAAATGCTTACTAATACGAAAAACTTTTCATTCCATTTTATATGACTTTATTTCTAGTTAACCAGATGTAAGGGGGATCTTAGCTATTTGATGATTTTTTCATCAGCTATTCCAATTTTGATGTGAAATAGGATTTAAATAAAAATGTTGAGACCCCAGAAGCATAAATGAACTACGCTCATATCAAGCTCCGTTTGGTTACTTACGAGATCATCAGAGAGAAGATACAGGGTTCGTCCGGAAAATAAGTGTACTGAGCTCAGGAAAAAAAAATGTATTACACTTTTACATATCTTAAGCTAATATTCCTCAAAATAGGACCCTTGTGAGTCGATACACTTGTTCCAGCGGCGTTCCCATTCCTGGAACGCTCCCGCGAAGGCATCATCGGGAACCTCTCGAAGACACGTCACCACGGCCTCTTTGACGGCGTCCAAAGTCCCGTATCGCGTTCCTTTCAAACTCCTCTTTATCTTCGGGAACAGAAAGGAGTCCGGTGGTGCCAAGTCCGGGCTGTAGGGCGGGTGCGGCAGCGTTGCCACGCCGTGCTTGGCCAAGAAGTCCGACACGACAAGCGCGGTGTGAGACGACGCATGGCCGTGATGCAGCCGCCAGATGTTTTTGATCGCTGGCCGGACGCGGGCGACTCGTTTTCGAAGCCTGTCGAGCACTTGGACGTAAAATGCAGCATTTACAGTTTGTCGTTCAGGTAAAAATTCGTAGTGGACGACTCCCCTTTTGTAAAAAAAGACAATGAGCTTATTACACTTATTTTCCGGACGAACCCTGTATACTCCTATTGGAAACTCTTATTAGAACAAAATTTATGTCCTAGGTAAATAATAACACTCACCTGTAAAATTCCAAGAAACTGCGGGAGATGCCGCGGCGGCACCTTTGACAGAGTTCTCAGCTACACGTGTATGTGCATTACAACGCAACGATTTCAGAGTCTAAAAATTAATCTCCAATTTATCTCGGTCAATCCGTGTCAAGGCTAATGGTTTTTACACTACGAAATTGCTTCATTGGAACCTGTAAACATTTCATATTTATATAATATATTAGAAAAGTTATAGAACATAGTGACATGGCTATTGTTTTTTTAGTAAAAAGACCTAATGAGCAAATGTAATTGAAATTTAATTTTACACAGTTCCACCAAAATTTGGTACACGGGCAAATGGATAACTGAATATCTCTCGGCCCATTAGTTTTCAGTAGTTGCCGTAACAATTATCCAGTGAAGACCTATTCCGACACCATTTCTCATCCCCCTTGAGTATACGAGTAACATTCTCTCTTAAAGGAGATATCCAGATGAATATTTTCGTAGTCATTAACTTTTGGTGCTTCGTTAGATGGACAATCTCGTACTAAATTATCTTCGAGCGCTCGAAATTATTCATTAGGGAAAAGGGTGAGCTTCTATTTCACTCGCGAGGCGAACAAATTCATAAGTGGCTAATTCGTGAACGGAGAAAGTGGGCATATCTGGTGGCAAAGAGGAGTCTAATTGCTTAAAGTTCTAAGTAGTATTAACTACCTATGCGTCCGGGGGTGATCGGAGGAATGTTTTCCTTTAACTTGCTTCCTCAGCGGTGGTCTAACCGGTGTGAGCTTAGAGGGATGGAAAATGACTGCTTTCGGCTGGACTCAAACCCGTTATGAACCACTAAAGCGTCAAAACCTTAAGACGCTGAACAACGTTGGCCCGCAGAGAATTAAAGCCTTGATTACACCACCGAATTCCCTTCCGGAGGAGCAGACGGAACCGAGATGAGGGAAACCAAACTTTGAACGCGGTTTGGTAATCCATCGGCGGCGGAGAATCTCGCTTCTTATCTTCGCCCAACTTTCGGCGTGGAGATATTCGAAATCTCTTCGGCAGGCGGGCGTGGGTGGGAAATGGAGAGATGGGGGTAAATGGGTCGGATTTGAGGGGAGGTTTACTGATCGACCAAAAGCCTAACTTTAAACTGGAAGCCGTTGGCGTAGGTCATTAAATTTTGCGGTCGGTCGATCACAGCAGTCCCACCGACACACCGGATTCCTTTGAGACGAAATTTTGCTTTTCTCTCCTCAGTCGCCGCCTTCCAAACGTCCGTCCGGCCCTCCTCTCCGAAAGCTTACACGAGGACGGGATGGAATAACGGGTGGAACCACGTAAAGGAGGGAATTGGCCACGGGAGAGAGGTTCCGAGTGCTCAGCAGTTGCGCGTCATAATCCGATCTCTTCCGTTAGATTTGTCGGGCAATCGAGCGCGTCGTCCGATGGATGCCCCGAAGAGAATGGGTTACCGGCGGTGCGAGGGTCAATCGCTCGAGTTCCCGAATTGAGTCAGTCACTTCCGCTCGTGCGACGTAGCTCTTCTTCCTAGCGAGAAAGATGATTGAATTTTCACCATGTATTTATCACATTTTCCACCCTGAAATTCAATACCGACGTGCTTTAAATAAACGTATACCCCCGCTTACGCCAGGATGATGAGGATAATTAACAAATACTCAAGTGAACTGATGTAAAAGCTGTGCCTAAATAATTGGTTTTCGGGTGTCTTTATTATTATGTGGACTTAAAGTATATTGCTGCTGCATGGTTGGATACACCTGATTTACGTTTATCAAAACAACAGTACGTAAGGTATAGATTAAAGCCATTTGAAGTGTAACATGAAGTGATTTTTTTTGTTCCTCTACGCCTGAGAATACGTTAATTTTTAATTAATGTCAGAAGTTGAGATGAAGTTTGGGAGTGAATGGAATGGTGATAGTTATTTCTTATAATCGATAATCTGCAGCCAAAAAAGTCGACTATCATTTCAAATTATTCTTTGTTTTAGTTGGGTTCTTCCACGAAAACGAAATTATTTTGCATTAGAATTTAACTGTATTTATGACTTTGTTGAAAACTTCAGTAAATACTTCTTTAGTTTTGCTATTTTTACAGTTTTATTTGTGGTTCTTTTTCTTCCTTCACAAGTTTCGTCATCGTTTGTTTAGCTTTTCTTAAGTTCATTTCCCCTTATATGCGTCTAAATTATAACTAATAAAATCTTTTTTCTATTATTTTTATTCCAGTATTAATTCAACGTCTTTAATACATTTTCCAACAAAATTTTTGTTCACATTGAGTACTTTCAATTATTCATCATTATATCAACTGACTTTACCCAGTATGATTTTATTAAGTATTATTTTCTTTTTTCTAACAAATTTAGAAAAAGGGAAGAAATCTTTTTCATGCTAACCAATTATCAAACATATTGCTTAGGCTGTATGATCTATACTTTCAATAATGTTTAATGGAAACTTGCCAGTTTATAATAAAAAGAGACGTTTCAGACGTGATAAGCTGTAATATCATGATTAAATTGAAAAATGCTAATTTTAATTAATTGTCAATTTATATTGCCTCACTTACACACAACATGTCTGTATGTCTTGTGTAGCTTTTCCATTATCTACAAGATGTTCCCACAACGTTTGATGTAGTTCCATGTGACATTTTACTGCGTAGAATCGAACAACGGTTTATGGCTATCAAGCGGTATGGTAGTTTCCTGCGTGAAATATTTCTCTATTTTAGGAGGAATTGGTTCTCAGGACACTGTAACTTCCTGTTTTACGATTAAACTTACCCAGTTTAAATATATCCTCTTTTCCTTTATTTTTTATTCATTTCATGCCTCCCTCGATTTAGATGAAATTGTTCCTAATACCCTTTAAACTATTTTAATTGAAATAACATTTAAATTTCTTCAATAGTCATAGTTAAATATATTTTCAATTTGAAGCAATCTCCGGACATAAAATGTATAGCAATATTGTTTAACATTACGGGACACTTTATTGTTTAACATATTTACGCATGATTGAAATTAAAACTAAAACTAACCAGGCTAGTCATATAGTAAATAATAATATAAAGAACGTAACGCATTATTTCAATGAGCTCAGTAAACCTCGGTGGAAAGATATACTTTACACAAAACTAATTTGTCCTTTATTGATGCATATAATATTTGCTAATATTGGTATTAGCAATAACTAACCAGTCTAATTCAGTTTTCTCGGTTTAAAAAATGATAATCAAGCGAATTAAATAGGCGTTTTCCTTTACTCAATATAAATTTGATTTTCGCTCACCAGATCAATTTTAGAGTTATAGGTGCTTTAACAGTTTGATGTAAGGGGATGTTTGATGTCCCGTATATGCTTCTTGAGTTGAAACGACGAGTAATGAGCTCAAGAAAAAGAAAGATATTTAATTAGGAACGGATATTTTAGACTTCACAATTGAAGACATGTGTATTCCTGGGGACGATACGCATGTGATATTTTGAAAGATATTCTACTCAGCAGACGTAGGTTTGATACCATCTCAAAAGGCTAATACGAATACTTGTGAGATTACGAAATTCCGAAAAACATTACTCGCTAAATTATTTTTTCTTTACATGCATAGTTTCCATCTCCGTGCATGCCGTCCAAACAAACTTATTCTCTTCATTCATTCCTCTTCCCCTGGCTTCCTAAAATTCCCACTTTTTATCAACCTCCACCTCCCGCGCTTTTCTGCTGAATTTGGATTTCATTCACCAGTTCCTTTTTGAAACACTCATATTTCAAGGGTCTTCAATTTACCTTCAAACGTTTTTCTTTTGAATCATGGGACCCTACACTGTAGGGGTGAGGGTCTACGGTGGAATGTATTTGCTAAGAAAGCTTTCAAAAAGTTGCAACGGGTGATGAGAAACCACAAATTGAGCAGTAGAGCAACCATGGAAAGGGCGTATCTCAAAAGTCCAATTTTAGAGTACTCATCACACGCATGGGACCCACATACAGAAGAGCATATTGCAAAGCTGGAGAAGTTACAAAGAACGGCTGCTAGATATTTATTTGGAAAGCACAGAAGGAGGGATATTGTGACTGTTAAAAAATACTGGGCTGGGAATCTTTACAAGTCAAGAGAAATAGAAGCAGACTATAAGATGTTCCGCATACTTAAGGGAGATTAAGCACGGGAAGAATTTAGGAAGGACGTGGAAAATTCTTAAAGTATAGGGAATGATGGTCATAACTACAAGGTGAAATTCCGAGTGCATATACCTAATATAAAACATATTTAATTTCTCAACAAAACAATCATTGGGGGGAAAGTATACCTGTAGAACTATTCGACCCCTTCCTATATAATGTAAATATTTAAGAAAATATGCAACAAAATGGTATAATAATTTCATGTTTAAGGGTGAAATTTTTTTCCACAAGGTTCATTAAATGTTTACACATTAAAAACTGTCTAAAGGCAACAAGAATCGGTAATTACAGTAATACTTAACCAAAAATACAAGTGGAAATACGTTAAAAATGCGAGCACAGCCATTGATATTTAACTTCAACTTCATTTTTTCTAAGTATCTTTATTTTATTTGTACATCAATTGCTTTCCACGTATTTCCGTCGTAATTCCTAACTTTTTACCTCATAATGAAACACTTTAACTGAAAAGTATAAAACATTTTTTTTATTTATTAACGATTGGATAGATGTTTTTTCATCGAAGGTGTCGACATATTATTATATTTATCATTAGAATAACTATTTATTATTATTATTTATCATTATAAAAACCATTTATTATTATTATTTATCAGTATAATATCTATTGTTTATTATTTTTTATTTTATAGTCAAATGTATTTAATAATTTGCATGCATATGATAGGATAACACAGTTGAATGCCCGCTCAAATGAAATATGCCTTGAAACTTGAAATGTTTGTGCCTCGAGCTCGAATGTCCTCTTCGAAATGAGTCAGTCCATCAATGAAGCTCGATCCAGCCGAAATCACACCTTGTCAAAATGGATGCAATTTCTCTTGCTAATCCGCGCGCTATTCGGAGTAGTGATGCGAAATTAACCTCCTCATACACTGAAAGAGAATTGTATTCCCGGAAGAGGAGACAGCTCAAGAGAAATAAAATCTCTTTCCCCCTAGCTTCCTTCTCTTCACCGACACTCTTGCATTTCTTTTCCGCCCGTTATTAGTCTCGGCACGGCTCGCCATAAAATTTTCTTATCGGGTCAGTCCGCCCTTAAAGGGTGAGCCGTCGTCCTTACCGGCCTCTTAAAAACCCTGGGAAGGAGCGGATTGCTCCCTCGAAGGAAACCCCGTCTGACAGTAGGGGATTGAGATGGCGCGGATCAGTTTTATGGACGACGAGTGAGACATCAGGAGAGGGAGCTAGACGGGGGCGTTGGGTTTCCTGCTTGCATGCGAGGATAGCTCGAGGAAGAGGACAAGGAGAAGGCCAAATTGCATTCTAGATATCCCTCATGTGAAAACGAGCATCGGGATTCAACAAATGGGATCATTGTTCACTTGTGGCACGGATTTATATCTATAATCTTGCCAAAAGAGGAGAGAGAGAGAGAGAGAGAGAGAGAGAGAGAGAGGAAGAAAGAGAATATTCAGTTATCAACAGATTGACCTACTAGATGCATTCCGAAAGAGGATGTGGAAATACGTTTATAACACTAAACGGGAACCTTAAAATTTTTACGTCAGTTTTTATGATAGCCTTAAAAATGACTTATAGCTCTGCTTAGAGAAATCGGAACAGAAAATTAACAACAGCAACCAGTTCAAGGCATTCGAAGATCGAAGTTTCAATTCCCCATTGCGAGCAATTTCGCTGCATGAACCAATGGGTATCTATGAAAATATTAAGAAAGTGAACGAAAATTGTTTATACTTCCGTTTTATGATACATTTTTCTCTAGTCAAGTAAAACACGAAAAATTAGTATTGACCGAATGATAAAATTGATTCTGTAAACAGCCTTTTCATCCAATTTCTTTGTAGCTAAATTATTTAATAATTTAATTATTAATTGAAATTTGTTATGCACAAAATTTTTTTACTCAAAAACTATTGTCAAACAGCAACGTTTCCGAGTTATAACCTAAAAAAAAATGAATGGAAATTTTCATATACATTTGTGTTGAACGTTAATGTCCCTCTATGCTCATAGGACATTCCGTATCATCTGAGCATTATTTTGCCATTTGGGCTAAACACGCCAACAAACAGATGTTCATATTTTTTATTTCAGGAAAAAATTCTCAACGTATAAAAATAATGACATTAAATTGTTGAAAAGAAAAGGTAAAATATAAATTCCACCGGAGTTTTTTTTAGAAACCACTATAGTTTTCCTGAGGCGCAACATCATCGGGTCAAAACACATAGGCACTACAAAATATATATTCGATTTGAGGGCGGGAAAACGAGATTAATTGAGGTGAAGAGGAGTTGAGAAGAGTTTTCAGTCCCCATGGTTGAGATACAATTTTCATATGAAAAGTCTGAGTTTTCTCTAACCATTAAAATGATTTTATAAAATAAGCCCAAGGTTTTCAACTCTAACAATAAACTTCACGAAGGATGATATAATATTAAGCGGTATAACTCATCATTTATGCGTCATCATGATTGTTTAAATTAATTATTCAAGATAGTAGTAGTAGTTGTTTTCCAAAACATTTCATTTCTCACATTTTCCATGGGTGAAAATGAAAAAAGAAAAAGATATTTTAACGAAAGTGTTACGCAGGGAAAAACGAGTGATTCACAGCTTCGGAGACAACCAGGTTGCTATTTAAAAAAATCCGGATAGAGCACTGAATAGGCGAGATTTATGAAAGAAAAACAAGAGTTTTACGAAGTTAACCATCATCATGATGCATTAATCAGCTAGCAGTGCTCGAAATGAGAGAAAATGCATCAAGGTTCAATCCACTGAGATAAAAATCAGTCTGTTGCTAACTAACGGCTGCATGGGAAATCAAACTTATTGTTTTATAGTCCTCACATGATGTAGACTTTATCTTCTTTGGAATAAGAAGTAACACTGATCTAACAAATCCTTCTGGCTATATTCCTCTCTCATACATGCTACCAATCAGTCCAAAGAGTCTCTTCCCTCCACACTTTCCTAAACCTTGTAGTAGTTTTGAAGGAATATAATCCACCCCCACGGCCTTGTATGATTTCATCTCACTTAATACACTTTCCATTTTATCGTCAAGTACTCGTCTATTTGGACCTAAGCCTGGACCTCTACATCATGTTTTCTTTATGTATCTAATCTCTTTGGTCTAAGTTCTTTCATACACTTCATACAGTTCTTCTATATATTTCTTCCATCTCTCTTGGATTTTTTCTGTGTTAATATCATCTTACCTGGATTATCTCTGTCAGCAAATATCTTCCCTCGTTACTCCTCGATAGTTATTTAACCTTGCTGTCTAGAGCATCAATTGCACCCTTCCTCTGCAAGAGTTTCAAATCCTCGCACTGCGTCCAGCACCATTATTATTTTGCTTTATCTGTCGCCCGCTTCAACTAATTATTTAACTCTTTGTACTACCTTCTGTATAGCTCTTGTGTTCACATTCTTCCTTTTATTCTCTCCTCTATCTTTGTAAACATGTCATCCGTGATCCATAGTTTCCTTATCCTTTTCCCTTTAACGGTTCCTATAGTGTCTTTTGCGGCTTTCGATATCATTTTCTTGATACATTCCAATTTTTCTTCTATAGTATTCAGCTCTTTACCGTCATCCATTATTTTCTCTAAAACTGCTGATACTCCTTCCTTGTTAACCCATTTATTGCCCCTACATTACATTTCCTAACCCGCGGCCTGTGCCTTATATTTTTGAAACAGACGCTAAACTTCATAAGAACTAAATTGTGGTCAGAGTTCGCATCCGTCCACGGGAAGCTGTGCGAATTTACTACACTGTTCCTAAACCTGTGGCTAACTATGATAAAATCTAACTGATACCTTCATGGGTTACCGTTTATTGTTATACGTGAAACTTGAACAATAATGCATTTTGCTAGCTAACAACTGAATACTTTTTGTAAGGCTAAGCGCGAGGATTATCAATTACCATTAATTCAGACCCAATTCATAAGCCAATATCCAGTTTTTTTACTTTACAGTCCTATTATGATGAAGTATATTGGAAAGAATTTCAAAGATTTTTCTCGTTGTGCGAGTTGGCATGGACGTAATCTATATGGCGAATCTTGTGAAATCTAGCTAATTTAAATCTATTCCTTAATGACTTAGTCAACACTGATTTACATAAATGTGTAAATCTTACGGCTTGCACAGGTGACTAAACACGTGAGGAAGTTGAGTTGTTTTTATTGTTAGCGTAAAGCAAGCTGCGTGAGGGGATGGCTAAATGGGCGGGAAAGAAATGTGTCAGGGGGGATATTTTAAGTGAAGCGTGGAAAGGAGGAGAGTATTTAATATTTTCGAATAAATTGGCGTAAAGAAAATGTGGCAGTAAATTACGGTAAAGTGAGTAGAAAAAATGTATTATTTCGTAAATATATAAGCGTATTGCCAGGAATAGGTTAATGGTCGTTTCGTTTGCCGCTGACCCAACTTTATCTTCATTTATATTTACTTCTATGTAATATTGTACAAGCTGTAGTGAGGGCGCCTGGCGTGGCATGTAAGGCACTAGCCATTCATGAACAAATGTGACTTAATACGAGGACAGGTGTATGCATACACATTTGCTTATGCACCCAAACACGCGTACACGTGCATGCTTATTTAATTAATGCAAATATGGGTGTGTATGACTAAATCTAGTAATATAATAATGTCTGAATAAAATCAGCAAAGATTATAACTACTAAAAGTAATTATTATAATCATTGTCAACTATCGGTGCGGAAATACGTGTAAGTATTGAATGAAAAACTTAAATAATGCCAAAGTGTTTTTCCTAAGATTAGAACCTACCCTCAGAGGAGGATACAATATTCATGAAGGGAATAATGTTCTGAAATCTGGGGTGCAATGCCATGCAATATGGTCGGAAAATTTTGCATGTTAATCTAGCTAAATATTTTTTATCATCCTAGTTATTAAAATGAATTAAAATTTTTAAAAATAGTCTTGTTTCTAGGATTGAAAGAAAGAAAAATATTAGCAGAATTTCGGTTAAATGACTTAAAAAGATTTTCATTTACGAATTGAAAGTTGTCCTGGGATCTTAAGAATAAAATTTCTTCTTCGACTTTCACATGAATGCTTCTCTTTATTTCATCAGGGGGTGGAGTCATTCCCAAATCCCTACCCTGATTCAAAATAATGCCTACGACAATGGAATTTTAGGAAATCAGGGCAACAAAATACTTAAATTTAATCTTCTAAAAACTGTAATATTAGTAAGTAAAAAGTTGTTTCAGTAACTTCTGACCAACTGAACCGTCTAATTTGTATCCTTTTACTGCGAGAAAATCTTTCTCAAACTTAAACTTAATAATTGAACACTTAACGGTTAATTTGCTAAAGTCTTAGCATCGAAGTATTTCTTCGTCGATTCGCAACTTTTCCCCATTGTTTGGTCAATTCCTTTTCAAACTCGCTAGAGTGTAAATCAAAGTGTGAAATACCGGCATTAAGTTTTAGGTTAAATGCAAAATTATGAGGATATGCTTAGGTTTGGGTTGATACTAAAATGTTTGGTTGGTTGAAGAGGATGTTGAATCGAAGTTTTCCCTGGGAAATGGCAAAGGAATAATTGAATCTCAAGTTGCTATTCAGCGTTGCTACTCAGCTGTTAAACTGTGAAAACGGTGGATTAAACGTAACGTGTAAATATGTTATTATTACGAGTATTATTAAATTTATTATTTACTCGTATTATTAAAATTTACATGTGCAAATAGACAAATGTCAGGTGGCACACAAGTCCCAAGTGTTACAATAAACTTGCCTTGGAAAAATAACATGGTTTCTGAAATACAATCAACATCACAAAAGATAATAAATAAAATAAGTCTGAAAAAAGAAAAAAAATGCACTTTAAGGAAATTTCCAAACACCAATCTGTAGTACATAAAAAAAATCCCCATTTCATTAACATTTGTTTCCCAACCAACAAGAAAAAAAAATTAAGCTGTTACATTTAATTTTATACAACACATCAATCAAATGATTACAGAAGTTGTTTACATATTTTCTTAAAAGTTTGGACTCTGTTAGGAAAGGGCTTAAAAATTTTTGCGGGTAAATTTTTATTTAGAAAAGAAAATTTCTTTTTATTCGTTCTTTGTGCCCGGCATTTTACCTTAAAATTGTGGTCATTTCTCCCTATAAAATTCGGGTTCCCCGCCTCTTTCCTTAGATCTGCCCAAGCCTTCTCCCCATTCAGAATGCGGAACATTCCACAAAGTCTGCTTACTTCCCTTCTAGTTTGTAAAGGTTCCCAGCCCAGCGTTTTTAGCATGTCAGACACACTATCCATCCTCCTATGCTTCCCCAGTACATATCGGGCAGCCTTTCTTTGCACCTTTTCTAGTTTTTTTGATTTGTCCTTCTTCATAAGGGTCCCATACTAGAGAAGCGTACTCCAAAATTGGTCTTACCAGGGTCTGATACGCCTTCTCCTTAGTTGCTTTAACGCCCCCTTTGAGGCTTCTCATGACCCAATGAAGAGTTTTCAAAGCTTTCTTAAAAATGTAATCCACATTTAGCCCCCACCCTAAATCCTTGGTTAAATATACACCTAAGTATTTGCAACTATCACTTCTAGGAATGACATTTTCTGAGAATTTATATTCCCTATTGTTTCCATTTACCTTGTTACTAAAGGTGATGGATTTGCATTTGCTAACATTAATATCCATCCCATTTTTTGTCACCCACTCCGCCATTTTATTAATGTCCCTTTGAAGTATTTCGCGGTCTCTGTCATTTTCTATTTTCCGATAAATGATACAGTCGTCTGCAAAAAGTCTTATCTGAGAAATAATATCTACTGGGAGATCATTTATGTATATTAAAAACAAGAGCAAATCCTCCGTGTAAGCAGTAAACTCAATCGTTCTAATACCTTGCTCGTATCGAGTTTTTTATTTAATTTTATTTGACAGAGTTTGCATATTTTATCTCAAAAATCGTTCGGAAAATTTGGGTAATTGACCGGAAGTGTTCACTTATCATATGATCATCATTTTCTCGCCAGACTTCCTCATCTCCGAACGTCAGAGATTTAAATGGCATAACGTGTGGATTTTTGCCACCTAAAGTAACGTCTAACTTGATCCATAAGTATTCATTGGCGAATGTCTCTAAAGTAGAAATGATAACAAGAGACTATGCATATACACTTGAATTTTAATTTTGAAAATGGCAAAATAAAAATATTCTAAACGGTTGCTCAAGATTTATTTAGTACCGATCACCCAAATAATTATCTTCTTAGGTAGTTTATGATGTATTCACAGAATATTTTCTAGATTAATGAGTAAAAGGCAAACATTAATTATTATCCACTATGAAGTCAAATAGAAATTCGGAGAATCGCGATTTGAGACCTTAAAAACTTTGATTTACGTTGAACTAAAAATTGTTCATCAATTGGGTACCCCGATTTAAAAATATTTTTATATATATAATGGTGCACAATTTCACCAATAAAAGCAAAAATGAATTAATTTGTTTTTTTTGTCATTTCACCGCAAATGGAGGATCATGATAACTTGAATAAAGAGAGCTTTTGTGAAAATTATTAAGAGTTGTATATTTAATTGGAAATTTAATAACAGGGAGTTGACCATTGATGGCGTTGTTTTTTGATTTATATTTGGAAAACCAGTACAGTCCCTTGCGTGATCTTCGCATGGAAACTAAACTTGTTGGAAACACCGAAGTTATGGAGTAGGAGGCCGAGAGAGATTAAGGCTGGAACCCATAACTTGGCTGGCCTGTATATCAACCACTCTACTCACTTGAGCGTACTTGCTTCGTTCGTTAATTCATTACCATTTCGCAAAGTGGGAAGGAGTTTTACTTCCCTCCCTTTACCTCATATACTTAGCCTCAACGTTAAATATAGCTCCGGCATACAGGCGCTCGAAAAAAAACTTTCTCGGAACGCTCCTTATGGGTGCTATCGGCGTAGAAAAGTAACTGAATGAATTTGTAGGCGTAAACTTATTCAAGAGTTATTTCAGAGAAGATTGAAATTACATCCTACTGTGAGCCGGCAAATTAGGTTAAATTAGGTACTCTACTAGTTCACTAATAATTACTTCCTAATATGTGAGGTGAGTTAAAAAATTAACGGGAATTTTTTTCATTTCGCGGGATTGGAGAGACCGATGAAGTCATATTTCATGTCGCCGCTTTACAATGTATGTTCACAATGTCAAATGACATCATATGGCATAATAAAGAATCCACCCCAGTGCCAAGGTGACTGAGGATTTTGTGCAGATTTTTCACTTAAGTTAAAACGCCTGACACTGTGAAATGGCCGTACGGCGGCGACATGACATTCATGTTCAAGATGATCATGATGTAGATGTTCAAGTCCAGTTCATATTAACATCGGACACAGAGACTTAGCATTTGGTTAAATGGTATCGTATAAAACCTTATTCATAATAGTACTCAATAAGCATTAGTTAAATAGTTTACATCTCTGAAAAAATATTGAGCTAACCATTAACTATCAGATGATTTAAGTACCAAAGACGGATGCAATTCATCAAGTTTAAGGTCAAACTCCAGTTCTTAGGACTTTAAAATATATGCTGACTTCTATAACGAAACATCAATGAAAAATTATTTTACGACTTGATCTTTACATTTGTTTTATAATATTGACACTTAATTTAATCTTTGTTTGTAGTTTTACATTAAAAATAGCATGTTTAGTGGAAATCTCGTTGTTCTCAGTGGATATTTATGTAAATTTAAAAAAATTGATTAAATGGAGTAAGAGTTTTAGTGGCATATGGGGGAGTGAGGACTACGCTATACGTAGTTTGGAGGCATGATACAAACGACTCCCTAGCCTATCAACATGAGGAACCGGAGTATCATGAGTAAATTTGTAAATAGCGTAATTGAAGTGGGTTTCAAAGTTCAAGGAAATCTTAGAAGAAATAAATTAATTTTTTCATACCCACAATTTATTCCATACATTTTCAATACAATTGGCAAAGATGTCAGAAGGATTTGAGATTAGATAGGCCAGTGGTTCAGCGTCATTTTACTCTTCACTGGGTTAAGTTTTAGTCTTAGATGCATATAGACACCAGATCATTTTGGAAAACTAGAGGCAACACAGGAAAAGGAAATGCTATTTACATAATACTGGTTTGAGGTGAGATCTACTCTCGCATATCAAACCAAACTTCGTAATGATTGCTCTAGCGGTTTAGTAGGAAGAGTCATGACACGACAGGAGATTTAAGAACATAGTTCAAATTAAAAATAACCAGGGAAAAAGATTGATTTCTACTTGAGAATGCATATCCCTTTTTATGACTAGAAAACGCCAGTACCAATAATCTGCCTGGTTTCAGATTTAAATTTTAAATGATGAACATTGTGTATCGCACATTCAGTTCTACGCGCGAGTCCCAAGGTTTATGTGGCTGAATCAAGAGTCGAAACAAAGGGCTGTGAAATTAGCGCATGCAAAAATATCTGGAAATTTTCCGTTCGTTATCCTCCTAGTGGATTCCCATCGCGCCACGATACAACCCGTTTTGTAATCCGAATTACAAAATCCATGTTCACTTCGTGGGCTTAACCTTGGCCCGTTACTGGCACCTGCCGTAGACCAGGTTGGCTTTGCTGCTTTAGGATTCACAGAGAAAACGTAATACTTAGTGCGAAACGATCAAATACCCCTCAAAATTTGTCCTTCTCAAAACCAAGGTTATTGATGAATTATTTTTTTGAGTAACACTCAGCAACCAATAATAGCAGCCAATGGAGTGGCAATGGGATGCTATTTAATATTAGCTGCGGGTATGAGCATGTACTTACGTTCAGGGTTCGTCGGAAAATAAGTGTCTTGAAAATAAGTCTTTTTTGACAAAAGGGGAGTCGTCCACTACGAATTTGTACCTGAACGACAAACTGTAAATGCTGCATTTTACGTCCAAGTGCTCGACATGCTTCGAAAACGAGTCACCCGCGTCCGGCCAGCGATCAAAAACATCTGGCGGCTGCATCACGGCAATGCGCCGTCTCACACCGCGCTTGTCGTGTCGGACTTCTTGGCCAAGCACGGCGTGGCAACGCTGCCGCACCCGCCCTACAGCCCGGACTTGGCACCACCGGACTTCTTTCTGTTCCCGAAGATAAAGAAGAGTTTGAAAGGAACGCGATACGGGACTTTGGACGCCGTCAATGAGGCCGTGACGACGTGTCTTCGAGAGGTTCCCGATGATGCCTTCGCGGGAGCATTCCAGGAATGGGAACACCGCTGGAACAAGTGTATCGACTCACCAGGGTCCTATTTTGAGGAATATTAGCTTAAAATATGTAAAAGTGTAATAAATATTTTTTCCTGAGCTCAGTACACTTATTTTCCGGGCGAACCCTGTACATGCTTATACCCGCAGAAAAAGAAACATATTAATGGAGAAAGTTTTGCGATAGAGAGAAATTTGATTCTTTTTACAACACTTTTCAAAATTTTTTAGCGTTACTTACTTGGCTTATAATGGAATAATTGCAGCAATTTGAAAAAAAATCTAATGTATAAAAACCCACCGTAAACGTGAATCATTATATGCTTTGTTTCTCCATTGCTTTTGTCGTGTAATTGAGCTATACTGAGCAGTTATAATTGAGGAAATTACGGCTTTCCCGTACATGTAGCTAAAACCACTACGCTCTAGTAAGCCACCCCTTACCTTTGAATAATAGAGTTGTATTCAAACACACCGTGATGCTCCTAATTGAATAGACCTCGAAGGTCAAACAAGCACTATGAAACCAGTCAAAAAATATTTAGAAGTATCATTTTTGGCATCGTTTCGTGTTGCATATAGGTCAGGGAAAGGTCATTGAAAGGCCGTGGGATAGTGTAAATAATTTTTAATCTAGTTAGAGTAGTATTGTAAAAAAGAAAAATTGAGAGCTCTGCCCTTTATTCTATCGTATTTCCAATTACCTTTTCATTAAAAGCATGGAGCTTTAATACCATGATTTCAATGGCTACGAGAAAAGCTAATCATGTTCAACCATGCAAAGGGAATAAGTATTAAAAGAAGGTTTGCCTTTTTGCTACCTTTTCCATATTCCATTCAAGGGTACGTATTGTTCTTTTTTCTATTTAGTTTGACTTATATTTTTTTCTTTGTTGTAAAAAATGCGTGTGGGCATCATGAATACAACTCAGAATGTCTTAATTTTACTCATTTCCATAAGAGTTTATGGTAGTTCCAAAATTATGAGCGTACAGAGGATGAACATTCATATCAAACACTTGGTCAAACATCAAATGACTAAGGTATAATGGAAAGTAAATGAATCAGATCGAAATCAAATGATTCATATTCCTCAATTATACTATCTAAATATTAACTCGAACAAATATATCATTTACCACAGATTCAAGCGTTACTGATCCAACTAGAACCTTGCGGGAAAATAGGTAGTTAATAAATTACTCGTATTTTCAATCGGACTCTAAACCAGTATTACGATCGCAATGATCATTTTGCCCGCTGAAACATGTCAGCCCCGGCTAGATTATTGTTTCACTGAAAAACCTTTCGATTACTCCATTGAAAATTATTGATGGTGATCCATCTCTTTGACCGGAAGGCATGAGAAATTAGGGTTAGGGTCGCGCTGTCATTTTACTGGCGTAACGACAGGAGTACCTTTTGAGCCACGCGGGCAGTAGGACAGTGCCTCAGAGTACAAACGTGTGCCGGGATCGACGTCTCTGAGACGAGGTTTTGGAAGGGTATGGGGGCTGATCGCTTTGAGGGGGCGTGAGTCACTCTCTGTTAGTGAGCGAAATGGAGGAAGAAAGGTACCGAGATCGATGGGAAGGTTTTTGGGCGGAGGAATGGGTTAAAAAGGCGCGTACCCGAGGGACCATCCAGAGAGCAAAATGGGTTTTCCTGGGCCAATAAAGCCTATCGGTGGAAGAAGTGGGATGGTGAAGGGAAGGGAAGCGGAAGGGGGTTTTCTAGCTCCCCTCCCTTCCTCCGAAGGTCCCTTACCCAAACGCTCGGACACGAGGCCCGCACATAACTCCACATGAAAGCGCTCCCTCCGGTCTTTGAAGGACAACGTTTCCCCCTCTCGCCTGCCCGCCTCCTTCCATTTTCGTTCACGAGGCCTCTCTTCTTCCTTGGGGCGTCCTGTTGGAAGTTTCGGCGAGCCTGATTGCGTGAACGTGTGTGGGGAGTCCGGAGTACGCGATTCCCCCGAGACGAGAAGAGGAGAGGACGAGGGGGGTGAGGAGTGTCCGAGGGTGGGGTGGAATATGGGGAGGGGTGGGAGGAGACGGGAAGGGGAATGTAGGGGAAGGAGGGAACAGATCAAGTTCGAGGAAATTGCAAATGGAAATAGAGGGAAAAGAGCAGGTTAAGAGTCTGTCGAGTGGGGAGAGGGATTTCCTGGAATCTCCATACTAGAGTGGAGACCTTACATAAACGGACGGGCTTTCGGTTCTATCTCACAGCCGTGTCTTTACATCTCGAGAAAGGAGGTGTCACTTTATATTGCCTTCCTCTCGGTAGAACAAAGGAAACTTTTCAGTTCCGTGACCTTGTGCTTGCATAAGGAAGGAAGTACTGACAAGTTTCTGTGAAGGGTATCACTTCTACGTAAAGGAATATTTACTGTTGTCATATATGAAACCGTTTCTCATGTAAATATTATTCTTCCAACATCTGAAATGGTCCCTTAAATGAAATCTATGAGTTTCCTTCGTGAGAAAATCTCATTATAAAATAGGTAATTCTCATGATGTCAGCACATAGGTTTAAAAAATAAGCTCTGTACGTACTATTATGAACTCATATATGCATAGGTTTAAATTTCAAAACTTTTTATGCATTGCAAGTTTTTATCAGAGGCGTCACATTAGAGTTTTATACCAGATGATGGCGTAAATAACCCGAGTGTGTCAATCGTTTTCATCAATTTTATTAATATTTAGACCAAAATATTCTGACGTAATTGTAATGTAGGTATGGATTCGGTAGTAAGGTAGGAATGATAGATTTCTCTACTCAGATGCCAAAGAAGAATTTATCTTTTACAATGCATCAGTAAAACAGGCATACAAGTTTTTAGTGGTCGGTTGAGTTATTCAAGCTGCAGATGTTTAATGTTTAATAATTCTAAAAAATGTTAAATAGGATCCATATCATAGCCAAATTTTCTATCAGACTCTTCATGTTTCATGGGTTTCGGTTACCTACGCATTATCGGCCATTCACACAAGCATTATTGTCACCTCCATTATCAGTAAAGAATATTTGTTAATTCATCGGAGGATAATTTGTCAGTGAATGAGTCCTCTGGCTGGAATTGAAAACTGATGACATCAGTCGTGAGTGAAGTGATTAAAATTCCTTCAAATGTGGGAATAGTTATTCATTTCCGGAAATATTTTTCTTGAAAAATCTCATAGTCTTCGTTTTTTTAAAATTTCTGTCAATATCTGTTAAGTAATTTCCCCAATAACCTACGTTATCTTAGCATAGAAAAAGAGCTCACTGCTATTTAATGGCTAAGTTGAGACTCAGTTTTTTACTATTTTTCCTATTATAATCCTGAAAATTTCCTGAAATATTTGTAAACGCGAACCTTATTGAAAGCAGTTGATGTGTAACCCTCTTCACCAATCCACAGAAAAAATCAACAAGTTTGAAAAACGTATAACGATTGCTTCTTGAATTTCATTTATCGAGAACAGGTGTATGTGTGTTTCTATTAATGGTTGTCATAACATCTTTAAAATTCTTAAACCGCGTCATTTCAAAGTCATTTCAGTAAACGGTTGTCTTGAGGTACACATGCGTGAGAGTTATTTTTCTTTGGATTAATGGGAAATGTTCGCTGAATGAACTCCTGTGCATATTTTCTGAGCCATGCATCTGAATGCGACGGGAGAATTCAGCACAATGCCAGATATTCTCATCTCGACTCAGTTCCAGAACGCTGAATCGGCATGTGTAATTTTCATATTATACTTTAATCGTGTCCACCCATTCGCTTAACGCACCTGCCTGTCTGTAGAAGCACTATAATGGAAATTTCCACTAACCCTCTAGCCTAAGGCAGCACCAGCGTGGATATTTGCATTTTATTATGACAAAAATATTTCTTCGTAACATGACCAAAAGACTAAGGAAAATTTATCGTTATCTAGTATGCGGGACCTTTCGCAAGATTCAACCCTACCAAAACCGTACCCTTAAAAATAGTATTATTTTAAAGTAAAGAAGTGCAGTCCTAGTGAACATACCTGTATGCTCGTGTGTAACCATATTCATAAAAAAGTAAGATATTTTTGCGGATTTTATCTGATTATTCTTCCGTTTTTTAATTCCCCATTTTTAAAGCCTAATAATTCACTAACCAAAAAAAAATGCCTGTAGGAGTAATGAATTTGGACTAGTTGGATGGTAAAGGAGAAACAGCACAAATAAGCACCTATGTCTGAATTAAATAATTTAAATGAAAAGAGGACCTTTTAGATATTTAAATGTTGTAATTAACTTACATTAGACAAAAATCAAAACTATTTAAAAATTAATATCTGCTATTAAAGTAACATTTAGCCCTACAAGTTACCACGAGGACAAGCGGATTTAGGTAACCGTTTGATCATTTATATATTAGAATTCGGTATAATTTGGTTTTATGGGTTTCTTAAATAATCATGTGTGATGTCCTAAGTGTTTGGACACGAATCGTGGAACGGTCATGGCACACATTATAATATTGTCTCGATCGGTTGAATGAAGATATAAACTTGCTTACTCGTATTCAAACCGTTCGGAATTTGATTAAAAGATGTCGACTTTTTCGTGACATATGCTCATGAAAAACAGTAATTTATTTTTTACAATTGGCGTTCATTTCTATTGAACTAAATCATCTTCTCTTTTAGCCGCAGTATTGTATTGAAAAACGAGAAGTGGGTATGAAAAAAGAAGGAAAAAGAATTATAAGGGAGTGTAGAGATTGTCATCTAAAAAAATAAATTGGATTGATGCTTCAAAACATTTCTAGGATTGCTAGCCCGATAGTGTGCCTGAAAATATTCATAGGAATCATGGTCAGCCATTCATGCATTGTCAAGGCAGCTCAATTTAACTCTTGATCACCGGCCACATTAATGCATTTCAACCAATAGAATTAAATTATTTATAAATGTGCCTTATTTCTGTGAAACAATTACATTAATCCCAGATAACACACTAAAAGGGAAAGCGTGTAAGTATTATAACATGGAAATGCATTATTTTTCCTCATGTGATATTTTTGTCGAGAGTTACATTCTAATGATTAAGATTATCATAGTTGTTTAGTTATTTCATGTTAAAACGTAGTATCGTAGTGCCGCATGAGGTCAACTCAACCCTTTTTTTTTTTACGAGTTTCTTGGTTACCCACCATCTTTCAAGTATCGATGATTCTTATTGATTGATCTTTGCGTAGCCTTGACTCAGTCGGGGTCGCTAGATTTATAACTCGGAGAACACACGATAGTTGAGCACGAAGTAAAATGTTCGCTGTTTCGGTGGGAACGGTAAATTGGGTTTTAAAGAGGATGAAACGATTGGTTTGATGCCTCGTAGCCACGAAGGACGTGACCCTGCTGCTACGTCTTTAAACTTGGGATAAAGTGCCTTCATGTCTGCATTTACAAATTTAGCATTTAAATTTAGCCTGCGCTGTTTCTCTGTAAGTGACGGAGTGTCTCTAATTTAAACGGACAGCCATCAAAATGTTCTTACGTGAGCACTATTACACGCGTTTTAATGAAATTAGTCGGTGTAATTAAATATATTCGGTGTCAAGGAATAATGCTGGCTTAGTGATCAATTTGATAAAATATAAAACGCGTAATATGTAAACTGAGTCATAAATGTAAAACACTAATTGTATGAACATATATTTGGCTCTTTTTAAGGTATCTTTATTGTGATTTAGCCTTTTCTTAGTCGTTTTTAAGATAAAATCGTTACTGTACACATTCATTTTTAAATAATGAAATATACACGTGCTAGCAAATATTTTGAATAAAAAACCATATACTATATCGAAAGATACTCTAATACAAACTTGCAAAAACATTTTCCTTACAGTTATCGTTACATCTTGATCTTTTCTGTGAGTGAAATTATCTTTACATCTCGTAATGTAATTTTGCGAGTGTTTTCCTCAACCTGTGGGTTATTTAATTTTCTGTGTCAAATGTCAAATTTTTAAATTCAGATAACGATTTAATACGTTGCCTGTAGATAGTCAAGGAGAGTGTTTCCACTTCTGTAAGATATCATCCGGGTCAATACTTATTTCATATAGAGATATTTTCCATTAAAATTACAATATATTAAAACAGGTTATGCTATAATTTACTTTCTTAATTTTTAATATAATTTAAAAGATCATTTTTCTTTGTTGAGTTAATCGAGTATTGTAATTATTTCCTTTATTTTTACACACAAACGATGCACGAACGAAAGATGTCGTAAATTGTAAAAATGGTAATGCAGCTAGCCATCATTGGTTTACAAGTACATGAAGCCACTATAAATTATGCATTAATCTTCTCTGGTTACTACTTACAGTCATTATATTGCGAATAATAGTTCCATTATGTATTATAATTGTTAATATTATGCATTCCCGGAAAGTTTATTCGAACGACATACCATTCGTTGATACTTGGAACGTGTACGAGTTGTGTGCCTTATTGAAGGAGATCGTGTCTTGGTGAAAGGTTAAGTGTTGGTGACAATGAGGGCAAAGGGGGTAGGGTTGATGGGGCTGACTTAACTAACTTCGTTTCAGTCACACAGCCCCGTTGCCATTAACCGCCAACCTATCTCTTTCTCCCTCAGTTACTCGTCCCCTTTTCCACCCCAGTTTAGGGATGTACTTGACCTTCAAAAATCTATCACCAGATGATGTCATTACGTAAAAAACAAGATTGTATTTTATGTAAAATTAACTATGAAACACACGCATGATGAATCAGTATTTACTTATTTTTAACATTAGAGGCGTATTTTTACCTTGACAAAAATCTTTACCCTAGAGAAAGGTAAAAAAGACCGAAGACCTAAGGGTTTTACTTTTTTCTATCTCCAAGGTAATATATTTTTGAAGATAAATAAGTTTTACAAATATTGAACATTGATTTGATTTATGAAAATGATAAATAATGAGTTAACTACATTCTAAATGATTTGACAAGTATTTAATAAAGTTTTATAGGTCAAATTTTCCTACAATTAGTTGAGCTATGATAATTTGGGAAAAACTATTCACAACTTGGAAAAATGAGATTAGAACTACCAGAAGATAATCTCAATTCCTTAAGAAAGACGTAAATTTGGTTTAATTTACTATGTGAATGTTTAATAAGTTGTCTTGTTAATCGTTTCACACTTAAGATGAAATTTTACTCGTTACTCGAGTTACGGCATCTGCGGTCATCATTTATTTATTATTAAGTGGCATGCGATAACTGAACTTAGCCGTAAGAATTGTGTAATTCATTATTTCTATTTCATATTTAGCTTTTTCAGCTTCCCTGGTTCTGGTTTTATGAGAAAAATTCACATTTAAACAGCATGTTGATATGGATTATTTATTACCATTCACATAGTAATTCTATAAAATAACGGAAAACTTTTTTCAGACTTTTTACAAAAAAATCTCACAGTTCCATCTTTTAGCCAAAGAGTCACTGGGTTAGAGTCATTGCAATAAAACCAATGTTGTAACTATTTTCGGTGCCGCTTAGTGTGGCAGAAATTACAAAGAAGTTGAAAAACATTTTGTTAGTAATATTATATTGGGTATTAGATCGTATAATGTGATGTAAGACTTAAATTAGTCACTGGGCCATTGAAAAACCTGCTATGTAGCGTACAGATTACGGATAGAAATAATTAGGTTGTAATTTTGGATTCAAGATGTAATTATAGCTATGGTGGGGAATCCATGGGTGTATCGGAGTTGATGGGCGGGCTCAAAGGGACTTCATCGCGTGCACATAAACGATCTCGGTGAACAGTGACAGCATTGAAACGGGTAAATGAGGTGCTCCTGTAGTGCTTTTAGTCCAAACTGATGTCTACCTGGAAGCCCTCGTGGAAGGACAATTTGCGGTCAAATGGCGGTCACTCAAAAGGATTCTGAGGGCGTCGCTCCCGGCTCCCTGGGGAGTTGATTTCAATACCGGTCCCGAACAAACTCGGGAGTGGGAAAATGTTCGAAACGTCGTTTTGTCGATTTCGTCGAAAATTTCCCCCAAAATGGAATATTCATGCTTCCTGCTACAACAGCAGTAATTAAATGTTAGGGATTCATAGCTGTTCCAAAAAATCCATAATCCTAGGGGTCCCGTTGAGAGAATGGGAAATCCCATCCCGGTGACTGAATGCTTCGCATCCCGAATTAGGCGACAACACATTTCGTCAAACTGCGGGTCTTGGCTAATGTTGTTCGGGTTAATGCGGAGTAAAATCTCTAGTAAACTTCCTGAACCTCATGACAGACAACTTTTAAGGTCTCCTAATATATTTCCGTGGTACCATTTCTCACCCAGAATATAGCTGCATCGGAATCACGAATCATTGTCGCTGTCAAACTCGAATCATCCTGAGCCTGTCTGGGGTCCATTTTGACGTAATGGGAATCAAAGTTGCCCTTAATAATGTCGTGGCAACACATGCATTATTTATTTATCCAGATGTAATAGGAATTCTAAAATAATTAAAAGTGTTATCGCAAATTGTGCGTGTATACACACACACACACACACATATGTATATAAAGCGCCAAAGTGCTCCGAATCATTGCCCAGAAGATGGCGTTAGGGAGCTGTTACACCCACCAAAGGAGAAATAGACAAACACAAGAGGAGAATGGACAGTAGGTTAGCAAGCATACAACATCATAAAGGATAGGAACGGTGCGTTTTCATGGCACGCATAGCCAGAAGAAGAAACGAGCCACATTAAGACACGAAGGCCACTATATCGCAGATTTCAGTGTATAGTACATTTTCTCGATATCTCAAGTGGTTAGAGCATCCGCCCGGCAAGTGGAGAGATCCGGTGTTCAAGTCCCGGTCGAGGAAAATATTTTTACATTTGTGATCTGCTCACATCCGCCATTCCCACCCCTCTTGTGTCGTCCTTTATGTGTGTTCCTTTCCCATTTCCTTATCTCTATTTCTATGTGAATGAATATTTATTCGCCGTATGGCGGGATTTCGTGTTTGAATGTGTATTTGGCCAATGTGGCTCGTCTCTTCTTCTGGCTATGCGTGCCATGAAAACGCACCGTTCCTATCCTTTATGATGTTGTATGCTTGCTAACCTTCCGTCCATTCTCCTTTTGTCTCTGTTTAATGACCTTTTTAGACAAATTCGAAATTCTAAACCCCAATTTTACTGATTTCTAAACTGACTAAGCCGCTCAGTTTTCATCGTTATTATGAGTTTAATTTATTTCAGATTAGTATTCTGTTTAAATCGATTTATAAAAATTAAATTCTGCTGTTGGTATAACTTCACTATATTTATTTCAGATTTTACTTCACCAAAATAAACAAATATTCCGTATGCTCGTTCATGTTCAGCTATTTGTACTAAAGGCACTGTTCGTACTTGAAACGCACAACATACTACGACAAATTCAATTCACATTATGTCTTCGAGGTTTAAGCCGCGTTCATCTGTAAGCGTAGTGTTCTGCACAACTATAAACCGTGGAAAATAAGTCACTTATAAAAAGACTAGTTTCATGCGATTTACAAAAACTTCCAGTTAAAAAATTATTTTCCACCCGCTTTTCCAAAAACTTTTCCTACAAAAGCTAATAAAATAACACCTCCGAATAACAGTGAGAAGTTTGAAAGTGGTGAGATGAATTTCCTAACGAAAAGGAACGGAGGAGGGAGTCTATAAGTTCTCTTTTTACAAAAAAACTTAAAAAGTGCAGAAACCCGAAAGTAATATTCAAGAGCGTATCACGAGACCAGAAACTTTAACTTACTTAGGGGTTACTAACATAAGAAAAATTCATTTGAAAAGGTTATATGGTTGCTTTGCAGGGAGAAATATGATCATGATTAGTTAGCAGGTTTTTGTACCGGGCGACGAGAGTTATTAAATGATGAAGACGAGAGACTGTTAAATGATGAAGAAAATTATCGCCCTCTTAAAAAATACTTTTACGCCGTTAGGATCAATTTTTCAATGCTCATTAATGCTAAAACCGAGACTTAAAAATAAAAGCGCGGTCATAAAAATTACGTTTTTTTAATCATCAGAACTTAATTTTGGTTTCTTAACCCCCCCCCCCCTTGATTCACTGTCCCTGTATTTTGATTCAATCAACTTTTTAATCTGTCACATAGTCAATAAGCCAACCTATCCCAAAAAGAATAATTATCACTTGGAAAAAGTAAAGCGGAATCGCATAGAGTATTCATCTGCTCAAAGGATGGTGATTTGTTTGTGTCCCGCTAAAAGCCACTAAATGTATCCATCTGAAAATCTTACATATTAAATTGCGATCACATAAAACTTCGTGGCATAAGAAATGATGGAACAGAGGAATGAAATCTTCTGCATGCTGTGGACTTTTGAATTTAGCAGTTAGACTTTATATGGTGAACTTCGGCTGTCACCTATCAAAATCAACCTGATTTATAGTTAGATTCATTTGTCAAAACCGGATGATTTGTTCTTAGTTTTTCGAATTACTTCCTTTTTTTATCCTACAGTTTTGCGAAGTCTTTTAAGTATTAATACCATTGATACCATTGTCCTCCTTTTTTTTAGTTTTATCTGCACATCAATTGTCCTAAAGCGTCTCGATCACGATTTGAAGTGAAATAGTGTATTTTGAAAAGTGTATTAAAGTTTCGCTCAAGGTTGAGCCTGAAGCAGGCCGGCAATCTTTTTGGAGCAAAGAGAGAAAATGATGTCAAATTCCTATTTCGGACCGCGGCACATATACTCTTGTCCTCGTCTGGAAATCACGGAGGGATCTTTTTTCCACGTCTCTTTGGGTCGTGCGGAGACGAGAAGGGTGGAAGACTTTAAGGAGGGTGGTTGGGAATGATTGGGGAGCTCAAATGGATGGATGTGGAAAGGAGGATCGAGGCAGAGGAGAGCGGAGACGGGAGATAAAGACATTGTGCCAACTTCGAGGGTGAGCTCTTCTGCTTTCTGTTCCTCGAGGTCAAATGTATCAAGGCTAGCTAAATGCAAATCACAAAAAGGACCGTCCCCCAACCCAACCCCACCACTCCTGCCCCCCTCCGCCCCTTAAACCTCACTTCTCGTATTTTTCCCGCAGAGGGCACTGCGGGCGTCAGACGATGTTTCCGACTCGTGTCCTACTCTCCACGAAAGAGAGAGGGGGAGTAAAAAAGGAAAGCAATTGGATATCCTGAAGGAAAATAGAACTGGTACCCCCTCAGTAGGGGAGGCCCTGAGCGAGGAACCCTGTGGGTTTTCGATGTTGCGACGTTGACATTAAAAGTTCAGCGCTGTTTTCCGTCCTCAAACTTGGCCAACTTATAAATGAGAACTTGGTTACTTAACCGTTGAACCCATTCATTCATGCTGAATTTATTTTACGCCTCAATTGATTTGAAAACTTTGAATACTCTTAATGGGGTTACGAGGGATCACACTTTTAAAACTGATACGTAAAATTTTTTTCAGGTAAAAAAGTGGGCGTATTTTAAATTGTCTTATTACGTTTGTTGATCCATATTACAGTTAATAATCGCTTTATTCTAGATTATTCTTAAAAATGTATGTTTAGATTATTTTTTTATTTTCCTCTTACCTACCAATAATCTTTAAAAAAAAACAATTTCCTTAAATAGTGAACCGTCAGAGATGGTCTGTTCGACCCAATAGCAGCTTATTTATTCATCGTTAAATTATTTCCGTTCATTTCTCACCACTTTACCAACGCAAATCACAGTAAGAAAATAAAATGACTTTCAAGTATGAATATTCAGGGTATTAAGTAATACTGGAGATTTCAAGATAATCTAGTTATTATTAATGGAACACGAATATTTTCACAATAGGTAAGTTATTTGCCAAGACTAGTACTTAAACTTGGATATTTCTACTTAAAGTCGAATGACAAATCGATTTAAATTTTCGAGGCGTCCTCTGTGATGTGAATTTCTCAGAAGGATCATGATGTTATCCTGAATCACCGTTCGAATAATTTAATTACATGATCCACAAGTTAATGCAATCTTTGTCTCCACGACCTTTGGGCAATTTAACTTCAACTTATCTCGTATATGCCTGATTTTTGGAGTGAATCAATTAGATCTCTTGTGTTTCCTAAAAGTGTTTTGAGATTGTTATTGATAATGAATATTAGTTTTATACCATGAGGATCTTATCGATGATGTTTGGGTTATAACCATTTTTAGCGGCGGTTTAAAAAATTACTTGGCTCAATGGGACGTTAACGAGTCTATAGACAAGGGAATGAAACGCTGCGTGTTTGTGTGTATCATGTTCAACATACGACTGGTGTACAGGGTGCGTTCCGAAAGTGTTCAAATTATTTTTTTAAAGTAATTTATTTAACAGATTTCCACAAACACTCATCATTTTTCAAAGTACTGTCCTTAGGCCTCTACACATTTTGTCCAGCGACTCAGCCATGACCGGTACGCTCCCTGGTAAGCGTCTCTGGGGACCTCTTGCAAGGTCGTCACGGCCGATTGGATCTCTTCTGCGGACTAAAAGCGGGTTCCTTTCAGGGCTGCCATAACCCGAGGGAACAAAAGGAAGTCTGCTGGGGTGACATCAGGACTGCAGGCGGAGTAGGGCATCTGGTGTTTGGCCAGGAACTCGCGGACTCTTAGCGCGTTGTCGCAAACACTTTAGGTACGAGCTTGGCGCACACTTGCCTCATCGCTAAATCCTCAGTAACAATATGAAACACAGAAGTAGACGACAATTTCAGTTCATTAGCAACCCTGTTGATACTCAATCGACGGTCAAAGTCCAACAATTATCGAACACTAACCATATTGTTGTCGGTTTTGCGGGTTGACGGCCGCCCAGAGCGTTGTTCGTTGTGAACCTCCTCCTGGCCCTCCTTAAAGGACTTTAACGATCTCGAAACTTGTGAGTTGGACGGAGTAGAGTCCCCGTAAGCCTCACGAATCATTTTGTTAGTCATTTCAAGAGATTTTTTCAGTTTAGCACTAAATATTGTAATCGCGTAAAGTTGCTCGATCGTCGATTCCATTTTTTTCGTGACACAGACGGCGCGCAGAGATTAACAATAACTGATGTCCTGGAGCTTCCACCGCTTGGAGAGCACTGAGACTGGATTTTCGGCAAAGCTTGCGTATCACACCTACTCCAAGTGATTGGATCACACTCCAACCAATAGGAGTAGTGCGGGAAATTTAATTGCATCACTTTCGGAACGCATTCTTTAAGCAGTGGTTGATGCGTGTGGGTTTTCAATGTTGAAAGAATGTTTGTTTTTCTCCAGTTTACTATCATGTCTAGGAACGGGAAATATTGATTGGTTTCTATTGCATGGGTGTAGTTAATGGTAGGGTATTGGCTATTGATTTTTTCCAAGAAGTGTTCTAGAGAGAAAGGACGATGGCTTTTATTACTTTGAATCGCAGATTTAACGTGAACCGCCACACGTTTGTTTTTATTAAAGTCTTAGAGACTTATGAAGTCAGGTGATTATTAATTTACGTAAATATTATTATTGGTTTGTTGAATATATTTTTTTGAGTTATGTGTAATTTTTATTATTTTAAACTTGTTACTTAATAGGCATTGATAGCCCTATCCATAGAAAATTGTCGAAGAGAACCAATTCCTGGCTACCCCTTAAACCCCTCCGCCAAAGTTTCTTCACGACACCAAGCGGATTAGTTAAAAGAAGTAGCCACAAATGAATTTCTCTCTAAGAAGGCCCTATGAGTGCTGTAAATTATACTGTAATCTCTTTCTAAAGGGACGGACTACGGTCACTTTCTCTCTCATACAGATACAATGCAGAAGAGCACAGGAAAATCTTTAGTTTAATTGAAGAAGGAGATGAAAACACTTGACCTTTACAAGTTAGTTCCAAACATCTCTCCAATTCGGTGAACTTTGATTTGGATAATCACTACATTGGTAAATTCAAGTATTCAGTTCCCTTTATTCTTAGGAGCGACTTTTATGTGTGCGTTAGTAATAAATCATTCAAGATATCCCTCGTTTGTTTCCTTACAACCTAGTTTTAAATTATCATGCATTCTTACTGCCTTTCATTCTATATATTTACAAGGAATCATTTTATTCTGATTATAAAGAGAAAATAATAAAAAATGTACGAGTCTATTTTAGGAAAGAGATCGAAAGTATAAACTTAGTTACACTTCGAAAATGGATTTAGATTTTAAAGGCGATAAGAAGATAATTTAAAAAGGTGTAAACGTTTATGTCCAAGATAACAACGAAACAATGAAGCTTGTAAACAATAAGATGTGGAATTTTTCTGGAATCAATTCGGATTCAGTAACACCGAAGAGGGTATTTATTTGTTTTTGTAATATTTATGTGGTGATGTACGAGCAATATCGAAGAAGAAATGGTTTGGTGAACTTTTATTTGCTCCAGGCAAGAAAAGAACGCTGAGCAAAATGAGATTGTAGGTTTCTAAGGAATGAAATTTAATAATTATCTTTTATTCTTCTAACTGTAATATAATGAGGACAAATTTCAAGAAACTGCGGTAGATGCCGCAACAGTATCAACGGAGTCATCCGCTAACATGCATTTCAATTCCACAATTTCAGAGTGTAAAAATCAAAAATCCCGGTCAAGGCAAATCATTTTTACACTCTGGAATTGTTGCATTGAAATGAGGACAACTAGTTTTAAGGAATAATTTGTAATATTTTTATCTCGATGAAATTATCATTTATTCAGGCACAATTGCCTATACCATATATATGTGCCAAAAATGTTCCTACGGAGTTGATCAATTGTTGTTCTGAACAGATATCTATTATAATTACGTATATAATTGCATCCTCACAAAGATATAGCGGCTTACTAGGATTCCATATTGAAATTGGGTGAGAGCATTAATTAAATGTCATTTGTTTTTAATCAAGTGTCTTAAATTAAGGGAAAATATCATAGAAAAACTTACTATTCAAAATAGAAGTGAAATGGGCCCGGGGTCATACATGTATTCGCTTCCCACCGTATCTGAGGGAAAGAAATAAACATTATTACCAAACGCTCTTTTTTAAATTTCCTAATAATACACAAACAACTGCAAAAATACATTTGTTCATCGTCTTACAAGCGGTATTTCTTATTCAGATATATTTTAAATATTTAACTATATTCGACTGGGAAAAAACTTTTCTGACATCCTCAATAAGAGAGACGAGTGTTATTTCTGAATGAGAGATTTTATGCGTAACCCCTATGCAACAAAATATTTAATTACTAGAAAAATATTGATATGGCAAAAAAGGTCTTTGTAATAGTATACATTTACCTTCAAAAACAACTTAAAATTGGCCCAATTTTTATTTCGATCTCTGTCATAGTGAATGTACATGTCCCGTGAATTATTCATTCTCCACCGTAAGCTGTTGCCCCTATCTCAGCAAAGTCATACATGCGTCTGAAATACACCGGGTACACTTTAAAAAATCTGTACCCACCCTACGGGCATACCAATGACAGTTTTTTATTTATTTTGTTGTCAGTAATCTAAGCATTTTTTAAGTAACCGTTTTAGCTTGATTCTTACGTATTCCATTGGAGATGTGATCTTGAATAGTCTCTGATGCGTCTCGTGCATACCCTTTTGAGAAATTGGTTTACCGCTCGAAGTTTGCGAAGCTATCCCATCGCCATTTCCGTCGACCATATCGTTCGTTAGGTCTACAATTAGATCCAGTGATTGCTATCGATTAAAAGGGAATAAAAAGATTTCTGCAGAGCTGATTGCTTGATTCATTGACGGAACCGCGGGTTTGGAGTTCTCTAAAGCATTGACATCAGGGAACACGCGGTCATTGGCTAAATATCACCCAAATGATAGAATTATCTTCAATTTTGAACTTTTTGCGGAATTTGATTTATAGTTTGATTCGGTTGGTCCAATATTTCACTTCCTCTTTTCGCAATATATCAAATAAGCACCTGAAAGTCTTTCATTGAAGAATCAACGCCCTTATCTCTCTCTTCAAACTGGGATTGCACGTGTTTTTTTTTGTTATTGACCACTATCTCGTTAGTTTATTGATATCCCAACGTTCATTTATAGAGCTTGAGTTAGAACATATGAATGATTCACGAATTCGATTCATATTTCTGGAAATCGGACATCTATGGGATCACAGCGTTTCGTCCAAGTAAAACATTAACATTTCCTCTCCTATGACGAAGACCACGTCATGGTTGAATTACAACTCTTTCCACCTTACCTAATTGCCAATCATATCCCTTATGTATTCAACTGGGATGTAGGAAATTGAAGCATGAGACACAACCCAGCATCCCGACAAAAGGATTTGGTACGATACGCAAGACTTAAGGCAACTCCATATCTTTGGGCCTAGATGGATCTCTACCAAACAAGATCTTCTTTAATCTGAAGTAAACTAAGAATGAGGGTAGAGATGTGAATAGGACACCATCGTGTGATAAGGCACGTACATCATCTGGGGATCGACGACTCTCCAAGGTGTGGATGAAAGAGATTGATGCCACGGCCCATATCTTGTATGAATGCCCTACAAACATAACAGTTTCAGGTTTAACTTTGTGGAACTCCTTCATGATAAGGGTAAAAAAAAAACTTTACACTTCCTCAACAAATATTTAATATTTCAAGACCATGGTTTCGATGCTGCGCATCATCATCCACTAATTGAGAGGAATATAGAATACAACCAGGACGTTTTTTCCTGTTTTGTAGATTTCGAAAAAGCGTTTGATATAGTGAATTTGGAAAAATTAATACATGTATTGCAGAAAATAGGAATGTATTGGAGGGACAGGAGACTGATCCGCAACCTGTACATGTCTCAGACTGCTCAGGTGCGAGTGTGGAACGGTGAGTTCGGATGGGCAGTGTTAGGAAGAGGGGTAAGGCAGGGTTGCCCATTGTCACCGGTGCTGTTCAACGTATATGTGGAGGAAATGATTAAAGAGGCATGGGAAGAACTGGAGGTAGGAATGAAAGTCGGAGGGGAATTCGTAAAATCGGTTAGGTTTGCTGATGACCAAGCATTAGTTGCTCAGTCAGCCAAGAGGTTGCAAGCATTGCTGAGTGAATTGGAGGTTCAGTGCATTAAATATGGGATGAGAATCAATATTAATAAAACAAAGGTTATGCGATTTTCCAGAAAGAAAAAGTCTAAGCTAAATATTAAAACAGGCGGGAAAAAATAGAGCAGGTCGAGCAGTTTACATATCTCGGAAGTGTTTTGGACCAATACGGTCAAAGTGGTAGGGACGTAAGGAGAATAATTGCGCTAGGCAAGGAGGCTTTCTCAAAGAGGAGGGAGTTGATGACGGGGACGTTGAGTAGGGATGTTAAGACAAGACTCGTAAAAACTCTGATATGAAGTATAGCTATGCACGGTGCGGAAACGTGGTCACTGAAACAGAAGGATAGACGTAGATTGGAGGCTTTTGAAATGTAAGTGTGGAGAAGAATGGAGACGATGAAATGGACCGAAAGGAAAACAAATGAGGAAGTACTAGAGATGGTGGGGGAGGAGAGGGGTTTGTTGAGAGAAATCCTATGGAGGCAGGAAAATTGGATGAAAGGCATATTGAGCGGCAGTGAGATGTTGAAGAAGGTAAGAGGGGAGAATGTTAGACAAACGAGGAAAGGGCAGGAACAGGATAGGGATGTTGGACGGGATGAAGGAAGGAAGGAAGTGATGTAGAGTTGGTCGCTGGATTGGGTTTAGTTTGGAGTTACAAAATATTTATTTAATAGCTGTGTCCAACCAAAAACCTACCTTAACCGGCAGATTACCTAATAATAAATAATAATTAATTTACGAGATGGGCATTAAAGTCATAGAAGTTTAAATGGAGTTTAATGCTTGGAGATAACATCACAGTTGTATTTGTGCAGTTTTAGATTATTTTGCAACCATATGTTTTTAGTACGATGCCTTCAAATCTGCCTGTCTCTCTGCTTTTGGCAAATGGCTGTATTTTTGGACGTATTCTCCGCCTTTTCCATTTTGGCGAAAATATATTTGCTACCGTATCGATTTGTCGCGCTGTTTTCCTTTCCTGCTCTTTCTTTCTATCCTTTGCTATTCCACGGAGTGTCAAGAGGACTGTCATTTTTCTCGGGGTGTAGTGAAAGCCAAAATAATTCTTCAGCTGCCTTTGTTGATCGCGATTGATTTCTACTCACATAGCGCGCATACTACTTCTCTATTTATCCCTGGACGTATAGTATGAACTAATCCACGTTGCACTAGAACAGGGTTATATTAGGAAGAGTGCGTAAATCTTAAGTGGGTTTACTTAATACTCAAGGTCTCCTCAATAATATCTGATAAATACGGATTCATCCCAACTTTTTGTGAAAGTTTCAGATTTTTTTTTCCTTTCGCGGAGAGTTCAATTTGTTTTTCCTCTCAAAGGGTAATGGTGTGTTGTCCCCTGTCGTCTGACCTACAAATACCACTTCAATTGTGATAAGAGGGTTAGTTAAACGGGAAACCTAAGGTATTCCGTCGGGGTTATATCCGACAAAGTCCTCGTACATTGTCAGAATTGCCGCGTTGTCCTCTGACCCATTACTCGTCTTCCCCTTCTTCCTCCGGGCGAGTCTCAAATTTCAGTATTTTTATATCCTGATAGTGGATTTCTCAACGAATAAAACCTAATAACGGCTTTCATTCGAGGTTCAATGTGTTTATCATTAATTAAATATCAAGCCAAGCTTTGAGTCGTAAATATATTCAACTCGCATATATTTCAAACTTCATTTTATGCATAACGTTGGCGATTTTTTAATTGCCTACAAATTTGGAGTTGTAATAAAAACGTGCGTAATGATAATGTGGAAACTATTTTGACACTAAGACGTCCAGTGCGATGCTAAGTCAGTGTATGCATACAATACTCACACATTTTTACATATCTTATCGAAACTTTTTTCCTGTAGGATAGCTTCAAAGGTAATGACTGTTGTATAAAATACTTGCTCACTCTGGAGAGATGGAAACTGCTAGTACTCCTCTGTTTTAGTGAGCGTTTTGCATAAATCGTTCACTGGATTCGTTTGTGTCGGTCGTTTAAATGTTTCATCATAAAGAGTTTAATATTTTTAGTGATTTCCTCTCTTAGGAACAAATAATTTGTAAAATCTTCAACCTTTTGACGAAGACGATAAACTCAGACGAATGGTCTACCACGATATTAAAAATAAATTATGCAATTTGATGTACTTAGTGGTGAACACCATGTTCCTTCCGAGGTTTTCTGTAAATTAGAGCATACTTAGGTCTCTTTGATTACTTAGTGTACAATTTGTGCTTATCTAGTGAGCCAATATTATTAAAACAAATAAGCCAGTAACGTTAAACAAACATTAAGCCTCCCACACCATTCACATACACATAGTAACCAAAAGGAAGATAAAACAATATTTTCCACTTTTGATTTCTTTAACATCAATGGTGTAATAAGATATTAATAAAAGTGTAATAATGTATTCATGAAATTTTAAAAAATCAATGATTTAATTACATTTCAATGCGTAATAATTGTAAATCCTTCTACACAAGTTACAACAACAAAATACTGAATAAGTGTAATTCTATGCTCTAATCAATCAGTTCCGGAGAAATGATAAAAAAATAAACTGCAAAGAAAAAAAGCGACGACGAGTAAAAAAAATGTTACGGTAATATTATTTTAGGCATAATTTCTGAACAATAACTGATCGATCTGAACCATTTCTATGGCAATTATTGCACCGAAATTAAGAAAACTGCAGCCGTACCCGGAGGAGAGATAGCCGCCTAGTCAACAGTTTTACGTGGGCGTACCTAGTTAACTTTTTACGTGAGTTCCATGTCCTAATGGCTCCGACGGAGTAAAAATAAATGAAAGAGCTCCTCCTCTTCGTCTCCCTCTGTCTCTTGGGCTAAAGGGAGTCCTTGACCATCCCATTGTTCGACCGTCACCAAGACAACTTCTTTTTTGGCTTCACCCGTCTCCTCTCTCTCTCTCGTTACCCCTCTACTAAAGGATGTTGCACGTATATTACGTCTCAGTTCAAGGTGGGAGAGGGGTCAGACATGGCGTGAGATAAGGTGACCTGGGGTAGAGGGAGGACCTTTGGTATGGTCGAAATATGGTTGAAGTAATGTGTGGGGGAGCCCCCTACCATGCTGCCCCCCCAAGTTGCCAGGAAAATAGTCTCAGGGATTTTAATGGCATCTCTGTGTTCCAAAAATGGCTTTGGGGCAACCAACAGCCCCGGACATTTGAGGCAACTCGAGTGCGGTTTATTTCAAAGCTCAAAAACCACGATGGGAAGAAGCTCATTTTATAGTGTTTAGTTTTTGTATTAAGGAACTAAAAATGTGAATGTCTGTATACATATGTACGCACGCAAATGGGTATGTACAGACAAATTCACGAAAATATCAGGTAAATTCACGGAATCGTCCTTAAAATTTTGTTAAGGCTATAATTTTAAACTGTCACTGATAAAGAATAATGCACAAAATTCTTGCCTTTGAGAATACACGTTTTACATGTGTGTGTGCGTGTATATATATATATATATATATATATATATATATATATATATATATATATATATATATATATATATATATATATATATATATATATATTATTATTAGGTAATCTACCGGTTAAGGTAGGTTTTTTGGATGGACACAACTATCAAATAAATATTTTGTAACTCCAAACAAAACCCAATCGAGCAACCTAAACTACATCAGGTCCCTCTTCATCTCTGTGTACTTCTTTCCTCCCTTCATCCCATCCAACATCCCTATCCTGTTCCTACCCTTTCCTCGCTTGCCCAAAATTCTCCCCTCTATTACCTTCTTCAACATTCCACTACCGCTCAATACGCCTTTCATCCATTTTTCCTGCCTCCATAGGATTTCTCTCAACAAACCCCTCTCCTCACCCACCATCTCCAGTACTTCCCATTTGTTTTCCTTTCGGTCCATTTCACCTTCTCCATTCTTCTTCACACCCACATTTCAAAAGCCTCCAATCTACGTCAATCCTCCTGCTTCAGTGACCACGTTTCCGCACCGTACATAGCTACGCTCCATATCAGAGTTTTTACGAGTTTGTCTTAACATCTCTATTCAACGTCCCCGTCATCAACTCCCTCCTCCTTGAGAAAGCCTCCTTGCCTAGCGCAATACTTCTCCTTACATATATATATATATATATAAATATATATATATATATATATACATATATATTCGCGGGTCGCGGTGGTCTAGTGGGTAGAGCGTTGGACTACTGACCGGAGGGTCCCGGGTTCGATTCCCGGGTAAGGCACTTTGGGCACCTGCAGCTCCACCCAAGCTAGTTGATTTTTCGGGTACCAGATCTTCCTGGGAAACCATAACCGGCATAGGGAAAGGAACTGGCCCCCCTACCCTGACGTGTGAATATTCACACGCCGTCGGGCTTGGTACATAGGTGAGCTCTACCATCACCTACTTATGTGTATATATATGTATATATATACTATTTATATGTATATATATACATAAATATATACATTTATATTTACACATACACTTTATACATTTTTATATATATACACACATGTATAACGTACGTATTTATATATATTTATATATAACATTCATTATAAATATAATATATATGACATTTATTAGTATTGCATCTAAAATATTTTAAACTGTGGATTTCCTATGAAATAATTATTGCGACAACCCGTAATGAGTTTGTGCTGTGATGCAGAAATTTAGGGTCTCAGTAATAGTATCTGAGGCAGTAATTATAATTAGTTACGATGCTGAACAAATACTTTCCAGCGTAATTACAAACTAGATTTGACGCCAAATAAAATATTTGAACGAAAGTTTTGAAAAAAATTGAAAAAATTGAAATTGATTTGAAAAAAAACTCCCGTTTTCTGAATATGGTTGGACAGAAATTAGTTCCAATACCTAATTTTCTATTTTTGTTCTTTAAAAAGTTCCGCAGTTAAACTGAATGAGTGTATGAACATCATACTTGGTATTCTATGTGAGATGTTGGTAAACTGTAAACCGTTTTGTTTGTTCTTGCTGGCATAGACAATAAAACTTGCGGACGAGTATTTTTCAAAACACACCTACCAGAAAGATACATGATTAGTTATGTATTTGCACATGTTCTATCATGATTTTTTCGAGATTCTGTTATCCTTGGAAATAAGAACCTTTAGCCAACAACATTCTCGCGAGCGCTGTCGCCTTCCATCCCTTAGCGTTCGTCTTCCCCTCCTCAAGGCGGCCTTCAATCACGGCACTCCAGCGGACGAGATTTCTTGCTTCTCGAAACTCTCCGCCCCTCTGACTCGCATAACAAGTGAGCTTCGGCGGGCGCCGCGACTCGATTCCACCACCCGCTCCAAGCCTCTGCCCCCTTCGCCGCCATCTGTCCGATTATATTGCATTACGGCGCGTAAAATTCCCATCGCACTTGAGGAAAAGAGACGTCAAGCACCCAGCGGAACTTCGTCATTCCCCACTCCAGCACCTCGCTTGAAAGGGCATGGGGGGAATTGGTTTCACAAGCCGCCTTTGTCTAATGGGCTTCCTGAAACGATAATAGGGAACGTTCTTCTTCTATATGCGCAAATGGGGTCCCACTGACTGAAAATCATAGTATTCTTTGTCTGTCCTTGGAGATGGAAAAAAAAGTTTACTGCTGTCTCGTGTCTGGAAGTTTTTTTGCACCCCTTCGAATTCTGATGGAAAGAGAAGGAGAAATATATTCATGAACATCACCTTGAGCTTGTCTCCGTAAATGTTCATAATATATATAAAATAAATAAAGTATAATAAAAATATTTGGTATAAATTCCAAGAAAGCGTCTCATTTAAAAGATTGAGCATGGATCCTTTCGTATTTGCCGGATCTTAATATCCTTTTAGCTTGGAATTGCTCAGGTAGAAAATTAGACAACCCCTTAGGGAAGTTCACGAGCTTCCACTTTTCCTACCGTCCTCGAAAACCTTCTACCAAACTTTTTTTTTCTCAAACCATATCTTGCTTTGTTTTCCCTTCCGTCTTTTCTGTTTTTTGTCTTTCTCACCTACACCCGTATCTCGAAAGCCTCTAATCTGCTTTTATTTTAAGAGGTTTTGAGGAAAGTGGATAAGTGTGAAAAAAGCTTTTAAGCCATACAAAACTACGTTACATGATAAAGGCCTTACAAATGGCACGTTTTCGTTGATTTTGCTCAATGATGAGATGATTATCCATCCGTAATATTGGTTCCTTTGGCATGTAAAATTGTTCTCGATGACAGGGGAACATTTCAAGCAATGTTTTTAAAAAAACATTCGGAAATGATACTAATATTTTGGAAGATACATCAAATAATCGTTTGAATTGCAGTGAGGATATTGTTTGAAAAATAAACAGCCACATAAAAAAATAAGTAGTGATAGATGGTTGATCGCAAATGTAAATGAAATATTATTGAGTTAATTCATATGAACTCCACCTAACAGAAAATACGATTTCAATGTTGAACGAACTTCAATGGGCAGTATGGAATGGTATTGGAAAAAAAAGAATTTCATAAGGAAAAAGATAAATTATGATGCTTGGTTTAATGAGGAAAGAGAGAAATACATTTTGATGATGTCAACAAATTCTGAAAAAAAAACTGGAGTATTCAGCGATAATTAGTATGATGGCAAACGTTTGGGGATAAAGAGTAATACTTGTTTAGGTAGGATGAAAAATAAATAGGTAAATGCATTAAATGTTCATGTTGAACGGTACCTAGAGTACTTTTGAGGTCAAATACCTTAAATAATTGTGGAACCGTCCAAATCCTACCTTGATTAAGTCTTGACAAAAAATACGCTTTGGTTCATTCTATGTCTAAATTAATAGCTGTATGATAATTTTTTGTGCATTATTATAAATTGTAATTTATTTATTTTATATTTCTCTCCTGAGAGGCACAAAAACATTATCACCAACGAAAGGAGTAAATCACATAACCATTGGAATGAATATGAAATCCAAATTATTTTTGCAGTTATATAAATTTAGATAATGTTGATAATAGACGTAAACTATTCTAAAATACTAATAGGGTTAATTCTCATCTAACTATGTGCAGCCTTCAATTTTATTCTATTTTTCGAATATTGAAAAGTTAATAATGCATTGGAGGACGAGATGCACGTGGTTCTGATGACTGAGCGTTGGACAAGTGATCAGAGGGTCCGCGTTCGATATCGGGGCACACCTCTAGGCAACGTTTTCTTCATTCAAGGCACTTTTTTTTCGGGTACCAGAACTACATGGGGCTTAGAGGTAGGCTTTAAAAGAAGAGGAGCTGGCTCCCTTGCCCTGACGTGCGAATTTAACTCACTGTTCAGCTTAGTACACATACTAGACTACGTATTACGTTGACCTTAAATTTAGCCAAATGCCCCGATTATTTGGCCAAGAGATAGCGTCAGCGGGCAGTTGCACCTGCCAAAGGAGAAATACACAACACACAAGAGGAAAAACAGTAGGTAAGCATTCATACGATATCATAAAGGATAGGAACAGTGCGATTCGTGGCACGAATAGCCAAAAGAAAAAGATGAGCCACATTGGCCAAATAACACATTCAAACACGTGAAGAAATAACGCGTGAGTGTTCTTTTTATATGTTCTTATATTGTTTGTTATTGTCAAAGTTTTAGTTATATATATTTATGTAACTTTGACAGCATCGCTTACTGAACCGAGCTTCGGGTTGGTTACTGTGTGTTTGGTTTCCTATGGAGGCAGGAAAAATGGATGAAAGGCGTATTGAGCGGTAGTGGAATGTTGAAGAGGGTAATAGAGGGGAGAATGTTGGGCAAGCGTGGTAAGGGTAGGAAGAGGATAGGGATGTTGGACGGGATGAAGGGAGGAAAGAAGTACACCGAGATGAAGAGGGACCTGATATAGATTAGTTTGCTAGGTGGGGAGTCACAAAATGTTTATTTGATAGTTGTGTCCATCTTAAAACCTACCTTGACCGGTAGATTACCTAATAATATATATATATATAGAATAATCATACGTTATTTCTTAATAATTTCGACAGAATTCAGTTCCATCTTCATCAGAAAATACAGTAGTACAGGTATCCCGGATAAGGAAATATTTTTATATTCGTGATCTGCTCAAAAACCGCCTTCCCCACATGTCCTGTGTTCGCCTTTTATGTGTTTTCCTATCCCCTTTCCTTATACCTATTTCTGTTTGAATGAATATTTGTGCGCCGTATGGCGGGATTTTCAAGTTTGAATATATATATATATATATATAGTCTTTATCCACGTTTCCCTTTCCCTTATTCTCGAAGAGCGTTGTTCTTGCGGTGCTTTGGCAAAGGGATAACTTTTCAAGGGTTTAATATGCCTCTAATACTCTACCATTTGCGACTCCTACGTCTTGCAGTCGGGTGGTGCTTCGTCTTTACCCCTCCGTACCGTTTAATCTCTCGCTCCGTGGTTTCTCTACACTCCCTTCTTCCACATGTCCACCCTCCCCTCACCAACCCCTCACCGCCACCCTCCAACTGCGGCGCATCCATAAGAATCGTGCCCCAGTAGCAAGGTCATTGCGGGTGGCCTACTTTGGGTCTCCCTTCATTTCCCGTCCTTAAACTATGCACGGGAAATCCTAACATCTTAAGATGTTGCCGGGTGCATCCCACGAATTGGAATTAGTGCCCCGGTCTTCGCTTTGCATGCAAGCCGGGAGCGGGTCATCTCCCTCCCATCGCTCATCGCGTCACTTCGTGTTTTCCGCATCATGGAGTATTTTGGAGTGTTTTGAATTTGCATCTGTGTAAAATATTTTTTATTCTATTGTGTTATGACATAAATTATTTTACAGAATGATGCATATTTAACACATTGATACAAAGGGCAATATAGACAAAGGTACAGTCAGGTGACAACATTTCACTTACACGAATTATTTTTTATTTTCCAATTGCACGACATTGGTGGTCCGTGCCAGAAGGATTTACATCATTATCAAATGAATATGTATATCTATTATCCCAGAGTATATGCATTACGTAACGAAGTAGAGCTGGTTGACTTCTTTTTCTAATAGCTTTTATACCTTTGAATAGAGTATACAGGCCTCACTCAACGACAGCCCGCAGGCGACTGAGGTTGGTGTCGGTCTATAGCTAAGAGCCCCCTCCATATTACCCTGACATGCAGACCCCCCTCCACCGCTCCGTTCGCGCCAGAGAAAATCAGTCCTACCACTTTTGGGTGCGACCCTGTATGTTACCCTGTTGTGTCACAAAATGGTGAAACAGTTGACGTGGAAATGGGAAGTGAAAATTAATTTGATGAATACATTTTGATTCGCCTTTACAATCAAACAATTCGACGAAGTAACGGCCAAATTAGTTTTAAAGCCAATAATATGGCTTAAATCATCGTATAATTATTTTTAAAGAACTGCGTATCATTAACGAAGTCAACTGCTTATTGACAATGTCTAAAATGGAGTCATGCGGTAATATGAATTGAATGAAACAAGTTCAAAGTGTGAAAATCATTCGCCTTGACTAAGATTTGAATCCAGATATCCGATATATAACCCAGATCCCTCGATATCCGGTCGAGTGCTTTAGCCAATCAAGCTAACGAGGCGAGTTCTTACATTTTATGTATGTTATTTCGTCATCGTTATTGTCTTGTACCTTTTAATACTTAAGAATTTCAGACTAGTTTAATTAGCGAAAGAATTCGGACATAGCCGGATATCGAGGCATGTGTTCGAGCCCCGGTCAAGGAGAATGATTTTTTCATAATCACATTGAAAATATGTTCTGGTGTGCCACTTGACTTTACCTAAATGTTATAATTAACACACACACAGTTGAAATTTCGAATAGAAATAAATTTATACTGTATTCAATTGTTTCAGGCACAACTTTGTGGAAGCTCATGTTCATTAAATTCAGAACACAATGCATACATCCACTGTTCTTTATTCTCGTACAACTAGTCTCAACGCCTACGCGTCATCATCAGATACGTTGAGAAAAAATAACAGTGGAAATATACAGTGTGTTCTTTATTTAATAAATTTATACTATTTATAAATCGTTTTTCAACCCTAACTCTGCGATCAGATGAAATGAGAAAAATGTAATAATTGTATTTGAAGGAATAGTAGCTTATTGAAGGCCGTGATGAATAAAACAGACTGTATCAGAAGGAAAGGTGTAAAATCCAGGAAATAACTAATTTGAGGGAACAACTAAATATAAAAAATAATAAAATGATAAGCGGTTTGAATGGCAACCCGAGAGAACGCGGTGGACTTTAAGGTCGCTACGCACTATCCCACGTCGTTGGGCCCCCACTGAAACTAATATACTATAGTTTATGTTCCACATCCGGTTGTATGAGTACATATGAAGTGTAGAGTTTTGCCTCGCATTCGTGTATTACATATTCTTCCTGTAAAAAAAACTATTGGAAAAGGAAAACATTTAAAAAATCATTTCAATGTTATGAATGAGCCTACCGTGAATTACCAGCACATGTTTACCAAACCTTGCCTAAGTCTTAGGTAATCTCGTCAATTTAATCTTACGTGGCCCAGTAATCTCCTTGTTTCGTTTGTCTAATTGGTTTCCAACTCCTCTTGACTTTCAATAGGGTATATACCGACTTTTTGATTTTTTGCCGATTGCAAAACCATGCACGATATAACTTTTATGACTATGAGACGGAACTACAAGCTTGCATTTATGGAAGACAATGGACCTCCACATAAAGGCGAAGTATTCTCGATGTACCGTCTGACATTCCCTGCATTGAAAATCAAATTTCATGCTAGAAAGCTATTTAGGGCAAGTTGATTTTAACATAGTCCATTTGACTCTGCATTTCAGCCGGGTACCATAATGTTTTCTGCCCCTCTTAATTAATTATGTTATAATCTTTTTATAATTAAGAATTAGGATAGAGTCTGAGGCGTAAAGTTGCTTGAAAGTCCAGATTTAAAAGAAAATGTGATTAAAAAAGGCTTTATTATCAAAGCATGAGCTTCTGTTTTAACATAATGTGCTGAGCGCGAATACTTTGAGTAAGTGTCATGTGAGTAAAGTTGTACAGAAATGCGTCACTTTTATTGCGTGAAACGGGGTTCAGAAAAATAACTGGTATCTCTTTCCGTATGTTGATCAAAACACTGGAATGCAACATTTTAATAACTCTTATAAAGGATTGTAGACACAGATTGTAATGTATTTATCTGAAAAAGAGATAGTGTTAATAATTAAAAATAATAATATCAACTGCTAACGTTTTCAAGAATTTATTTTACGGACACAACTCCTTCCCATTTTTACGAAAGCCCATATTTTATCACAAAAAAATAAATAAAACTTTGAGAACTTTTTTCTCTACAATAATTCTCTCCGAGAGTATCATTTAGGCGAAATGTTTGTTGAATACCTCGGACGATACGAGATGATATTACACTCATGGTCGCGTCCAGGCGACATGAGAATGCACGAGTTATTACTTCGCCTTCTTTGACTTTTAAATTACCAGCACTGCAAGTGATGTCGGATTAATCGAGCACCAGACCTTGCAATAGATTACCATGGCCGGTTATAAAACCCATAGTGCTTGGTGGCGTGTGTCAAGGGTACATGCATATTGGGGGAGGTCTCTGGGGACACTCCTACGTAAATACGTTATCCTTGAGCAAATGGACTACGAGCTAGCCGCTAAATTGAATGTACAAATTTTGAACTCGATAAAAAAATTATACTTTTGCAGGCAGGGAAATTGAGAAGTCCAATGGCTCAAGACCCCGGGGCCTGAGACGCTAACTGAACTATGAGCGCGTATTAGTTTCAGCTTGTAGTCCTTCGTTTAATTCAACTTCCATTCGAGTGAATTGGAATAGAATCAGCAATCGGGGACTCTTCCGACGCTGATGAATGGTGCATAACATTTTTTTAAAAATTGAATATGAGTCCTGAATTGCTCACTACACGTGCGTAATATCCTTTCGCGTAAATCTGGCCGATGAAGTCAGGCAAGAAGGTGGAAGTTTTTGTAGGGGAGGATGAATATCAATGTAGGAGAGGGGGTGAGTTTGAGGGAAGCCTGATAAGATAGACGTCCTCCGTATTGACTGATTTAAATTCAGACGATTCCAAGTTGAACCTGATTCCCACTGTGAAAAGTGAACATCGGAGGCACATAAGCAGACTCATATAAACACGCCATATATTCCCATTCTCACTATGGTATTTCTCATCCAGTTTTATATTTTCCGATGAGGATCACATCCTCTACCCAGTTGGCTACTGAAAGTTGATCCGTTTTAAGTTTAAAGGTTTAGTGATAATTCGTTACCACCTATAAAATCCAGTGTTTCTTAAGTTTAATCTAAATCAAAGAGGAATTCGGTGTTTTCAACCAAAACTCTTTATATTTGTTATCTTTTTACCTGCCAAACCATGATTATTTTAAGAATCACCTAATGGATTTCGATTAAGCAATTTCGCAATTCCCTTTTCTGAATTCATGGGCGAACTCAGCGTAACAGTTCAACACTCTTCCCTCCAAAAATTTTAATTGCAAGGATATGCATCTGAACGACTATATTGCTGGCGAACTCAAAAACAAAATCGTATTTTGATCGATGAAACGCTTTTCAAAAATAATTTTACTTAAAAAGAATAAATTTGCCATGTCCTAAAATTTAATTACGTAAATGAGGTTTACGACTTTACGATTTAGTAAGAGGGTATTATTTGACGTGCTTTTCCGAGTCACTAATTCAGAAAAAAAAAATATATATATATATATATACTTCTTAAAAAGTTATTTTTTCCTACTTAGAACCTTAAGTAAAAAACGAATGTCAATTGTTTAAAATAGTTAGGTACATCATTTTCAAGCGAGTCATGACTTAATATTGCTAGAAAATTACGTAGTAGATCAAATATTTTAGTCTTTAAAACGATATCATGCGGTAAACTGCAAGCGTTTATTTATCACGCTCGCCGTAACGTTCAATTGCACCTCAGATGTTGATTATGGTTCCAAAGGAAGGGTGACGAAAACATGATTTAAACTTTTTAGCGTAAAAAAATACGATGTCGATAACGACTAAAAATAACACAACCTCATGTGGAGAAATAAAATTGAGATAAGTCTACATGGAAATGAAATCCAAAATATATATAATTCTCTTTTTATTGTATCATTGACGCACTGGGGCTAATAATCCCTAACTTTTTCCTCTTTTGCAATATCTCCCCATTCTCAAAACGGCACTTAAACTAAATTTCAGCTCTCGATTTCTTATCATTCCATTTGCAGCTCCAGAGGAATAGATAATTTGATCATCTCCAATTTTTGTGATGATATGCTTTTGGGTAAAACAGATACCTGGGAAAACTTGAAGTGTCTTTTTCCGCCTAATGATTGGTTATTTTATTTTTTCTATGTCTTTCACTCATACCCATTAAAGTGATGGCACAGGCAAATTTTATTCTATCACAATGACATCTTGTTGCTTAAAACTAATCCCTTTGATTTGGAATTTACATTAAAATCTACGTGTGTTTTTTGGAACTTGTCGAAATTTAGATAGTATCATATTTAAAAACGGGCAAAGGTAAAGGGATTAAAATATATGAGTATTAAATAAAATGTTAAGTGCACTGTGATTGTGATGCCACACAGGAAAGTTATGATGGCACGTTTTTCTATTGAGTTATTCAATGAAATAATTTAATTTATACTTGAAATGGCATTCGTCACAAATAAAATAAAGTGACATATTTGTTTAAACTCAAAATTTGTTTATCAAAATTTGACCTTAAAATCTGTATCTGTCTACCCTCGTTTTTCCCGTGGAAAACTTGTAATTTTTATTTAACCTCATAATATATGTGCAAATGTGATTATTTATGGTGTTTAATTTCTAAAGGAAGAAGTTAAATTTTCAGTCAGATGAACTTCATTGCTAGGTTTAAATTTTTTAGGGAAATTTTAAACGTGTCATTTTTCAGGAAATTCCTTTAAATTAAATTTTCCTTTTTAGTCCATATTTGTCAATATATAGTCAGTAGTATATAGTCAATACAGTACATGAAAATGTCTACATATTTTTTCTTATTAGGAATGGACAAAAGATCTTTTCCCTAAATTTATGTAGTTGTTTTTAATTCCTCTATTACCGGTGAGTTTGCTGAATAATAAAGACGACGTGGCTAATAATTTAATCAATGGTTTATATTCCGGGAGTGGCTTGCCAACCTTGGTAGATGATACTTCAGGATACATATTCGTAGCGGAACGTAGTAACCACCTCTTTTAAATTCATTAAAGTTTCTATGTTATTCCAATAAATAACATGATATTTCCTCACATTTTAGAAGCCTTTGGCACGAATAACATGTGAGTATTGTATCTATATATCAGTAAAAATGGGGTTTTCAGCAAAGGAAAGATGAAAAAAACATCCGAGATTCACTAAGATATTAAGTGTAAAATCTATTGATAAGCTTTAGCGTAATCTCAATCTCTCAGTGGATGATATGCCACAAAGAGAATATATGGAAAGTGAACTTAACTACCTACGAACTTAAGATGGATAATACTCTTATGTTCGTAAATTATAACAGATAGTTCCTAAGAAAATGCATTTTATTAGCTCTTAAGGAAAAATATCCTACTGAACAAAAAAAATTACTTAACTTAAAAGGGAATTTTTCATCGGAATAAAATCTCAGTTTGCGAATGGAACCCAAAGAATATCCAAAATAAGCCCAGATTTCTTAGCTTAATTATGTTCAAGATAAAAGAGCTTCAACACGTGGCAAGAGAAAAGAGAATTTAAGAGTGCACCTAACTGGAAAGGGAATATAAAATGAGGGAGGTATGCACCAATCCTGGGACTAGGTTATATTATGACGTCGGCGAATAAACTGATGTCAGGTTTAATTGCTCAGCCGTCAGATTGTGCTGTAAGCATGTATCGTTCATTAGAGATGAATATTTTATAGATAAAGGTCAGTAGGTGCTATGCGCTATGGACGTCAAGGTACGTAGGATACAAGGTACGTAGCACCAGAGATATATTGTACTAGGGACTTAAACTGGATTTCTACCAGATTCAAATTTTTACAGTACTCTCAAAGTTACTTGTGACAGGTATATAAATCCTGGGATATAAAACCCAGGGAACCAAACTAAAGTTTATTGGTTCAAGAAGTGAGCTCTAGCAAAGGTGGGGTCCGAATTAAACACTCCCAATAAAGATAAAAAATTTGTCAAAGGCAAGGTTATGACACTCAGAGAATCGCAACTAGTTTCCCCATCTGAATGGCAAAAAAATGAGATCACTGGATTCCTTTTATAATTTTATTTTCGACACGCTGACACACGCCAACTTAATAACGGGGAAAATGACTCATGTTGTCGTACGCCCACCTCAAGGAGATTAGATACAAGTCATTAAGTTTTATTCATAAAATGCTTAGGAATAACAAGCATACTTTCGTTTTTTTTAATATATAACCCCCTGATAAATTTCCCGGAATTCGCGTGCTAAAATTACTCCTCCATTTATACAAAAGTTGAGCGACCTTTGTGAAATGGTATACTCTTCACAAGAGATTTATGACGGAGAAGACCTTCCAATTTTTAAAAAGGTGGAGGAGACTTCATGCACATAAAAAGGGCAGTGATGAAAGAGGGAAATTTTTTGAGAGACCGTAAAGCAGGGGCTCTTGAGATGAGTGTACACCTCGTGGAAGAGATGGCGCGCAAATAAAGAGATTTCTTAGAGTTGGTCTTTACCATCTTACCCATATATGTAGGGATGGTTTTCACGCATTTACCACATGTAAATTTTGGAGTATCTGTTGTTGAAACGAAAAATTAATATAACCAGTAGCCATAACCCACAAGCTGAATTACCGTCGAGTATTTACATCCAAACATTTATTTATCCACCTTATTAAGGAATACTTGTATTTGCTCTCATTTCAGTGAGTTTTAGTCCAGTTTTGATTGCAAACTCTCCAAAAGACGGGTGAAATAGACTTTAACTTACTGTTAACACTAATCGGCATCTCTGAATAATATGAGGGTTTAGAAAATACAATATATATTTAAATAATTTGAGAAGAGTCATGTTCGAGGATTTTATTAATTTCTAGTTTCGGAAAAGAAATACTTAGTTATTCCTCACACACTCGAATTTAAAAGATGTTGTTACAACGTTCCGCTATGAATATGTATTCTAAAGTATTATCTTATTTGTTTTATTATTATTAAGCTTACTTTATTTCTCTTGGATTTGTTGAAATTCTCATCGGTAGGCATTTTCTTAATGACTCGTTGTAATTCAATTTTTAATGTTTATTTTTTACCCGGAAAATTCTGACTTTCGCAATTTACATTATTAGTGTAAATTTATGCGAAAAGACGGAGACGGTCTTTCTAACCAATTAATTAATTGTCATTAGCATTTCGTAGTTTTGTATGAAAAGTATCAGGAAACCTTTCGGAAAACTAGATTTATTTAGGGTGCTGCCACAGTACCTCAAATTTCTTCAAAGTACATCCCTTGAGCGTCGACACATTTGCCAACGAATTTTCGACGACCCTGGTAGGCGGATTCCTTAAGGCCCTTTAAGGGTACGCGTGCAAGCTTCCTTGACGACACTTGTCGCAAGGTGGGGTCCCAGAGTGGTGTCTTTTGATGAAAGATTTCACTTTTGGGAATAATTAATAGTCTGCTGGTGCCAAGTCGAGACTGTTAGGGGGTTGGGTAATCGTCGCGATGCCGTATCAGAGGGTCTTTGCAAACAGACACTCGGCTCTGCTTATGGTCATCCGTCAAGACCTTTGGGATGAGTTTAGCGCATATCTTTCGCATCGCCAAATTTAAATTGATGAACATTAGTCATGTCAATCAATACCAATACAATCTGCGACTATGCGTATACTTAACCGACGGTCTAAATTTAGCACTTCACGTACACGTCAGCAAAAAACTGTTACCGACACTTTTAATTCAAACCTTCTATGCTTGATATTATTGTCAAATGTCATTATGAATATATATATTACATTATAAATGAAATTGTAAATGAAATATAAATGAAATCCTGTAAGTTTATTTGAAGTTTTCGTTCAGTAAAGTATGCAAACAATGATAGAGAGAACTGACTTTTTTTAATTAATGGTAGAATTTTTGTGTATCTAAAATTAAAAAAGAAAAATTCGATACTCTACAGAACTCAGTTTTAGATACTAATTTCAGTTTATTCATCACAGCATAGACCAGCGTATATTAAAATTTTATGCAAATCCTACTTCCAACTACAAGAGACCCGTTTTTTGCTACAAATGCAATTTGCAGGTCCTCCAAGTTTATTCCTAAAGAACATTCTGATGGAAATATATGCAAGGTAACTACCAAGTTTTTTCAATAAATGTATTAGAATCCTTTGCGTTATATTTACAATTATTTCTGAGGCGTCTTAAATTGACTTGTGCTAGTTGGGACAAACTTGTTGCTTTAGTTAATGAATTCCAACCATTAAATTCTTTATAGCTGAATTTCTTATTCTTAATTCTCCTTTCTGTGATTATTGGAGATTTTAGTAAACACCATTTTGGTCTCTCGAGTGATTAAGAGAAAAGACTGAGATATCTCTCTCCCGTGGTAGAGAGGGGGTGTTTCTTAAACAAGAGACGAATGACGTAGAAATCGAGTATCTCCCAGGATAAGAAGTCCCCTTCTATCACCGCTAACGGCCTCTTTCGAAGGTGCATCAGCGGATAGAAGTTATGGCTCTTGGATGGGAAACTACTCATAAAGGCGGATGGGCCTTGCAAGGCCGAAGTCATACGATATGGAGTCTAACGTATAGGATTAGAGGAAATCATGGCATTCCAAATCCTCGTGGTATCTCTATTCCCACCGGAATGTCCTTTAAAATTGCGGAGTTAAAATATATACCCCCATTCAGATGTGGGCATACTTTAACTCCGAGTGGAAACTTTCCCAGGAAATCTGTGCGATGTGACAGACAAGGGGATGAAGACCAAAAGGAAAACCCTTGAAATAAGAATTGGAGCATGAAAACAATGAATAAAAAAGGTACATTTCAAATTATGAAGGGAGAAATGAAAAGACACAACATCTGTTTTTTAGAATTAAGTCATGTGCCATTGGATGGAGGAGGGGAATTAAAATCTTAAATTGATGACAAATTTCATTCATCGAAAAAATTATTCATTCCTTTATAGTTTCTCCTTGTGAACACTTATTTCTATATCCATTGACCCACCCTTGACACATATGGATAAAAGTTATGACGAGTCATGGTTCCTGATTCTGAAACCATTGGGAAATGGAATACTAGTATACGGGCGACAAGACCTGCCTTTCCTAGAAAACCAGCTGGGCGACCTAAAAGTGTGCGGACACCTGAAAATATCGTGGCAGTGAGAGCGTCCATTGAACAGTCTCCGGCCCTGAGCGGAAACATGCTGCTGCTCTTGAAATATCGCCCAGAACGGTAAAGCAAATTTTACAATCTGACCTTCACTTACACTTTTACAAGATGATAGTTGCTCAAGAATTGGGTTCAGAAGACTGGGTGAAATGTACGAATGCGTGAAATGCAACCTTAACCTCTGTACAACCCGGCGGCTTATACCGCCCGTCGATTACGCAAAATTCTGCAAAAACAATTTCCCGGCCGCCTGAACTCATTACGATGGGATGTTCCATGGCCCCCTCGGGCCCTTGTTATTCTTTTCTTAGGTGATACCGCAAGATATGCTGAGAAGAGTTTTCGAAAACATTTTTGAAAGACTCAACATGTGAATCGCTTATCAAGGTCCGTCGGCTGGATGAAATCAATTTCAAAATCTAATGAAAAAATTGCATTCAATGTTTTTTTTCAGAAATAGAAACGTATTTTAATTATATTGGTTGATTATTTTTCATTTCACCCGTCATAACATAGAGTTCATTCTTAACCACCCTGTACTTTAGTACCCATTGAAAATATCGCCCTAAGAAACCAGTCAGTTTAGTAACAATGAAAATGGTTGTCAATAGCTAATCTATCGGCTGACTAAGCATGAAAAATAATTAAGATAAGATGATATTTTAATTGCATATATGTATATATATATATATATATATATATATATATATATATATATATATATATATATTAAGCTGAATATTAAAATAGGCGGGGAAAAAATAGAGTAGGTAGAACAGTTTACATATCTCGGAAGTGTTTTGGACCAACACGGTCAAAGTGGTAGGGACGTAAGGAGAAGAATTGCGCTAGGCAAGGAGGCTTTCTCAAGGAGGAGGGAGTTGATGACGGGGACGTTGAGTAGGGATGTTAAGACAAGACTCGTAAAAACTCTGATATGGAGCGTAGCTATGTACGGCGCGGAAACGTGGTCGCTGAAGCAGGAGGATAGACGTAGATTGGAGGTTTTTGAACTGTGGGTGTGGAGAAGAATGGAGAAGGTGAAATGGACCGAAAGGAAAACAAATGAGGAAGTACTAGAAATGGTGGGGGAGGAGAGGGATTTGTTGAGAGAAATCCTATGGAGGAAGGAAAAATGGATGAAAGGCGTATTGAGCGGTAGTGGAATGTTGAAGAGGGTAATAGAGGGGAGAATGTTGGGCAAGCGAGGTAAGGGTAGGAACAGGATAGGGATGTTGGACGGGATGAAGGGAGGAAAGAAGTACACCGAGATGAAGAGGGACCTGATATAGATTAGTTTGCAAGGTGGGGAGTCACAAAATGTTTATTTTATAGTTGTGTCCATCCAAAAACCTACCTTAACCGGTAGATTACCTAATTATATATATATATGTATATATATATATATATATATATATATATATATATATATATATAAAACTTAGACAGCAACACACAGCACGAGAACACATAAAAAGAACACTCACAATAATATCTTGATAATTACGACGGACTCGAACTCCATCTTCTTCTGAAGATAAGATAGACTCCTAGAGGAGTCCTATCTTATCTTAAGACTCCATATTATTGTGAGTGTTCTTTTTATGTGTTCTCGTGCTGTGTGTTGCTGTCTAAGTTTTTTATTCAACACTTCCGTGTTACTTCGAAGAAATCATCTATATATATATATATATATATATATATATATATATATATATATATATCACAATGGGATCATTCTTTGGTGTTGATCAATAATTGTAACGTGCAACTCTTCAGTAAATTGTTCTTTTGGTTCAACTCTAATGGTCTTTCTATTTCTACCCTCTGGTCTTCGTTGTAATGTCGGTTTTTCATTTTTAAAACCTTCTCACGCAATTGAAGCAAACGATCTGTGCTGATGACGACCTTTTACTGATTTTAAAACAGATATTTCAATAAATAGTCACAAAAATAGCTTACCTTGTGTTCATCATCATCGTATTTCTGTTAGATTAATTTTAAAGATATGGCTTCAATGTTTTCTGTTTTCAACGATATACTATATTTTTGGGTCTCATTATATGCTTCAATATGAAAAGCAAGGTAAATATACACCCTAATTATTTTAAATTTCAGATACTCCAAATTTCCAATGAGACCTTGTTCTTCAAAAATGTTTTGCTAAAGATAGTTGAGGAAGCAGAGATGACCAAATGTCGCCATGCAAATCCAGGGAACCAAATATGTTTTGTATAAATATGGCTACATTTAGAAAGGTCAACTGTAGATCACCTCTTTATTTCGACGTTATCTTCACGATTATCATGTTGTCTATTGTATTTCAGTAAGCACTCGTCTGAGAAATTATATCAATTTTAGTATGAAATAAGTTCTATCGTACCGAGACGAATTGATTTCTGTATCGGTCCCATCAATTCTTCCATTCGATTTCTTGTGATCCAATAAAGGGTGTTTTTTTATTTCTTTGACTCGTTGCACCTCTTGACTTCTCCTTTTTTCACAGAAGATCCCTCCACCGACGCTAGTCGCCCGTTCGATACTAGAGAGGGGCGTGGCATCACTGAAGCTTCACCGACTCTACAGCCTCCGAAAACCGTCCTGGGAGGCTGGGGACTGTCCCGAGTCATCCCGCGTCAGAGCCGCAACCATCACATCCGCCCATTGGCCGACCCTGCAGATGTAACGGGGAGCGGGCGGGTCATCCGGAGGGGCAGGAGACGGCGGAGGAGGGGGCCGCACGCCACGATGCGGATGACGTCCCCACCACCCTCGGGGATGGGGGTCGCCGGAAGGGCCGGGAGGGGTCCGTTCGCCGTGGGGTGGTAGGAACCTTCTTCGGCTTCGAATCCCCTAGAAGATCCGGCGATAGCCTAGGAGGCAAACTCGACCGGCCTTCCCTTACGCACACGGCCGGAATTCCGATCCTCACGTGTATGAGACAACGGGGACAATAGAATAACCTCTGTGTGCCCCACCACGAAGGATTCCCACCCACTTAGAACCAACCACGCGTCACCTTTACTGCTACGGGGGGCGAAAACGTTTGCAAGATTCCATCGCTAGGATCACCTCCACACCTTCCCCTGTTCCATAATCCCGGTCAATTTGTTTCGTTTCCTCACCGAACCTAATTTATCTCGCCTCCGATTTTTCTGGCATTCTTCCACGTCCCCTACTTGCCACCCCTCCTTTCTTTTCCCTCCCTCCCGTAACACGGCATCCGATTTCACGAGAAAAAATTCTCGTGTGACATCGATGACCCCAATCTCACTCCTTCCTCACTTCTCCAAAACTCTATAATAGATCTGACGCCAGGGTAAAGTTCTTATTCCGCCAATTTACCCTACAGACAAAGTTTAACCACGTGAAAAGTATACTTCTTCTTTTTGGCTTTTTTCTTTTGCTCCTGAAACCATCTCAACCTATCTACACGAGCAAGGAACAAAAAAGTGAGGATATATGATAAAATCATAATCACAAAGATTGCTAAGGACGTAAGTTTCAAGTCCAAAGTAGGTGGTAAACCGTTTAAAAGCCCCTTATTATGTTTCAACAGTAAATATATTTTCCTCTACGATTTATTATATCCCTAGCTTTTCGAATACATTTGCTAATAGAAATAATTGGATTCATTCTTCTTGATTTTAAATCGTATTGAAATTATTTTTACGATAACAATATTTATATTTTCTCGTCTGTCAAAAAAAATACAATATTTATTTATCAACGATTGGTGCCAAAAATAAAAGATAGGACCCTTCACTTAAAGATCGTTATAAAATATTTTTGAATAGTTATATTAAGATAAAATGAACTTTATTTTTTTTCAAATACTTTTAATTTTCATATAAAATACTTTATCCTGCTCCCACAAAAAATTCTCCGTGTATTATAGCAATTGAATGCGGTGTTATAAGGCTAGGCTAACCGACTAAATTAAGTATGATTTTTCGTTTTTGTTAGAAAAAAATAAGTTCAGCGTGAATAACATATACTATTTTCATTTATTACTTGTTTAGGTGCGAATATAATTTATTTTTATGTAATTATGATCCTCTGATTAAATTATTAGCACAGTTTTTGCCTGCAAAGAATTCAGTGTCACTAATAAATCTCAAATTAATAGTTTTATTTCGAATTGTGAAACAGGAAATTATAAATTCAGGAATAATAATAAATTATTTTTTTACGCTTTCATTCAATTGAAGTACTATTAAAATTACATCAATAAATTTTTATTTTTCGTCTTCGTTATTCCAATCTGTCATTTCTCGGAGTGCCGAACACTTGAGTCGTTGGTCCTTTTCGTCTTTCCTTACCTTCACCCTGTCCATTTACGACAGTTAACCCTTCACAACGCTGATAAAAGAGGAGAAATATAAAAGGTCTTTCGGTCCCGAGGGGACTCTTTTCCTCCACTGCCCTAGAGTTTAAACCTTTAACTTAAATAAAGCCTCTTCCGCATTCTCACCCCATCTCCCTTTATCTCTCCACCCTCGCCATCCCACCTTCTATTGGCTTGAGCCGGTGCCCCCAAAAAGGGAACAATATCCTCAGACCATCACACTTCCCGCCAACAGAAAAATACCTCATCACCCGTCTCGAGCTCCTTGTTGTTATCCCCACCTCCATTACATTCACCCCACTCCTGCACACTTTTCCTCTCACAGCACTCATCATTTCACCGGGGAAAGAATGAGTGGAGGAGCGGTGTGACTCACGACTTCCGTTCGCTCCCTCTGCCCAGTCTCCTCCAGCCGTCTCCACCGCGAGGAGTCACCCCCTGAAAGACGGAATCCTTATAGAAAAGGGGAGATATCTTTCTCACCCTCTCCGTGACCCCCATCTCCGGTCCCCGGAATTTCCGCGTGCTCTCACGCCCGTCTCGTGATTGGGGACGGAGGGAAAGAAGGGGTAGTGAAGGAAAGAAAAAAGTAAGAGATAGACGAACATCTTCGTTCCGAGTCTGCGTTCGCTGAGTGAGAGATGGCCGTCGCGTCGGCAGCCGTCCTGGGGGCCGCGGCCGGCACTGGCCTCGCCCTCGTAGTGGCCATGACCCTGCTCGTCTGCCGCTACTACTCTCGGAGGCATCACGGAAAGGACTGGTCCCGTTTGGACCGATTCGCCGGGGACGCCACGGTGCACCGCTCCTCCCGGCCCCGGCTGCTGGACGAGACGTCGTCGATATCCTCGGCGTCCACCTGGGGTAGCCGCAGCAGCCTGCGCAGTGGTAACGGGAAGAAGAGGGCGCCGTCTTTCGCCATTGCCACCCAGGTCAGTCTCGTTCGGCTTACCTTTTCGCAGGCTGGTGCTGAAATGTGCCTCGGGCATCAAGCAGGATAACAGTTGGATGGAGTGTTGGATGTTGAATATATGTTAAATTTTGGGTTTAATTGAGACTTAATGATATCACCACCGAATCCCCCGAAGGGCAAATTTGAATAATTTTATTTATTTAAATTACATTTTAAGAAATAAATATCCGGCCCTATTGGATATGATTAGCCATAGCGAATCGAGCTATAACAGGTATTTTTTAGTTTATCGCTTTTCTATTGTACCCTTTTTCCTTATTAGGAAAAATAATAGAGATCTCACGTCATTTTTTCCAGAAACTAGTTGCTTTTTTTTCAGTAGCTCATGAGCTAAAAATTAATATATGAATAAGAAATGATCTAGCTTAATTAATTCCTACATTGAAGGTAACGAAACAGTAACACACTACGGAATGTATTAAATATATCTTTAGGCACGATGCATTGTTTTGATAGAATTAATACTGAAATAGTAAAGATAAATTTTCCAACAAGTGCATTGATATAATTTCATAGAAAAACCCAATTTCCAAGGCAAAAAAAAATTAGTCTATTAAGGAAACGTATACCTAGAGCTATTTTATGACTTTTTAATGACACTTTATGCATTTTATATTAGAAAATCCCCATGAGGTTACCTTGCTGATGAACATTGAGGGATTAAAAGGGTATCAACAGTAGTAAATGGGTTGAATGGATGATTTAGAATTGGATTGTATCTTTTGCAGAAATATTATTATTAGCTGGAATTCGTGAGACATAAACGAAATGGAATTTTTAGTTTAAATTGGCCGAACCAATGTTCAGGAGGAATACCGCAATGGTCCGCCTAACCTTGTCACCGACGAACTGACGGATGGCTAGTTCTATGACATCATGAACATTTGTCCGTTCACACTTAAACTAACAAAAACACTGACGCAAAAAAGTGTCACACATCACATAGTCGATGCATAGCAGACATTTTCCAATGTATGTCAGCAGGTTTGAAGTAAACTGCTAGGAAAAACCTTTTCACTAAACGAATCACTTTCACAAACGTAGCTTACTTTCAGGACAGCCATTGTATGTGTGTGTGTGTTTGTATATATATATATATATATATATATATATATATATATATATATATATATATATATATATATATATATATATATATATACACATATAAAACCATAAACACAGTAATCAACCCGAAGGTCATTTTAGTAGGTGATGGTAGAGCTCACCCATGTACTAAGCCCGACGGCGTGTGAATATTCACACATCAGGGTAGGGGGGAAGTTCCTTTCCCTGTGCCGGTTATGGTTTACCAGGAAGATCTGGTACCCGAAAAATTAACTAGCTTGGGTGGAGCTGCAGGTATCCAAAGTGCCTTGCCCGGGACCCTCCGGTCAGCAGTCCAACGCTCCACCCACTAGATCACCGCGACCCGCATATATATATATATATATATATATTTTTACACATTGTTATCAGGAGGTACATCATTGGATAGACCGACAGATGGTTGCATAGTTTATCTCATCGGAAGAGGAGTCTCCGATCTCAAGTTGTAATTTATTGATATAGGCAAAGAAATTTTCTAGATTCCCCAATATTTATTAAGTGTCCATGATTCGTACAATTATAAATGAAGTAATAGTAGTATTAAGATAAATAAAGGGAAGAGTTAACCCCAGCCGACTCTTATAAATGTGCAAAGGATGGGTAAGGGAAATTAGAAAAGATATAAATTAACAGAAAATAATAAAATAATTAAAATAAACGATACTAAAAATAAATGAATTAAATGGGTCACGCTAATTAGAACCACAGTGTGTCGGGTGATTAAATCACAGATTATACTAATAAATGAAAATTAATCACGCACTATTATAACACTACGCGCTTTATTAGTATAACTTGTAATTTAATCACGAGACACACTGTGGTTCTAACCATTTGCGTGATCTATTTAATTTATTTATTTTTAGTATCTTTTATTACATGTATTTTATTATTTTCTGCTAATTTCCCTCGCCCATCCTTTGCCCATTTATAAGAGTACCGCTGGGGTTAACTCTTCCCTTTACTTTCATACGGCCGTAATTACCATTCGCCTTACACGTAGTACTAAGAGGAGGCAACCGACAGCTAAGGTAATTTGCGCCATTAGGGATTGGCAAGAAATAATGAAGGGTGGAAAGAAACCCGGTGTCGGCATTAGCCAACTGTTAACGAAAAGCGCCAAGGGGTTCGCAGCTTAGCGTCTTATCCTACAGACGGCGTTCTCACTCAAAGTGTCCTCCACTAAGCACCTCAAATAGGGATCGAGATACCACTGAAAAATATTCTACGCCGCCGGAATTAAAACCCGGTACCTCTGGGTGGGAAATAACATAGCCACCGCACCATCTCGATCCCCTTCATTAATGTCCAGTGCTTGCTAGTTTTTATATGATTTTTCGGAATACTCTCTTCCCGATATCTACATTGTCTCCCATTATGGTGACCTTCAATTAAGTTATCTGATTGAAGAAAGCTTGTCTAAGTTCAAAGTCTAAAGTTGTAGCTGAAACAAATTTAAACTAATTTTTACGGGTTTTCTAATATTCGCCTGTTTAATTACTGTTGCTAACTGCCCACAAGATTAATGCAACAGTCATTTAAATTAGAACACCCGAACATTAATCTTTGGTTAGGGAGATTGAAAAAATATGAAATTTATCTAAGTGTTTAGCTAATATTTGAAGAACTAAAACCTGAAATGCTTATAGTTTATCATTACTGAGGCTTGTAATAAAACATAAGAATAATTTACAATAAGGTTCCATGATTTAATATTAGAACATTAAGTAATGTTTGAAAATGAAATGTCTGAAACGCTCCTTGGAGGAGCAGGGACTTATAATTTTCCTAAATTACTGAGAGTCTATCAATCAAAAAATGATCCTTCGATACTTGTCATAAAAACTACTTGCAATCCAACAATAAGTCGATCATCTGAAAAGAATGGTTTATGCTCCCTGAATATTCAAAATTTTAAAATTTATCTCATCATTAAAGATCATTATTCTTACGACACAAATTAACCATGAAACCATTCAGTCAATTGAGTTTTAAAAAAATGATTCGGGACCAACCTGGAGAGTTCATCCTAGAATACGTGGATACTTGGACAAAAGGAATGTCATTAATATCGAATGCGGAAAGAAAATAAGAGTGAGAGAAAAGGTACGGAAATAAACACATTCACTACTGCAGAGTAAGCGTTCCCTTTTATTTCTCAATCGCAGTTTCCGAGGGAGATAGAGAGAGCGAAATATAACGGTTCAGGAGGGATAGACGGAGGTTTGCTTTGTAATGGAAATCGGCCAGGGCAACTGATATAAAAAATAAAGAGCCCGCTAACAAATGGATACGTCGGATTAAATTTTCGGCATCTCTTGGCGTGGGACATGCTAAAAATAGGATTCTTCGGGGCACTGAGCAAGAGGAGCATTTGAAAGTAAAAAATAAGAGCGGGGCCGTTCATTTGCATACACATTTCGGAAAATTGCTCCTGTTCTACTGGCGAATAAAGGGATGAGCTTAGGAACCCTGAAGAGCATCTATTTTTCCATTTTCTTGTATTAATTCATCATCATGAGTTACGGCTGTCTAATCCCTCTCTTGCCACGGTGCGTGGGGCTTATTCAATTCCCTTGACACCCCGAGATACATGTATATAATACGTACATATGAATATAGCTGACCCATTGTGGTAGCTATCTTTGGCAGCTACAAATAGCCCCTCATGATATTTTGCATGTTTTGAAGTAATTATACGTCTCGTTTTTTTTAAATTAACGTAGTTTGCTTTCATTCTGGAAACAATTAAAGAAAACGACAACAAGTTTTTTGTGTGAAAACGTATTCTCTCTTACTTTATTCCGCGAATTCATTGATTTTACCTTACTTCAAGGCGGTTTATGTGAAGCGAATGGTCTCGCTTTCAATTATAGTTGTTTATGATATGATGGGATTTTTTATTTTGCGATTTATTAAGTGTTATTTAAATTAAATAAATTATTTTCATGTCTTTAATTTGTTGGTAATAACCGTATGGAGTTACAGGGAATAAAAAGTTTTTTTTAATTGAAATCAATCAAGCTCTTGGATTTTTTTTAAAAACTGGGTTCTTTTTCTCTTCGTTGAGAGACATTTCGCAAGTTGTGTAAATAATGCAAGTATCAGGTCGTATATAGTACTACCAAATCACACCACATGAACGTAAGCAAATGATGAGTTCTGTAACAACTGCATTTGCCATTAGAAGACACGGTGAAATAAATCCTCAAGTACTTAAATTTTAAAGACGGGCCTATATGGTGGACGTGGGTTCAAATTCACGCTTTTTTCTAAATGTTCTTCCTCAGTTATGATTCATCATGTTTGTGCATCTTGGATCTAAATATCGGTTCTTTATCGCGATATTTCTTTTGGATATATTCTCGAACTAATGTAAAGGTAATAAAAAAGACATTGGGGCCAGGAGGAGGCCAGTGAACCTCGTGAACTGCTGGTCACTACCATTTTAGGGATGGTCACAGGTGTGTAATAGGAGGGAGAGATGCCAGGTGGTCTACTTCGAACTTTTTGAGGGATCTCTGCTAAACCCGCGATCTAGCCCGTCGATGGATTGGACTTAAAGGTAAAGGGACTCCATCTTGATTGAATTCTCTTCGGAAACAACGTTAAGTTAACGGTTTCAGCCCAGATAGAAAGCTTTCAAAGAAAACTCTAATGCTTGCTGTGCAGTGCCACTCCTGGATAATTCCTTAAGTCACCGCCGTAGCTCCAACGCGTGTACACTATTATTTCCCCACGAGGAATGGCATGAGTACAATTTCAATTCAGTTCTATTTATTCCTTTAACCGTTCTTCTAAATTTCTAACAATTTGTCGAGGTTTCTACTCCCTTTGAGCTATTTTCCTCTGCACGTTAGAAATGAAACGGTTATTACATTTGCAGTATTATTAGATTACTATTAGGAAAAATGACCTCTTTTTCCTGAATGTTTGATTATAATTTTAAACTTATATAGATGATTAAATCTGGATAATTATTAGTAATATAAAAAAATTTCATGAATATAGAGCAGTGACAAGAATTTGGCAATTGTGGATGAAAGGATTTGCATACAGCTTAATCACATAGAATGTAATGTATAGTTTTGGGTTAACTCTACGACATAATTTCCAATTGTAGCGTTATTTTTTAGGTAAGGTGATTTTATGTCCCAGAATATACATTTTGTTATGCTTACATGCATTAGTTTTATGACAAGAATAAAGCAATGAGAGCAGTAAATAGGAAATAATTAGAAAGCAATAAATTACAGAATAGATTATTACAAAAATAGGTGAGGGTAGGTAATGGAAGAACATAAACGTAGAATTGGGAATTTTAAACTAAAGAACTTTGCCTAGTATCCTGTAGCAAAAGAAACTATTAAACTCTTAAGTGAGTAATCTCTATTTAAGCCAGTTATGATTACTAGAAAATCACCTACGAGTATTTTATTTTAAAACACACAGGTGTGTGTGTTGAAACAATACATCCATGAAATATGTGGCCCAAGTCCAAGGAGTATGTTAATACCTTGGGGAAAATATTGTTGTTTTAAAAGTTGAAATACCTTTAAGAATCTGGTATATTTTTGGAGTAGAACCGGTAATATACGAACAAGTTTTCATTAGAACTCTATAAGTTATGATAAATAGTCCAATATATGTATCAAATTTACAATAGTTCCCAAATATTTCTTTGCAATGTCAGCTTCATCTGTTGTCAACGAATCAGCCACCGAGAAAAATATTCATACTTTTGTAATTTGCACGTGCTTAATTTTAGCTTTTATGCCAGTCTTTAGTTCATTTTGTTAGTCCTAATCACTTTTCATTTAACTTATTGAATGTTCTTGCATCATCTTTCTCCGAAGAAAAAATGCTGGCACAATTACGGAGAAAACATTAGTTTATTATTCCGTAAAATTTCATGTTGCAAGCTTTTTTTCTTGATACTTTCTGGCTTGATACTTTCGCAATGATCAGCTTAGGAAAAACTAGTTAGGTAGATGTATTGCAAATTACAGAGAAGATGCGTTTGTCCACCAGACGAATTTTGCCAAAAATGTAATATTTATGTATTGAAAAATTCCTTTCCTGTCCCCATTCGCGGTTCTCAAAGGACTAGATTCCCAAAAAATCACACAGCTTGACTGAAGGTGATGGTGTTTTCAGACATTCGGATTTGAGCCGGAGTCTCCCATTCAATCGTCCTAAGTCCATATCCAATGGGCTACCACGCTACTGTATTTTTAATTATAGACATATCCTATAGAAAAATTAGCAAGGCTTTCTTTAAGCTAAAGAGTCCCATGTTTGAGGTAATTACTCAGGATTTCTGTCATTTACAAGAAGGTACATGATATGTTGATAAATATTCAACATGCATTTCCGAGTTCATGCCGACACTTAACCTAAATTATCCAGGAAATCTAAACTAGCCTTAATCTACCTAAAGAACTATGTTTTTTGAACAATAGTCGAACACCAGTCTTAATTTACCCTGTAATATGGAAATGGCGAACTCATAAAAAATATTTTCTAAATGGCTTTTATTATATAGCCTTTGGCTTCTTCAAAAATGGCCGCGGCAAGGATACTTTTTTCCTGAATATATAAAACTTAGCAAGATTAAAAATTTTGAATTCAGTGAAAAATATAAAAAAGGTAACGATATTTATTTATACCTAAAAGTAAAAAATCAACCAAAATGTGTCATTGTTTCAAATATAAGTATATCTGAATATCTGTTACGAACTTGTGAATAATTTAGATGCTATTACTCAAACGCTTAAAAGATAGAATGAATTGTTTTTTACACAACCTGACTGATACAACATATTTATTTTCAATGACAAATTAATATTTTATTTAGCAAGACGCGTGAAAGGGGAAGAGAAGCAACATTTCTAGAAAATGAAGTTTCATTGGAAATGACGTATGAATTCACCACTCGATTTATGTACCACTTCGTTTATAAATTTCGTTACATGATTTCGTATTTTTTATGAGTGGATGCGTCGATGGGGGCGCCGACTAGGAAAGGGGGAAGGAACGAAGGCCAACATAATTCCGCCGCACGTGGTTTCCCTCTAGCGGAGGAACGAGGAACTCACAGCTCTTGATAGATCTTCAAATAAGACGTTCAATGCTTTCGTGAATTTGAACACTACGATTTCTTGGATTTCAATCGTCTTTGCCATGTCACTACATTCGTGAAATAATTTAAACCATCCATAAAATGTTAAATATATATAATTTATTAGTTGCATTAGCATTCACGATGCAGAAACCTTGTCCAAGAATGTCCAAGGCTTCAATAATATGTATTTTAGTTAAACGAAACTTTTTAAGCTTAATACTTTGTCCTTACCTGTAAACAGAGAAAGTGTTTTAATCACTGGGGCATTTTTTACAATATGTATATTCTTTAAAAGATGAAGTTATAAAAATGTGTTGGGCGAGGAGTGGAAGTTATTATAGAAACTCAGGAAACGGATGAAAATAAAAGTACGAATGTGATGGAAAGAAGTGGTTTTGAAAAGTGGAACAGAGGAAGGAGGGTAGACTCTTTAGGCAGAAATTTGGCAAACAGGGAAGCGAGTAAAACATTAATGTGAGGCATATAAAAGAATATTCTCACGATATTAAAAAAATACCCGTAAGGGAACCTCGACATGTCCTCCTTTAATAGTTTTAATAATTTGAATAAAATTAAGTCAAGTCATTCAACTCAAACTTATTTTCATTTCTTCCATTTAGCAATTTAGTCCTTGTTTTATTCATTAATTTATCATCTACATCTCTTTCCGGTATTTCAGCTTTTCTTGTCTCTATTTATAAATTATTAGTTGAAAACTTCAAAATGTAGTCCTTTTCTCTTGATTCACACTGCCACATTGTTTCTCTTTATATTATTGTCTTCTACTCGACACATTCTGTAAATGACTTTATTTAAAATTCATCTATTTACGCTACCACATTACTTCTTCCCCATTTATTTTTTAACCTTAATCCTTACAGCCTCCCTCATATATTTGGTCATTGTTTTCTTTAACTTCATTTCGTGCTGTTCATGTTTACAATATCTCTTAACTCAATTAAAAATATTCACTTTTTTGTTCTGCCTAAGAGCTTTGAACTTCCATACACAATGTATTTGATCCCTGGTTATTCATTTAGCTCTACCAATTGAATATGCACTTTTTATTTCCAGATTGGTCGTTTTATTTATTTCCACTGATTTTCCGCTACATTGTACGTGTATAATATAGCTTTACATATTCTATAAAAGGTTATCTACGACTCATTTCTATTGAAAAGGATATTGTGATATTTTCGTTTGTCTGATATTCCCTGACCATATTCTTAATTCTTTTCTTTGTATCGCTTGCTACTGAGGCCCACACAGAATTTGCATATGGTTCAATTTTTAAGTACGAACTATTGGATTTTTATATTATGTCACCTTGTTCTTGCTGGACATCTTTATTTCTACTACCTTAAAAGTAAAAAAATAGTATTCTAAAATGATATTGTATTCTCTCTGTTGTTTACCGTCTCGTGTATACCTTTCTGTGTGATAAATGGCAGCATTTAATTGAATATATACCCCAGAGTGTGTCTTATAGTATTTCTATTTGTAGTAGGACGTGATGATCGGCTACAACCTTGCTGTGTAGTATATGTAATAAGATGAAAAAGATTATTTTATTCGTTTGCGTGCATTGCAGAAGAGCGTAAAATTCAGTTACAGTACATAAATGAAGTTATAAGAGAAATGATATAGTAAAAATTCTTTTAAGTGTCACCTTTGGGATGAGTCACCCTCGGGATTTTGCTAGAGGCTCCGTTGACGCTGACATAATTTTAATCATAACTCTTAAAATGGCTATGAAATTTAAGTTTTATATTAAATTTATAAGTTCTAAAATACAAATCTAAACTCAGGTCATAATTTTAAAACATTCGGCAGTCATTGGATGTCGTAAAAGTGGAATAAAACTGTTTTGTAAATACTTGTCTCAGAAATTTAACATCAGAAAAAATAACACATGAGTAACTGGAAATCATAAAAATAAATAGGGGTGACTATGAGCTTAGAATTTTTCCCGGCCTCCTCCAGATATGATCGTTTCAAAATATGGGGAACATTTTAGAGGACAGGCACAGTATGCATAAGATTTCCACAATGTGTTATCCTGCGGGTTATGCACCACATATACGTTATTGTAATGCATGTTGCAGCAGTAAGGATATTCCATGAATAACTTATCAACATATGTCCAATTAATTCTCTGTTGTGAATAAATGTAGTCATTTGAATATTCCAGTGTGGCCAGATTTACCACCAATTTCATCCTCATTTAAGGAGTACGTCAAACTGCAGTAATCTAAGTTCACACTACACGTTTCACTGATGCAGCAATGCACTTTGGCAAGAATACAAATGATTCCTGCATAAAAAAAGGTGAAAGTGATATATAGTGACGTATAGTGTGTATGTAACGACCTAAGTGTGATTATGATCAATGAAAATATGCAATATAATGTTTAATTGTACCTACATATTTGTGAGGCTGAAAATTTGTATTTGAACGCTAACAATCCTTTCGTTATTGATAATTATTTTTTTCAATTTTTATAAGATTTTTATAAGGTATTATAGAGTCACTGCCCCGCACATTTAATAGGATTGATTAGGTAAAATATATTTTATGATTTTTGTTGGAAAATTTTCGCTGAGCTTGGATATAAAATTAATTTTCTAATTAAGGAATCGTTCACCACCATTTTGTTTGTATCCAAAGTTTTTACTGGGATTCATCGTATCCCTTAGTTCATTTGTTCTGCAAGATATCGCATCATGGTATACTAGCGTGTATTATGAAAACAATTTCCATGGAAACATAGAGTAGTTAGCGTCTAAATTTGCATTAATTTTCTGTAGGTTATTTTCCATTGAACAAGGAAGTACTTGGGCATAATTCTAAATGTTGTTATTATTCTCTGATCTGCCGACATAATTTGGGGTTTTTCCATTGTTGTGTTCGTCTAACGATTACAATGCCAGAAGTTTAATTTTGCACAGTCCTGTAGATTCCACACTAGGTAATATTGTGATACATGGAAATCCTTCTGGTCATATTTAACACAATTAGTCTTCTCGTTAAGTTTTGATTCATGAAGTCGTGGCTCCTTAGCTGAGTTTCAAATTCTTTAGATGCATTTAAGAAGAAGTACACGTATTAGTAATTAGAACTAGCGCTGTTATTTACTATAGGGTCACTAATTTCCTAAAGGTAAAATTGTCAATAATACTAGTTTTTCTAAGGCGTCTCACGAACACTAAGGCTGTCTTCAACAAAATACGTAAAATTAGAATTGGCACACAAATATTTTCGAAATCGACAAATCATTCATCAATGTATGTTTTATTTTTCCCTACGAGTTAAATTAATTGGGTAAATGACACTGATAATTCTTTCAAATAAAAATAATAATTCAAACAAGATGTTTATTAATTTTACATTATTTCTTAAAGCAAAATGCCTTTATAAGGTTCAGCTACATCATGTATTAACAATCGAGGAAAGGCATCATTATTCTAATTCTATTTGTATTTTAATTATTACTTTGTTTTTTGGAAATTATTTTTAAATTTTTTGTCGAATAGAATGTAATCGACTACCGACATCTCCTTCATTTTGGAGACTTATTCAACCCAAAATTTCTATATAGTCAGTCACTTCGTCATCACTTCAAGCGTGTCCTTCATCGTGAGACAAAGGCTACATAAATTTTAACGCTTCAATCAAGGTGCCATAACCCTTTGTTATTAGATTTTCGCGCTTTCTCGGAAAGGTTTCATTTTAGAGAACTCCGTGGCGAAGTTTCTCTAATGGAAACTCATCCTCCTCCTCTCATCATTACTTTCCCGTTTTCTCCGTTTCCCATTCGCATACTCTCCACCTCTTAATTGTGTTTTCCAAAGCTGTTAGCCTAAAAAATCTTGTAATACCTCTGATGCCCTAATAAACACCGATGGGAAATTCACCAAGGAAATATTACGGAAATAACTTTAAAAATATGAAATATACACTATTTTTTCGAATAAACTTTACTCAATCCATTTTTTTCATTCTCAGTTTCTTCTTTCTCTACAATTTCATGCTAATATGATTTTGCATTTTGTTAGCCAGCTAGATTCAGTAAAATATGGTTACGTTTACTTCGTAATTTAGGTACCAAACGGTTTCCTTTCCATGTCTTTAACATTTCAGTAGTGTTACCATCATCGCGATGAGTACAATCAGTATTAAAGATCCGACCCAATTGTGAAAGGTGCCGCGAGTGTACCTTTTAACGGAGGCATCTACTTAATATACATTACAATGCAACAGTTTCAGATTGCAAAAATCATTTACCTTGGCCGACTACAAATGTCTGAGAAATTGTTATGTACCGTATTTCACAACAATGTATTGTTTCTTTAAAGCGACCACAATGTCGGAGTGTATTAGGAGACCTCGGTAGCTTAACTGGTTTAAGCTTTCGGCCGGACATCGAGGTAACAGGTTTCGTATCTCGGTCAAAGTGAATCAACTTTGTACTCTGACATTGTTGCGTTGTAATGCCCGTCACATTGTTTGTGACATTAAAATAGCTACTCGTCCGTATATATTTTTCGGTGATTTTAAAATTAAATGTGTTCATATTTTAGATTTTGGAACCAATTTTTAATAAAATCTATAAATACACACATTATGATCAAAATATGTATACGTTTATGACCAACACTGCTTAAGAAACTTAAGCCGTACTATATTATTGCCATGTCAAAGATGATGTAATCCATAACTATACCTAATCACCGCATTAATCATGGAAAATTGATTCACTTTTTCATTTTGGTTCCGTATTTCATTCCCATTAATGCTTTAGTAAAAATTGAGCATGCTTAAAAATACCTTTTTATTGATTTCATCATTTGCTCTTAGAATTTTTCCGCTTGATGTAAACATTTACTTTCATTATTTCATTTTCACTTGGAAATCGTTTCTTGACTATACCGTAGAAAAAATTAATTTAAGAATTTTTTAATTATGAAGATTAATAAAAGGAGTTGTAGAAATTCATGTAACTGCATACCATAAATTGCCGACATGCTCAAAGACTCAGATTTGAAAAAGACAGATAGGAGTTATTACTTTAACCCTTTGAATATTTTACAACGTTTTAAATGAGTTCCCTAAATTACAGAGCTACTATTGGGGATTCCTAGAACCACTAAAAGGAGAAGCAGTTGATTGCTGGCGCCACCAACGCCCGTTGTGTGAACTGCGTGAACAGCGTGACGATTGATTCGCTACCGTTCTGATTGTACAAAAACTAACAAAAAGCAAAATACTGGCTTAGTCTGGTGTAGCCGTACGTCCCGAAGGGTTACCAACCGTACCGGTGTTTTAAGTGATATAATCTTTCTTCGTCGTTTTTTTGATTTGCATAATCATGGGATTATTTCTTTAATGATGAAGAATTACGGATCCAAAATTTTACTCGTCCGTTCGGTGCCATATCAACCATATTCCCGCAACACATCCAGTTCTTAGTAAAACCCACGAATCAACCACAGTGATTTTATTCTTTGTCAATTAATTAGGTTAAAATCATACATGTTGCCGATTCCGAAGTCATTATTGAGATTATATGGCTGAATTGTTAATTTACATGTAAATTTCCCGAATAAAATTAAAAATAGCAAAGAAAACATCAAAAGGAAATTAATTCATGTTAGAATTTTAATAAATTTTATCTAAGAAGGGGATATTTATGGGATAAAAATGAAACAATTTCCTATTCAGGACATCTTGGAAGAGTAAAAGCAAATTGATCATCACTATCTATCCCTTGCATGCATATTCGTTCATCCATACTAAACAGGTTGTGAAAATATCGTGCTCTTGTAAAATTCTATAGTCATAGACACCCGATTTTAATCTTTCTCCGCCTTTCAAATTTAAGATTATGTACATTTATTTACTTAAATTGAGCGTCAGAAAATAATGTTGAATCTTAATATATATCTCCTTTTATAGACACAACACATTGTCGAAATATAATTTGACTGAATCATGCATCAGTGTTCACTAATTTCGTGATAATGCCTGTATATTGCAAATACAAAAGCTTCTCGTGGTTTCACCTGTTGCCCAAGTTCTAATATCTCCTCTTCCTTCCACTGACACAAAGGGATATTTATGCACATCTGTCTAAAAACCAAGACAGGTATTTTTGATTGATCCTTCTCATTTGATATTATATTTTACCTAAGAGCTTAGTTTCGTATTTGCAATTTTTTAACAGTTGAGGCAAAAACAACTGGTGGAAATTTAATTTTCTTTTAAACGTTTCAGTGCACAAATGCGACTGAAAATCAGACAGCTTAATTGGAGTTAGGAAAGTTAGAGCAAAATTATAACCTTCCATCGGAGCGATTGCATTGAATGTTTCAGCAATCTTTTGTCTTTAATTGTTTTTCTCAATATCATTACTGGGAATGGATCCTGAATTTTACCGCCCTGACCTGATTTTCCTGGTGACCAAATCGGTCAACTCCCTGCTACTCCACAAAAGAGATCGATAAACCTACTCAGCTTAGTATTCACCTGTACTCTGTGGGAGTGATAGAGCTAATAAATGAGCATATATCGACGCTCAGCTGAAAACCATTAGGATTTGCAGTCTTTTCAAGAATCCTTTCATAAAAACAATTTTATGACACGACAATATTTTGGTAGACGAAAAGATATTCACCATCTCCTATTACACCTTTTACTCATTATTAATACGGTATTATACCATATGTTCATTATCCGTTCATACAGATAAATTTGGACCAATGGATATAATATTTATCTTAAAGTTTACTTAAGAATGCTTTAATGTCTGAATGAATTTACTTTCATAAATGTATTATTAACGTCTCACAGCCAACCTTTTAGTAAATCCATAAAAAATATAGTATTCGTATCATCTCATAACTTTAATAGTTCTCTTGCTGGATATTGAGAATAGGCCGGTCATTCTGGTTATTTCACGTCTGCATTATTACTGTGATTCGTAATTCCTGATATATTCGGAGAATTTTGACATGTTTATTGTAAATAAAATCCAAAACTGACGGTAAAAATATAAAAACTTTTAAGATAATCATTACTATAAAATTTAGTCTTCGTATGATATATGCGGTACTTAGGTACCAAGCAAAAATACATTATCATCACTTAATAATTGATTCTACATCCTTAGATGGTGTAAATTTACCGAAGAATTCCATTATTTTACTATGGTACAATTATCAATCAATGAAATTAAATCCGAATTTCGGATAAAAAAAGTCAGTCATACAATACAATTGAATTTGATCGAGCAACGATGGTATTAGCTCTTTTAATCCCTTTCCTTTCACCACAATTCCCGATCACCTTTGCTTATCTTTCCCCCAAAACATCCATGCAAGAAATGTTTTGGAGACTATAGAACACTGTGCTTATGTAAAATAATGAGGAGTGATACATTTTCTTAGTATTTACTTCTCAAATTCAAAGTTGGAATTATTTATTCTTTTAAAGCGGTCGCGTATTAACGTATCGTTTTCAGTAGAGGATTACTGTTTCAATTTTGTTTATGTACATCATATTGAAATTGGTTTTCATTAAGAATTGTTTCATTCATGCTGTCTGTTAGTGATTGATATTATCACTAACTGATTGATAAAAACCGAAAGATAATTTACGTAATGCAATCGCTTTTATGGCGAACGTTTAAAACTAACTGAGCATTTGCAAGGAATATTAATGCAAATTATCTAAGTTTATGCGGTACCTGAAAATAAAATAAAATTACTTTTAAGTATATGAAGTTATATTTAAACTTCGGGAACAAAAACTACTTTGTAGCTTATAAAGAACTAAATTAAAAATTAAAATAAATGTGTGTTTGTATTTTTCCGTAGTTAATAAATTATATTATAGATACCTTATCCTCGTATATCATACACAATAGTCATTAGTCGGTTCTTACTGAAAAAATGGTTTTAATATTCAACCGAAAAAGTTTATTAATTTAGGGAAGTTAACTACCCTTCTTAGCCATCTCCCTCGAACTTTGTTCTCATGGTAAGATAGAAAGATGTGAACACTTGTAGAAGTTATATTTGGTGGAACCACGAATATTATAATAAAAATCCTTTTAAATGGCTCTTAGTCCACTTCTCTTATTAGTGCAATTCATTGATTTTTGTCGAATAAAATCAAGAAGAAAGATAAGAAGTAAAAGCAATATGTAAACTAAACACAGTAATCAACCTAAAGGTTTGTTTTATAGGTGAGACAAGAGCTCACCTAATACAGACCCTCTCTGTGTCATATCACAATCATACAACAGGAGTAAGCTCTTCTAATATCTGTGGTTTTCTGGAAAGCTCTGGTTATTATCGTACATGTTGGGTAAAGCTGAGTGTATTCAAGGATGTGATCGAAAATCTAATCCGAGACTCCCGATCAGCAGGATGATCTCTACTCAATGGAATGCCATATTGAGTTGTGAACAATACATTTCGCTTATTTGTGACTATCTTAGTGTTAAAAAACGGGTCATGAAAGAAAAAAAGGAAGTAGATATTTCTGGGTAAAAAGATGTTTTCTGTCAATTTAGACCGACCGTCTTAATGAAATAACGGCAAATATACTCAAATAAACCACAGCAAAAACCACCGAATTGATTGTAATAGCCTTCAACGATACGAATATTGGACCGAATTCTTTTAAAGTTTATCCTACCACAAACTAAATTATATAATCTAGTAAAATTGAAGTTTTTCTTAAAAAACGTTTTTATATACGATACAAATAACGGTTACTATGCATACTTGTACATTTAAAATATATAACTATGAAATATTTTATGATTGCAATGTGAGATATTAGCTCAGTAGCTCCTGCAAACATATCGTAAGATTGATAAACTATAACATTATTAAATTTAATACATTAAAAATTAATTATACTAAGTACTTGAAATATTATTCGGAAGAAAAGCAAGGACTTTTGCTCATAAATCGACTAGAAAATAAACGAATGGATTGACTTTTTTATCAGAACTAACGTCGCCTATTTCATTTGTCGAGACACGTTACCTGCCATTTTCCACTTCCATAAACGGGAATGGTTTCCTATTTTTAACTCGCATATTCTTGAATACTGGGAGAGTGGTCGTAGGATTGGGTTATAGCAAAACTCCAAGATCTTTTTTATGTGCCCATCTCTTCATTCATCTGTGGATTTTTCATTTTATTGCTTAATTACTCTGTCTTTTGTGAGTCAACTTCAACTGGACTATTTCTGTAATTCTGTGTGAATTTCTTTCTCTCATGCTCTTAATTATGACGCGAATGCGTCCAATTGTATTTCTCTAAGCGTCTTCTATATTTCTCTATCCTAACCAACTCGTAGAGATTCAGATAAGTGTCTTAAGAGGTTCATCTTTATTTTCCATCAACACACATCCATCGTTTCTAATTATCATTTCACTATTCTTCCTCTCTCCATTGTCCCAATTGAAAGAAAAATTAACTCCATATAAGTCGGTTTTAATACGCTGCTTCTTTATAACCATTTTACAATTCTCAATCATCGATATTTATTTATCTAGCTATAAATCCTTATCCGGTATTCTTTTTCTGATAATTCTGTTGCGCCACCTTCTTTCAACGTGCTATTACAGCATTAATATAGAAATTGTTTCAAATGTGAAATGGTTTTTTTCTCATGATCCTCTTCGGAGAAGATATTGTTTACTTTGGCTTCAAGACCATGCCTTTTTTTAACTTTAGTTACTTAACTTTTCGTCTAATTCAAGATCTAGTTACATGCTGTGCGGAAAACGTTGCTTGCCATTACCGGCCTAGCAGCTATAATTAGCGACACTGGTGAATTGGGAAAAGTTATCAAACATAATGTAGAACAGAGTGAGCTAGAACGCATTACAACAAATTGGAACGATGAGTGTCCACCGCTCAACAAAGCATGTTAACTATGAGGCCGAAAATGGCATCGCATACTTAGTTACACTAACATGTAGCTAAAAACGTTTTAGCACTAATGAAGACGATTTCTTACGTTGCGTTGTTTTGGTCTTTCTCTGTTGAACCTGCGGAATAGAGGATATTGGAGTGAGGGGAGACCTTGGGATTCAAGAGGGTAGGAAGGGAAGACGGAGAAGAGAAAGGGCGGCGGATTAGAAGCGAGTGAATAAGAAGGTGAGGCGGAAGGGGGAGAAGGAGAGGAGACTTACGCGCCCTTGCGTAACCTTGAGATTATCTACGCCACTTCTGCCCATATTTCCGGGGAAAAAAGCGGGAAATTTTGCATGAAAATTTTAGCCAAACACGTGAAACAACATATGTGAATGATTAGTTAAATTAGAAAGGCAAAAGGGAGGTGCTTCAACTTCGGGAATTCTTGGACAAGAACATTTAAAGGAAAATACATAAATCGTTTTGCTTGGCGTCCAGGCTTAACGTAGGTAGAAAGAATTGAGAATCAACGTTACTGTAATTCGAAATACGTCAACAAAGTTTGAAGTCTTTAAGAGATGGAAAATGTTTTTTCACGACAAGCCGCACTGGGTACCTGCAGCTCCACACAAGCTACGTGGTTTTCCGGGTACCCGATCTTCCTGGGAAACCATAACCGGCACAGGGAAAGGAACTGGCCCCCTTACCCCGATGTGTGAATTTCACACGCTGTCAGCCTTAGTACTGGGTGAACTCTATCATCATCTGCTAAATAGACCTCTGTACTTCGGGTTGTTTACTCTTTTTAATGGTTATATATAAATATATATACACACACACGAGTAATCGTATAAGTAAGTATTTTTCACAAAAATATCTAGAAAATTTCATTTTTAAAGGACAACGTTTTTAAGACCCTGGCACATAAAACCGATTGGAGGTCAATGCCGCACACTTAAGCTTAATTCAATATACTTACATCAATTTTAGTGGTCAGAGGAAATTATTTATTAAAATTTTTAATTTCTTTGCGGGAAAATCTAACTTGTTATCAATTATTAGTTTTGGTTTTTACTTTTGAGTAATTGTCCTCGTTTGAGATTCACAGTAGACAGCGCTTGAACGAAAGGAAATGCGTAGGACTTCACGCTTTGAGGTTTTAATTGGTGGTGTTTGATCATAAATATTAGCAATATATCCTCGCTTTATTATCCTTCCTGCGTAATGTTTCTAATCGCACTTCAGCATGAAAGGAAATTATGAAATCATATTTATATCTAAGTCTTGAAATTCCTTGCCACGTAAGGAGAACGTATTTTTCTCTGTACCTGTAGAGTGATTTCCAGCAGCAAAGTACTTACTTATGGATCAACGAAGAGTTTTATCAACTTTTTAGCAAATAATACTTTGTTTGAAGGATAATTTCTCACATAATTTGAAATATATCCCACGATATATCTGAAGTCCATCTTCACAGTGTGATAGTACCAGCATTACCGATGTACACGTTTTGCCATTTAGTACTATGATTTTTTACATTGTTTATTGCAATATAAATTACACATCTTTGTTAGTACTTAATATTTTTCTATAAATCGTCAAATAATATATTAAGTTAGGAGTAAATGACTTTCTTCTTAGTAATCCGACTCTTTAAACTATTTTCTGAAGTAAGCATAATGAGATAATAAGTTTCGTTGATTTTCAGGCTTCAATTATATGAAATCACATTCAACTGGAACTGTGACTTTTTTTGTTGAATTATTTTTCAACCCATTATATGTTATTGTACACATTACTCACCCCGTCAAATTTATTACGAATACTGTCATAATTGCAGATACAGAATGTGTATATGACGGGAAAGTTCTCTAAAACTCTTTCTTATGTCTTGAACCATGCTCTTAAAATGCTTTATTGCTTAATATTTATGAATAACGAGAATATCTCTTATTGGAGTCTTTCTGAAAGGCATAAGTTAAAAACGTTTCCCACGTTCAATAGCAGTTAGGCATAGTAGTGTCGTCTAGGTTTGTTGAACTTGATATATTATCATGCGGTTTTTATATGACGACTTTGATAGAGAACTTTTTAATCGCAAACTACTTCTCTGGAGTATACTCTCTCGCAATTTTCACGTTTAGAATCCTCTTTTAATGCAAACGAAAAATCAGAGCTTCTTAACCCCTCGGATCTTCAATGCACGTCCTTCCTTACGCGTGGAATAAATGAAGTGGGTGAGTTTCGCAAATACCTTCACCGACAACGGGGACCATTGCATAATTAGTTAACTTGAGACTACCCTCTGGAGCAGTAAATGAGCACACAAAAAAGATTTTCAAAACTCTCCTCCTCCCCTCTGCGATCTCCTCGCTGACTCTTGCTGTAACCTTTTAAATGTTCCCAAGAACTCCTTTAATTATAATGTTACACTCCCGTGATTTGCCTTCCACTCTTCGATGCCTCCAGTACTAGTATTTCTTTAGACTTCTCAACTCTCTACGGTGCCATTGCCCCAAAATGCCGCTAACCTTTCCTCGACTTATTCTCCGGAACGAATTCAGCCCATACCCTCTCCAATACCTCCCCTTATTATCTTCCTCCTCGCCAGACTCCGACCTCCAGCCAATCGACTTTTCCATTGTATACGTCAAACCACGCCGTATAAAATAAGCATCATTAAGACGCTAGATGTCCCTTCCACTCCCAAGGTTCACTCATTTCCCTCCTTTTATCCCTTTTTCTCATCCGTAGTTCACCTTTTACGTCCCTATGCGTGCATGCCTCTATCCTCTTTCAATTTATCTCTTGTCTCACCTTTCCGAATCTTCAATTTGCGAATATAATACCTGTATATCTGCCTCTCTAATGAATACATGTAAAAACGCATGTGTGTGTGTGTGTTTGCATATATATATATATATATATATATATATATATATATATATATATATATATATATATATATATATATATATATATATATATATATATATATATATATATATATATATATACACATTCAAATACAAAATCCCGCCATACGGCGCACAAATATTCATTCAAACACAGAAATAGGCAAAAGGAAAGGGATAGGAAAACACATAAAAGGCAAACACCGGACATGTGGGGAAGGCGTTTTTTGAGCATATCACTAATGTAAAAATATTTCCCGGTAAAAATATATCCCGGTTATGGAAATATTTTTACATTTGTGATCTGCTCAAAAACCGCCTTGCCCACATGTCCGGTGTTCGCCTTTTATGTGTTATCCTATCCCCTTTCCTTATATCTATTTCTATGTTTGAATGAATATATATATGTATATATCGCTGATGCGGAAGTACTCACAAGAGCAATATAACTTTAGAACGGCACAATAGAACACAGAATAAAACAGATAACACGTAAAAGGACAATCACACTGTAGATTATTTGAGCTTTTGGCCTAATCGACGAAAGTAGTTAGAATAGGAACCTGGAAAGTCAGGACAATGTTGAGGAGAGGCAAATTAGAAAATATTAAGCGAGAGATGGAAAGAGGTAATATAGATGTTTTAGGTCTCTGCGAGGTGAGATGGATCGTACCCGTCATCAACTCCCTCCTCCTTGAGAAAGCCTCCTTGCCTAGCATAATTCTTCTCCTTACGTCCCTACCACTTTGACCGTATTGGTCCAAAACACTTCCGAGATATGTAAACTGTTCTACCTGCTCTATTTTTCCCCGCCTATTTTAATATTTAGCTTAGCCTTTTTCTTTCTGAAAAATCGCATAACCTTTGTTTTATTAATATTGATTCTCATCCCATATTTATCGCACTGAACCTCCAATTCACTCAACAATGCTTGCAACCCCTTGGCTGACTGAGCAACTAATGCTAGGAAGGCGTATACAGGAGGTTAATTTTATGGTGTGATGAAAGAGGGTAGTGCATGTAAAATTTCATGAATACAGAAAAAGCGTGTAGAGAAAATAATGACAACTATGGAAACGTTGAGATACTTAAGGAAAAACATGGACGGATGTAAGAACATGGAAAAGGTAATATGAACGATTGTATTGACTATAAAAATGTCCTGACATTAGTTGGACAGAGAGGATGTTATTGCTATTCGATATTGTAAAGAAATCCCTAAGGAATCCACACATTTTAAAATAGTTTTCAATTGCATTCTCAACACACAAGAGAGAGTGTCATATTTACAGTAATATATTTGGGAATGAGCCTTAATTACGATACCGGTTTGATATACTCATATGCACCAAATTAGCATGTGACCTAGCAAGTATTGTACTCATAGAGAACGTTAAGTAAGTGTCTCAGACAAATAACCCTAGGAACCGAATACAAATTTAAACGTAATGAAATTTGAAAAAATGAGAACTTCATTGATTTTTTGTATGTATGCAATTAAAACTCAAATGGTTGAGACTTTTCACGATAAAGTGAGCTCTCCGAGTTTGGATTAAGCTAATCATATTACCTATGGATTTAAATTTAAAACAATAACGTTTTCCATGCTAAACGTAATAAAATCAAGAGAAACGAATTTATTTCATGAGTACACCCAAATATTCCTTTGTTTTTGTGGCCAAACTTTAAGTTGTTTTGGCAACCCGTTTGAATGTTTTATTTTCAACCCATTTCATTAATTTACCTCCGCGGTGCGTTTTTGAAATTGGAAGCCTAATAATATTACTACTTCCGTAATTTTTTTAGTGGTCGTTGGTATTTCGGATTTGGGAAATTTTGCTTGGCATGCCTACGAAATATCAACAATCTATCCATTTTTCTCTGATACATTTTTCAAAAACTGTAAAAATTAAAAAGTTAAAGGACTGTAATTAGGGATAAAAATTAAATGTCTACATTTATGACAACTGTGGAATGTTTTGTCTGTACTTTCTCTTCCTACAAACAACATTGGAAGGAGAGATAAAATTGTGTAGGCTGGAGGGGAGAAAGAATACCAAGTTTTCGGAATAAATAGTATAATTATCATTAGCAACTGGTTTAGATATCACAAAAAACGTAGATACACGTTGAAAATTTCAAAATTCACATGGAAATTAGATTCACACTTATATTACGTTTTGGTTCGGAAAATGCTCCGGAAAACGTGATCAATTCACACTGTTTCCTGAGAGCAGATGGGTGGATTCGGGTCACAGTTCAATTATCAAAACGTTCATTGCTAAAAAAATTGCTGAAAAAATTTGGGATATAAACTAGGGAAAAGGTTACAAAAATGAATATAAAATCACTGACTGACAAAACAGTTGGGAAATAACAAGAGCCATTTAATAACACTCTAAAAAAGGACAGGTGAATGAAATTATAAGCAGAAAAGTGGGAATTACCTTTAAAAAATGGGCGAATTAATTCGCTAACGAAATAACAGGAACGGAAACATGGAAATGGCCCGGAAACCATGACTTAGTTAGAAGGGTTAGTTTAATAGAAGGAATTGGGATAACTTAAAAACCGTTTTGTAGAAAAAAGTTCAAAGAAATGTATTCCATACTAAGATGAGAGAAAGGTAATGAAAAAAAACCGGTGAGAAAATGTTCAGAGATTACAGGGACAGTATGGAATGGGCATGATCAACGTGATGCGACTAAACAGTCAGGATTAAAGGAAGGTAAATCCGTTTACATTATTTACTATTTATTGGGATGTATACTATTTCAGGAAGAAGAGGTGTTGAAAGGTGAAACAGCACGTAGATATCTGAGGTAATAAATAGGCCGATGTATTTAGATATTGAAAGAGAATGATGCCAATGAGACTAGCTCAGACCCAAGAAAAATGTATGGAAATGTAATAAAGGCATTGAAAGGAATAGAATCGACCAAGGCAGAAATATAGGAAACATTCCCTCGCTAATATTAATAACTTGGAACAAAAATGGTAAGTTTTTACGAGCTCATGCAACGGGTATGTTACGGAATAAATTGGCCAGAAGACTGTCACATCAGTATTAATTCCAATCCAAAAAAGGAAGTTGCCTTGCATGAGGACTAGAGAACCACGATAACCTACCGTAACCCGTAGATTGTGCTACAAATGAGCCAGATTGGTCTGAGCCACATTTGACGAATAGCACTAATAATTCCTTGCTCTTGTTATTACAAAATTCATGACAAAACTTTCATTAAATTTGAAGGTTTTTAGTTTTTGAATTGTTTAATTTTTCGCACATGGGTTCTTTAAGTGTGAGGTAAATAATTTGTTTGATATCTCAGTTTTCTTAAGAACTTCTTGATGCATTATAATGCAACCATTTCAGAGAGTAAAAATCATTCGCCTTGACCGGGATTCGAACCCGGATCCCTCGATACCCGGCCGAGTGCTTTAACCACTTAAGCTACCGAGACGTCCTCTTACACTCTGAAATTTTGGGGGCTTTAAAGGAACAAGATGTTATGACGGAATACCGTACATACAATGTCACAGGCATTCGTAGTCGTGCGCTCAGGTAGTAGTCAGGCGTTCGACTACGAATGCCTGTGACAATGCATGTACGGTATTTCGTCATAACATCTTGTTCCTTTAAAGCCCCCAAAATTTCAGAGTGTAAGAGGACGTCTCGGTAGCTTAAGTGGTTAAAGCACTCGGCCGGATATCGAGGGATCCGGGTTCGAATCCCGGTCAAGGCGAATGATTTTTACTCTCTGAAATGGTTGCATTATAATGCACACATAGCGGATGACTCCGTTAAAGTTAATATTACAGTTTCTTGAAACTTCTTGATGAGTTAACTTTGGGCGAGAGTTTGATCAAAATAAAACTATTAATTAATATACCCCGTTTCTGTCTTTCTCCTTCCAAAATATAACTTTTCGATCTCCAACTCTCTTTAATTTGAAAACGTTATTTTTAATCTTTTAATAAAAATTTCATACTAGATTAAAACTTTTGGAATAAAATGTAAGAGGAAGTAGAATGACGATTATCACTAATCGCAAATATGTCTTCTTAAAAAATATTTTATCGTACTCCTAGTGAAATTTCAAGTCCTTCTTTCACTTAGGTCTCTTAATTTCTTATCAAAATTACAACACAGATTAAACATTAAAAATCTCTGTTTTTTAAGCTTGGAAATCAACGTGTGGAGCAATAAAAGTGAACAGACCTAATCATATCACTAACTTATTTGCATACATACAATCGACAAAATTTATGCCATAAAACATTACAAATAAGTTAGTGATATGATTAGGTCTGTACCTGTAATTACTTATATTACTAGGATTGATTCATTTAGCCAAATGGATACAGGTAGAGGTATGTACATACATACCTATTACGTCATGAAATAATTGGTGTTTGACCCAATCCTTAAATGTTGGTCTTTAAGTTAATATTTAAATATTAATATATAAATTTCGGTACTTGTGCCCTACTTTATTAAAATTACTATTGTTTTATATTATGGTCGCTATAGTTCATTTGTCTTCGGGAGCAGCCAGTTTTTTTGTGGTCCTCGTTGAAAACATTAGCTAAAAATTTAAACAATTATGGGTGACTCGGGAGAAAATAACAAAAATAGGAGAAAACAAGAATCCGGCTAAACACTCCTCTCCTCCTAATGCATCGAGCAGTTCATATCCTCAGCCATCATCACCATCCCTCACGCTCGTCATAAACGGGATGAACTGGTAATTGTATTTTGCAGTTTGCGACCCCAAAGCACGTGTCCTTTTTCCCATTTCCACCACGCTCTCTTTGCTTCACTTCCTACCTCTCACTACACTCATTACCTTCTGCCTCTATCTACCTCCATTCTTTCGTCCCATCGTCAAATCCAGCTTTCATCCGGTTTCCAACTTTCATCATTTTCCCTTCGTCAATATTTCCTGCCTCCCCCGCTTCTCTCGATCTCCACCAGAGGACCCTACCCCACCTGCCAAACTCGCTCCATATTGCTATATATTTTCATCCTCTTGTCTCGAAACTATCGCTTTAACAAATCTCGTGATTCCTTCTTCCATGATGCCTTCCTTGTTCCCTCCACCAGACTCGACATGCACATTGCGCGTTCCTCAAGCGACGCGATCTTGATCCAAAGATGACTTTGTTCGGCCAGAAGTTTTTCCAATATAGTATGTATATCCAAGCTCGTACATTCTAAGACGAAGAATTTTAGATATTGGTGAGCCAATTACAGAACCGAGATGGTATGAATGGAATAAAGAACAATTATTAGAAAATGATAATAATTGTAATAAGACTCTCAATGCACATTCAAGGTGAAGTTAAATTTTAATGTTCGCTGATATAGATTAGAGAAGGCGGCAGAGTTTATTTATATTGAAATAGTTTTGGATATTTTTCGTAAAATTTTTACAGATATTAAAATAGTTACTACATCAGGTAAGGATAGCCATATAAAGAAGAAAGGGTTTGATGTTAAGAGCTTATTTAAAAGAGGAAATGAAGACTCAATGTTATAGTTATAGAATACAGGGAATAGGAAGAAAGGAATATGTAGAGGACACTGGATGTGGAAGACTATAAAAATTCGGGGTGACCGATTAGAATGGAAGGACGATATTAAGAAAGGTATTAAGTGTAAGGAGCTAAACAAAATGGCTTATTTTCATGAAAACTGCTAGGGTATTTCGTGTCGTGCCAGTTGAGTTTTAGATATATGGCGGGGTTAAGTTCCTGTCCTCTTCAAACCCTAAGTAGACCGGTAGATTTCTTCTTATAGGAAATTAAAAACATATTTTGTAACGTATTCAAAGATTAGATATGTATACGTAAGGTGTAGGCTAAGTCTTAAGTTAAGTTATCTATTTCGTTTCTTTTATTCCAGCGGCGATCGCACTCTAGGCTCACCATCAAATTTTCCTAGAAATTTTGCACATGCTGTAGTAAACTTATTAAAATATAAAAATTGTTCATTGTATTGCAAGAAAAAAACCGTTCTTGCCTGAAAAAGTGATTCTTGTGTCACGCTGTTTCAAACTTAGCAATTGTAGTTGATTTAAATTTTAATATGGCTCGATACACGCAGAGATAGTCTCACACCAGTTTTATTGGTCTTTCATAGTATTACGTAGCCTCCCTATATTCTCTTCCTTTGTAGTTCCCAAATACTTTTAAATTATACATGTATGTAAAGTTTGATAGAACCTCCCTTTCTTCCTCTCACATACAATAAAACTGTCTCTCCCCGTTAATGAGGCTTAACGCTAACCGTTAACTGTCCTTCAATTCACAAGGTACACTATGCGTAGGATTTATTTTTCTTCCATCATACTCGTAGTTTTTTTAGACCCTATTTAGCGGAAGGTCAGTCAATATCGTATCGCCGCCCATGTATCCTTTGATCAGGCAGGTATCCTGATTTCATTTTCCCTCTTGGCGTACGAAATTGCAAAGCTATCCCCTCCACACGACATACGCTTATTCATGTGATAGCTGGATGGGCTTGGTCACCAGGTAACGAACCGATATATAAAAAATTTGCTTCTTGGACAATGCGGAGAACTAGATACAGGTTAAATATCATCCCACTGAAATTCTGAGGCATCGGAAACACGGCTAAAATGCCGTGCGATTGCTCACAGAAAACCATTTCGTATGTGTGGTTTGTGTTGGAAGAAGACAGTTCCCTCGTGTATCTCCATTCATCAATCTCAATTTGGGCGCAGAAATTCTATTATCCCGGTACCAGGGCAGAATGAAATGCGATCATGACGGTACCCAAAGTTTCAAGTCATTGCGGATCTTCAGATGAAGGGTTTTCCGAGTCGTTAAGAGAGGAGATTAACTGATTTCTACAGGCTTGACTACAAGTAAAAAATAACCCTTATTTTCATAATTTGATAGTTTCATTTAATTTGATATTTCAAATTTAGAGGTTTTACTCGATAACGGCTCGATGGTCATATTTTAATACCTTAAAAGAACGCAATGGGAGAGCTCATGTTTATGAAGAAAGATTGAATTTTGATGAATCTTTGAAAGTGTGAATAAAATGTATTAGTACCTCATTAAAAAATTAAATCTGCAATTTGGAGTTGTTATTTTATAAGTTGAATTTCGTGCGTTTTTTAATTGTAGTAATTTCTTTAGATATTTCAGGATATTTTGATTATATGATATGGGTTCGGTGAAAATGATGTTGACATTGACTGGGGGAATTTTTAAACGTGTCTATTCAAACTGTTTTGTTCCTGCTATTCGTTGAAATAATCAATATTTTCCTCATTTAATTCCTCACTCCCAGGTAATTAGATCGGATCATTATGCCAACCGCTATCTAGCTTTTTCCACACGTTTCCAGTTTTTTATGGTACTCCTATTTCTTTTAACAACTTGGCATTTCGTTTGAAACGTTCTTCAATTAAAAATTATAATTGATGTGAGTATTTTCCTTACGTCTGTTTCCCAAACATACTCGCTGTTAGTTGCGGAATTCTTTTTTTTTTGCAAGTCGCAGAATAATTTAGTGCCTGTTGTGACCTAATTACGATGTGCAGCAAGCATTGATATTCTCTATGATATAGACTAAATGAGCGACATAAATTCCAAAAAAAATAGTGACGTATTTTAACTTAATATGTATTGAATAATATACGTTTTGTAGTGCAAGTCGCACGTTACTCCTTCATTATTTTTAGTGCCAGAAGTGTATAGGAACGTTTAAGGATTTTAACGTTTTTCTTTCTTCCTGTGCTATGAATCATTTCCATCTTATTCACCAGCAAGAAATCCTGAAATAGTTTATCTGTTCAGCGAATTCCTCAAAAAAAAATTATCTTCTGGCTCAGGAATGAATGTTTTTTCATCCAAGTTTCTTGTTTTGTTAGTTTCTGCATCTAGAAAATATATTTTTTCCCGTGATCCCCCCACGAGGGCAGAAAATATTAATCATGGGTGTGAGTCAAGCGAAAGTCTTAGAACTGCGCTACAATTTTGAAACATTGTTTCAATGCTAATTTTCATTTTCCACAGTACTATCCATGGTTTTATGAGTTGGACCAACTGACAGAATTGAAACTAAAACGCAGCAATACGACGACACAATATTGTAAACATGGCTACTTCCCTTTCTATTTGCACTGCAGAGAAATTGCAAACTCTTATTCGTTTATTCATTAGTAAGATGGTTGAAATTACCTAAATTCATCAAAGAATGAAGTGCAGGTTGGTGATTCACCTATTTAATTTAGTAATGATGCCTGGACTAGGGGTTGTTAGACAGTGCTATTACCGTATCAGGCTCCCCTCGACAAGGTTAGGCACATACCGCATTGTGACGGCAGAGGTTTTTAAAGTAGTTAAAGCTATGGTTTTGCTAAAGGTATCCCTGAACTCTCGAAGTGCTGAAGTACATGTACGTCAATTGTACGCCAAGAGGACTTTATACGAAAACTGTATGAGTGAGAGTCTTTAGTGTTCAAGAAATTATGAGGTAAACAAATATCTAAGTTATAAGGTTTTCAATTGCCTCACCCTCGTAGAATGGTGAATATTGTTGTTGGGTGTCATTTAATTATTAAGATGTTTCAATTACCTTAAGGCATATGAATTATTCGGTGATAAAGTGTTTCCTCCAAATATTAACTCGGATGACTTTTATTTTATTCATTAGTTTAATTTATGTAAATGATTTTCAAGATTTCAATGGATTCAAAGAAGCAGTTGGACTAGTAGCGTGGTGTGCTATTTAGTCGCTTGTAATTTGCGTTATTTCTTGAAACGAAATTTGAACGTCTTGAACGTCTTCCTCTGAATCCTGTTCCATTTGACAAATATAGCCATCTGCTCGGGATTCCCAATTCTCAACGCTTTTTCAAGATGAGGTCAAACCAATTCGAAATAACACCTCTCCTCAAGATTCGAATATTTCCCCACAATTCGTTTTATTAACCTACTCTTCTGTAATACGTCTCCGTATACGAGATCTCGTATGTCCCAAATGTGATTTCCCCATGTAAGTTACGACGTTACGTCTTCCTAATTGTGTAAGGGTGTGTGGAATTAGTGTCCAGTAATGCTTTAGATACATACGCATTCCAAAAAAAATATTAATTATATCAATTGGATTGATTTCTTACTTGAATTGAATACTCCTGACACCAAACACTTTCATTTGTCTATTCCATCATCCCCAGTAGAGAAAGTTAACTTGCTAGTGTTGAAAATAACCACGAAATTTCCATTACCATGCAAAATAGATTATCACTTAGATAATTTCTCCATCTTCGCTACATCATATCATAAAACATTGCCTTCGAAATACCTCTTCATTTTCATAAAAAATTGAACGCTTTTAGTTTTTTTCAAATGTCAATGTTTAATTGATGATTTGCGTATACAACTTCTAGGGAGAAGATTCTGTAGAAAACGTGGGAGGAATTCCATAAAAATGTACTGGGTCAACCAATAGTAAAAAGAACATTAGATTAAATTGGAGAACGAGTGCCAAAATGAGCAGGAGGGTTGTTTTTAGTGTGGGATTATCCATTGCCACTGCTCCAAGGCATCTGACCGTTGGTCTTTGTCTTCCTGGTGAAGGATTTGAAAGTCTGCCTAACGGAGGCAATCGAAAATATTCCCTGTCATCAGTAACTATTTTTTTACTATTAAACCAACTTCTACGGTATTCCTTGATTCTGATACTGAAAGTTCTGACCATATGGTCAATGGGTATATTTTACACCTCTACCATTACGATTTCCCATTGTTCCCTCATCTCGTATGTCATTTCATTTCTCGCTCCCCTTAATCCCATCATCCAATTCTCATTTGTTCCTCTCCCCCCTCCTCTTGCACCTCCCACGTCTGCTCGTGCACCTGTCCTAGCAAGCCTTCTCCGCTTCCCACGCAGCTGAGGCTTTCTGGACTTGAGACTCTGAACACATCTCACTCCCAGGAGTGACGGCCTGTGCTGGGTTTTTTAGCACGCCCGCTACCTAAGGTTCTCCCACTCCCTTAAAGTGCCCTTCTCCCAAAAATGAGAAATGATCACGATGGACAGAAACTTAAGTACGGAAACTGTTCGAGCGAAAACTGCTCAATGCGGAAACTGCTCTAGGAGGAAACTACTCAAGACGGAAAGTGCTCAAAGAGGAAACACCACGGGGCTAAAACCTCTCAATAGCCGGAAATATGGGATTTGTAATTAATAACGATGGTATTATTCTCAAATAAGTAACTCCAAAAGAAGGAACCAGCGAGAGGCTTACAAGAAGTATTACGTGAAGCATTTCTTTTAAGTGTGAGTTGCATTAGGATATGAAAAATATATTTAAAACTTTGCGAGAACGATTTTAGTAATCTGAATTTGTATCACTGCAAGGTGGTGATAAAAATTCAGGTGGTCTCGTTTTGGCCTTGAACGTTGTTAGTCATTTAGCGCCATTTGAACTCATTTCATTTGGAATGTCTTACTTCTTCTTCTGACTTTAAATTTTGAATGAAAGTGGTTTATTTATCAACGGTTCAGTTCTGCCTATTTGTTTTAATTATCTTCAAAATTTGTACCTCTATTTTTTTAACCTGTTTAAGATTTGATACACGGTTTGTTCTTGTATATCACGTTGTATTTGGTCATTTTGGGAAGGTTTCAATGTTTTCCATCGAGGAATAGAAACTTAGTGCTCATTTTAAAATGAAACTGAAACGTAGATGCGTTGAAGCATGAAATTGAAATGTAAATACCTGTGTTGTGTAATATTTTATCGGATTTTTAACACTAGCATTATATTCATCGGTGGCAAGATATATATAACTTCGAATAAAATATCTCATAAGGAGTTTTTGGCAAGAACGAGCATTACCATAAATGAGTTATTTTAATGTTGATTGAATACAGGGCGGTCGACTGTAATGGAATCGGATATATATTCTTTTCATTTTATTTCAGCCCTGTTTCACCGCCTCTTCCCAAGCTTTTTGCTTGGGGCATGAACCCTTTCTCCGACCATGAATCTGAAAACCTCCGAAACGTAATGCCTCTCAGTTGTCCAGTCTGTCGTCACCATACAGCGTTGCCATGGCAATCGAAACCTTCTTTCCCTCTGCCCACTAGCCCTTCCATCAACTCTCCACAATCCTACTTGTTCCCCTTCCAAACCCTCCCTCTCCTCTGAATTTCGCTTTTGAAATAAAAGGGTTAGACTATGCTTCTCCCCTCATCGCCGCTCAACTCGATGCATAATTTCTCCGTTCTCATTTAAAGGAGACGGTTAATTTACGTCATCTAAAATAAAGGAAAATAACTTTCCCTATTATTTGCCAACACTGAATTGTGGATGTTGTAATCTCACCACCACATGAGTACTCTCCCTCTCCTTTTATACTGAATGGATCATGTCATGATTGAATAGAAAATCACAGGGAATAGATGAATAAAAATGTTTGATTTTCGAAGGAGGGTGAATGTGCAGTGTTTATAAAGGTTTTATGATCGTATGATTAATTGTACAAATTACTTGTATGTTACATTACTAGCGTAGGGTTCCCCGTATACCTGCAAAATATTTCATTGTTTGGACTCCAATATTTCCTCAACAGAAACGGTTGCAAGTTGTAATATGTCCATTTCAAATTAATGGTGCCATTACTATATTTATTAAACATTTAGCTAATAATTTGACATAAAATCAAATATTTACACCACAAATCTTATTAATATATTAGGTCTTAGCTGAGCTGCTCTTGTATGTTAAATTTCTGGGTAATATTTAATTAGGTCTAACCTCGTAAGCATTTGACATGCGGTAAACGGCTGGAATGCATGGGCATTGAAGCAAGGTGATAGAAGTAGATTGAAGGATTTTGAAATATGGGTGTGAAGACCAGAGCAATCTAAAAGGTTTGGGGAAAGACTGAGTATTTTGAATGGGAATGGGATTCTAAACACTGTGTTAAAAGGGGGAAGTTTAGGCTTGAAAAAAATACGGAACTGAGGATCATTGTATTATGAGGCGTCAGGTTGTGCCTAGTTCGGCGACGCCAAGAAATGTGGCATTGTTTATACAGTTCGTGTCCATACAAAAGTCGACTTCAAACGGTAGATTACCAAATAACACCAATATAGCCGGTGGTGAAGGGTAGGAAATATTGTTCCGATGAAGTAGAATTGGTTACTTAAAGTTATAGCAGAAATATTTGTTTAAATAATCGAAAATGATTTAATTTGATAAATTAACTTTGTAAAAGATGGTGATCGTAGTTTTCACACTGCAGCAGCCACTATTCAAAATTCAGCGTAACTGTAAATTTCATTTCTTGAAAGGTCATTCTAACGTGTTACACAACATGATACGTGCAAAAAAATCTAAAGAAAATTTGCTACACCTTATATCTTGCTGTCGATTCACAAGGTTTTATGGTGAAATTTAACCCTCGTAGACTTGTATGTGAGGCAATGGGAAACTATACCGCGATGTGACATGAGCAATGCAACCTCGGTTGTCATTTTCATTTAAAAGCACTCAATTAACACGCAGAAGTTCCGTATATCTTTCCGAGGACCGGAGATGCTAAACCCAAGTTTTTCATTTGAAAGCAACATTGATTTATGGCCAAAATGCTGTGGGTAGAGTGAGGTCTCTGAGGAAGCTTAGAGCAACAGCTTGACTCAACCATTTTGCATATGCTTATTAAAGATCTAGGGCAAGTTAATTAACGCTTGAAGGGAAGGGTAAAACATCAATTGAATTTAGGAAGAGAAGAAAATTTCAAAAATTGCAATCAAAGTTTTGATCAAAGTAGCAAATATAGGAGTCCCACCTTTTTTACACCTAGCAGAGATTTTGGGTGATTATGAAGGTCTTTGCCGTGCAACCCACGAAACAAATAAATCCTATCATTAACGTGTGCCAGAACTGTACACTGTTATAAAATCTAGGTGGAAGACATATTAAACTGATTTATTAAAATATATTTTTAATAAGTGGTTTCTATAGAAATTCCAACAGGTTAAGGAAGGATGTTGTAGTTGAAATGGTTCTTAATTGGTCTTTAATTAGTCACAAAATACAATGGCGTAAATTTTAACGTAATCCTAGTAAAAAGTTAATCCTTGATGTATATCAGGTCAATATATCTAACTAAACTAGATATCTAACTAACTCCCTCCCCTCAATTTATGTTGAAATTCAACGGCTTTCGGTGAAATACAAGGCGTAATAAAATATAAATACTTTGTAATTTTTGTCACTTTACTTTCAAAAGGAAAATAAAGTTCACAATTTACCACGGGAAGAGATAGGAAGACTTCCGTAGGTGTTACATTAATTTGAACTGCTTCAGGTGAATCAAAAGAAAACTTGTGCAAAATTACATAGCTTTTATTTGTTTAACTTTTCTTACAATTTGTCGGTGGCTTGTGTAAAATATATCGGGAAAAGTTTCGGTAATATAGATTTATTTCAGATATTGCTAAAATGCATCTTAATTCTTCATAGTACATCCATTGTGGGTCAACACACTTTTGCCAGCGGTTCGAAGGCTTCCTGGTAGGTAAATTCCGGAAGGTCCATAATGCTACGCGTGCAAGCTTCTTTGACGGCACTCAAGGCCCATGGTGGTGTCATTTGAGGGAGTATTTTAATTTCCGAATAGGAAATAGTCTGTTGGTGCCTAGTCGAAACAGTGAGGGGGTTGGGAAATCATCGCCATGACGTTGCAGAAGGTCTTCTCAAGCAGGCGCACGGCTCTGCTTTTGGTCGTATGTCAAGACCTTTTGGGACGAGTTTAGCGCAGATCTTTCGCATCGTCAAATTTTCAGCGACAATGGTGTTCACTATCATATTATCGATTCCAATACGATCTGCAATCATGGGCAAACTTCATCCATGGTCTAAATTTAGAACTTCACGCACATGTCAGGGAAAAATTGATACCGATACTGTTCATACAAATCTTGGATATTCCATGAAGTTCCCCACAGATTCATTTGATACGCAAGAGAGCTTTGGAGTTCGTTGGGCCACTGTCCCCACTTAACCACCTGTACCTGAGTCGCTGCTGATATGCCTACATACATGCCCATCTGAAGAGTACATACGTGGTCTCATTTAACTCCCAATGCGGGAAGCTAACTGGTTTGTCGTAATCTTTCAAGTCTAGCCTGCTCTTGGGTATAAATCTGGCTCCCTCTGTTCCCAAGAGTTCTCTTTCTATCTCCCATGCTTTTCCTCACGCATATTTTTTACCACTCCTACTTGTTTGCTCTTTGAGAACTCCGAACCATTTCTTTCTTCCCACTTCTTCCGACCGACTTGTCTGACTCGAATCAATGGATGAACATCTACACCGGTGGATTTTGAAATCACGAGCTCTTCTCTCCCTCTCTCTCTGTGAAGTTTTTCTCCACCCCGAAGCGAAGGAAGTGACACCCACCGCACCCCGATCACCTTCCCCACTCCCTTTAACCAACACCCTTCCTATTATTTTTCATCATCCTCACCCACCCTCGCGATTCTACACTCGATCCATTCCTTCGCCCCTCTCCTTGCGAACCCCTCGCTTCCTCTCAGACCTCTTCTTTCTTCCTCCTCCCCGAATGCGTGCCAATCTCTCTCCCCGCCAAACCCTCCCCTCTTCCCTACTTCCCTCCCACCCACCCGCCCATTCCACCCTCCCCCTCCCTTAACCATCGCCTGAATGACGTCAGTCAGCGGGCGCGGAGGTTCACCCCGGTGCGTCGGAATAAGGGTAAGATGGCGCCCCCGCGAGGCATCGCATAAAACTCTGTGCCACAAGGCAAGGTTTTAACTTTGCCCGTGACCACAATTGGCTTAACGGTCAAATGTTGATGAGTGTTGTAGCATATATTTACTCTTTATCGCGGCTCATGGTAGGAAGTCAGCACAATAAGCCATCGTACCAACCAAAATGCCCCTAATGTATTTAATTACTAAAATTATTCCTCTTGCATGTCATTAATCAACATAGATAGACAATTTTATTATCATTTTCGATCATTAGTAGAATTAGTTTTTAAAAGTAAAAGTTGCTTTGAAAAAAGAACAATTTTCTCCCAAACGCCTAGTGCATCGTGAACACCGAAATTGAATGTATAGACTTGATTAAATACGTAGGCGTTACCCTCACTCACAACCTCTCCTGGATGAAAAGCATGTGGGGAATACGTGGACAAGCTAACAAAAAATTAGCGCCTGTATTTGAAGAGTTCTGGATGAATATGATGAAAAGGTCAAAGAGAAATATTATCTTTTCCTGGGTAGACCTCATTTAGAATATGCTTCTAGTATATGGGATTCTCACGAGGTTGGATTGATTGCCGAATCGGATCGCGCGCAAAGGAGCTAAATTTGTTAAACGTTGTTTTGATAAACTTAGTAGCATATTCAAATTATTGGAAGAGCTAGGTTGGTAATCCTTCACGGAGCGAAGGTTAACTTAAAGAGTGAATCTCTTGCATAATTAGAAGGATGTCTCTTCGGTAGTGATGTTGAAAATGTATTATTTCTCCCGTCGTACTACGGTAGGAGAGATCATGTCAATAAATTAGATTACGTGTAGAACAGATAGATTTGAGCAGTCATTTTTTCCACAAATGATAAGGGAGTAGGGATCCGAAATATCCGACCGTGGTAGGGGTCATATTTGGGTGAAAATTAGTCTGCCCTGTATTCAATCCCTGCCACACACCCTTGCGGTGGCTGGCAGGGTACTAAAATATCTAAAAAAAATTAGACACTATCAAAAACTGTGGTAATAATGGGTTTTATGACCTCAGTTGTTGATAGTGTCTATTTTTTTAGGGTTTTTTAAAGAAACGTTGAAGAGAAATGCGTCGGCATTTCTCAATGCTCCTAACGAAATACGCCAAGGGATCACACATACAAGTATTACCGTCCCACCAGACGAACGGCGTACACGATGTTTAAAGTGCACTTCACGTGACATCCAAATAGGGATCAGGAGACCTAAGAAAAATATAACCACTTCAAGGATTCGCACTTGAGACTGGAGTACAATACCCACCGATAAAACCCATTACAAGCCATACACTTTAATGCTAAAATTATACCCTTTGTATCATCAGCGTTTAACTCATACAATTTATATTTTAACCAGTAGCTCGAGATATTCAAGTACACTCCGTGGCCGTGATTCTAGCACGGGGCTCACTAATGGCATGCCATTATAACTACTAATGTTTTACCAAATTAATGATTCCTTTTTTCTTTTCCTTCGAGGATTTTATCGATTTAATGACAGCGTTTGCTAATGGCGTGGTGGTGCCCATGGCGTCGAAGGCAAAGTTGTATTTCTGTCTTTGTCATATGAGCTTTAGCATCGTAAGAAAGTGAAGGAGCGATTGTAACCGGAATATGGAGCGAGGATGGCCACGGGGAGGGAAGGCACGTGGAGTGGGGACGTAAGGGATAGGGGGAATTGGGTGGGTCGGAGGGGGACGTTGTGTTGGAGCCAGGGAATCAGGGAGGGGTGGAGTATCGAGAGAGAGAGAGGAAGGGGGGAACGGGAGAAGGTAAGGCGGTCGGAGGGAGTTGGACCTTTGGCGGAGGAAAGGTATGCTGGGTTCAAAATGGAAGAGGCCGGAGAATGACGTAGTTGCTGGAGAAACGGGTGGTCCGGAAGGGATGAAATTGGAGACGATTACGGAGTAACCAAAAAAAAACCTAATTTTTTCCAGTTATTTATTATTTTTTTATTTCATCTCTCCCCCAACTAACCCTTCCCCCTCCCTCTCGCGCCTCCCATCAAGGGGTCGGACGATGGTTTGCTTCCCCCTTGCTCCTAGTCCACTGTAATGAGTACTCCTCTTCTCCCAGACTAGCGGAGGAGGAGAGTTTCCCTTATGAGGTTAGGGGTCGGGAAGGAATGTCTTCCCGCTTCTCTCGTCGGTGCTCGTGGAGCGGGTGAAGGGACGCAAGCCACTCTGGACACATTACCGTGATTCGTGGTTCATGGGTTAATTTCGACGGTGGAGATATATTTTCTTACCTTTCCCCCCTGGGAACTTTGCCGTTGAGAGTGAGGGAACCGCGGTTGGAAGACTTAACGGCCCTTTAATCTTGACTGACCCCGAGTACCTATCCAATTTTGGAGAGAGTGCGTTGGGATTCCTTTAAAGAAATGAATTAGATGGGGGGAAGGTATATCGTTATAATGTATGAAAAAATATTATTAAACACTTGAAAGTCCATCGAATTGAAATTAAATGCGAAAAAATGTGATCGTGCCCTAAATGAGTTTTGTCATATTTTATATTAGTACTTTGTTGTAAATCATTAAGCTAATTTTTTTATGAGGAAAGTGAAAGAAGAATTAATGCTTGCTCTTGAATGAGAGAGCTTACTTCATTGAAGAATTAATGTGTTAGAGAAAGTTGGAGGAGCCGATTCAATTTTCGTATCTTACAATTACTGAACTGCAATTCAAACCAAATTGAGAGACAAACAAATCAGGTTAGATCAAGATAGATATCAGTCTTACGAAAAGTCCTGTTGCATAACGAAATACCCTTATGCACAACTAGAAATAGAAATCAGTACAACAATTCATAATTTGTCGATTACTCCGCTGCGCTTAAGTCAAATATATGTTATTATGATCCTCTTTCAGAAAAAAACACCCTCTAGCCACTGAATAACACCGTTCATTAGGGAGCATTTATTTCTGTGAACACATTGGGTTTCCAAAGGTTGTACAGAAACCTAAAATTGGATAGAATTTGGTTTGGAAATTGGATTTAATTGGAAATGTCATATTTAATCACTTTATTATACGACGTAAACTACAAATTCATTAAGAGGAGGTGACGCCATTGTTGCTGAAACGATACGTCATTACCATTACGTGCCATGGAAATATGCAGGACTATTAAAGAGCCTATTGAGATATGGTCTCAATGTGTTGAGTTAATTTGAAATAGCACATGTAAACTGGATTAAAGTAAACCGAAAGAGGAGACTAAAATTTATTAAAAATAATAAATACAGCTGGAGATGATACGTAGATTAAAAATTTCAGAATTGTATGTTCTCCCCATAATAAATTAATTCAATTTCCGTGTGATTACTGACAGCTATTTCAGTAAATAGTAAAAATAAATGGTTCTCGTCGAAATCACAAACTAAGGAAGATGAATAAACATAAAATGTCAACATAAATACTCAAAGATGCTACAGACAATTAAGTCATCTTTTCCCAAAATTATTGAATTCTTTGAAGGATAATATAAATAACTTGATGGCTAAGTTGGACGTTTAAATAAATATTAAAGAATAATCATTGGAATTACTGGATATGCTAAAAAAGCTCAATTTTGATGTTTAAAAGGGAACTACTGATCTGCCAATAATCGCCTGACAGGACTTAAATATTTACCAGATCTTCAATCCTAACTAATTACCGCTGGTATAATTACTGATGAAACTGTATGAAATGAAATGACGATGTTAACGTTAATTTTAATGATAATTATTTAATTTAAAAAACCTATACACTGATACAAAAAACGTTTTCCATCCGCTAAGGAAGCCACTAAAAGACGGTGAAGGTTCAAAGGATCTCTAGTTATGTTGAGAAAGGTCTTCTGGTCAGTTGTGGTGGAGTTGACCGGGAAATTAAGCTAGCGAAAGGCTAAGTGCTAGCTGCGTCGAGAAATGAAGTTCGTTGGAGAGCGAGCACTTACTCCTAAAATCAGTTCTTGTTCGGACGTATTTTTTCAATAATACATCTCTTTCGAAACGATTACTCTCACCATATTATCGGCCGAAGTCATCAACTCGAATATCACTTACATAGTTGGGGATACAATTTATATCAAACTAAGCTCTTCAACATTTGAAATTCGCTCCTCGGTTTTAGGAGAACCAATCCCTTCCCCACCACTTGCTTTTCCTAAAAAAATCGGGAGAGTGATGAATTTCAAAGCTTGTGTGAATAAGTGATGGTTACAGAAGGTACCTGAATAGAAACCTTGACCCTCAGGGCAACAGCCGAGCGCTCTATTTCCTAGGTTTCTGTCATTTTGCATTAACTTCCTCCGATTCTGTAAATTCTCCCACCTCTTTTTTTTCATTTCCTCAGTAACTCTTCTTATTCTCACGGATGGATGGATGCCTACGATAAATTTGGTAGTTGACGCACATGCATTAATGCTAGTTTTGTGAAATGAATTTCCTGCATAAACCATTCATTTACTGGAATTGAATAAGTATAACACAATATCTACCACTTTACTGAATTCTATAGAGAAAACACTCCTTTTTCACAGAATTCCGAAAGATTTTGAAAGAAATATTTAGCTCTCAATCGTGTTTCCCTGGACGACATCCTGAGTGTTGCAAAAATGAAAGTTTAATGAAGAATCTCCAGCTAATTTTGCATGGGTTGTATCTATTAGGGCGCGCTTCCACAATCAATGTTTGTCTTCCTTTCTACCAAAATGTGCATTTAGCTTGAATAATCCTACCACGAAAGATTGAATGCAGTACATCAAAGGTGAAGCGGAGATTATTCTATTTTGATCCATTAACGATGACCTGCAGCATCATTAAAAGGTCAGATTCTCTGCTCGCCGATCCCTCTCATTCGGGCATCACAATCATCCCCTCTCAAAACAGTTGGAAGAAGAGACGCTTAATTGGGTCCACGTGGGTAGCCCTTAGCTTTTCAATCCAAGCGTTTATCGGAAAATCCCTATTCGTTACCAAGGGAATGGGAGAGAACTTCGAATTAAAGGATTGGAACCTCTGAAAGTCCTTGATAACGATCAAAATAAATGGATACATAAAACTGGTCAAACTTCTACGGGTTGTATCATGAAGTGAAATATGGACAGAGACGAATTTCATGAGAGGTAAACAGTAATAGACACTACTCTTTGTGGTTTTTTTTAATAACATCTGAAGATAAACGTTAACAATTTAGTATAAATGTATAGTTATTGGTAGTCAACCGTTTAAGGCAGGTTTAAGATGGACTGATTAAACAGCGTCACATTTCTTAGCTTCGACTAACAAGAAACAATGTGACGTCCCGTATTGCATTAAACTGTTCCGCATTCATTCTACTCCCTTAATTCCGTTCAACATTCCTAACCTTTTTATTTCTGTAACCTGCCTAATGCTCTCTCCTCAGTCACTATTTTCAACATCCTTTTGCCACACACAGTGCTCTCCATCCATCTTCCTTACCTCCTTTTAATTTCTCCTAACGATCCTCTCTCCTCCCTCGCCTTGCCTAGCACTTCCTCTTTTGTTTTCCTTTCCGTCTTTTTTTAACTTTCACATCCCTCAATTTTCTACACCCTCATTTAAAAGAAAGCCATCAATCTTAGTTATTTGATCTATTGCTCCGCTCAGTTACTACGATCAACCCGATTTCAACCGGAACACTCGGGTTGAATACCCGGGGGTGGGGGTAGAATTTGTCATCTTTATCCCGATACTTACTTGGGGTGCTACGTGGAGAATATTTCAAGTAAATTACGCCTTCCGTCGAAAGGAAAGTTAAGTTCTAGACACGATGGCGCCTTTTGTTAATACTACGGTAATTCTCACGCCGAATTTTCCTTTCCAACCTGCTCTCATTCCCTGAAAACCCTACCTAGCCCAAATTAGTCAAAAATTTCTTATAGATAAAATTATCTCAACTCTCGGCGGTGTTCCCTTATGATTATTGCTTAAATAAATGTAAGGTTAGCGTCGCACTGTCGTATCAATACAGTATTTAACGTTCTATTTTAGTTTCACCCCATTATAAACGGCAATGCTTTTGTTTTGCTTCATTTTAAATTCACATTTTGTAGAATTATATCCAAACAGCGTCTATAAGCAACATGGAGAACGTGATTGGTAAGCAAAATGTTAAAATTGAATGGTCGAGGAAGGAACCCGATGATAAACGACCGTTCGTCATTCTCTTTCTTGGCAACTCTATGTTTCATAGTGAATTTAGTCATTCCATCCATTCTTTACCTCTCTTATAAGAGCGATATGAGAGAATTAATGAAGGGTGTGAGACAAAGGATATTAGAAAGGTACAGAACGTCCGAGTTGAATAGTGACATCGGGGATATTATGATTCAACATCACATTGGCAGATCATACACTGTTAGGACAATAGATAGATACCACAATTGGAAAATTCAAGTGCCCATTCTTCCCTCGCGAGGTACATTTTTAGAACAAAGTGACACCGAACAACTCATTATTTCTAAATGGTGGTGGTGGATCAACATGTTTCCGCTACTTTGACTTATGTTTTGTTTCTGGGGTATAGTAGTGGACCCAAGTTACATCTGTGGTCAAAAAACCGGCGCTGAAAACCTTTTTTAGTTGCTCTTAAAACAGGTTAAACATGGTTCGGATATTTCCATTCTGTTGCGTTTGTGATCCTGCGTCAAGAGTCGCGGTGCCCATCTACCAGTTAATTTTCTCATGCCCAATTCCACAGACCACAGACCTGATGATGGTATAACAGCCGAAACCGGTCGTTTTATATTAAAAGTGTGGAAGTCACAAAGTGCTTATTTCTTTCTAAGTTAAAATGTAATTAGTTAGTTTTTGAATTTTTTTGGTGCATTGACAGCTATGGTCATTTTGCACCATATTAAAATTTAATTCAAGGTTTGTATAAAAAGTATTGGAAAATTTTCTGTAATATAGATTTATTTCGGATTTTGCTCAAATGCCTCAATATTCTTCAACTTTCTTCCCTTAAGCGTCGACACACTTTTGGTAGCGGTTCGAAGGTTTTTTAGGGTACGTGTGTAAGCTTTCTGTGCAGCTTTTAGAGTACCATGGTGTACTTTGAGGGAGGATTTCACTTTAGAAATAAGAAATAGTCTGCAGATGCCAAGTCGGGACTGCAAGAGGGGTGGGGAGACCTCGTGATACCGTTGCACAAGGTCTTCGCAAGCAAACACTAGACTCTGCTTTTGGTCGCCCGTCAAGACCTTCAGGACGAGTTTAGCGCAGATCTTTCGCATCGCCCAATTTTCCGTGATAATGATGTGCACTGTTATCTTATCAATGCTAGAATGATCTACGATCGTGCGCACACTCAACTGACGGTCTGAACTCAACACTTCACATCAGAAAAAATTGTTACCGAAATTTTTATACAAACCTTGTATTCGTGATGTTCTATGCGTGTTAATGTTTATGAAATATATATTTGAATTTATACAGCTAAATGTGAACATTTATACAAAAGGGAATCGTGCCCTAACACCCCCCCTCACACACATCCTTGTGAAGGCTCGTGGAGGATTAAGTATGTATGTTTAGACATCCTTGCATATTTCTATCGTATCTGTTAGATCCATGCATCGTCTTACAACTAATCCTCTCTTTCTTTAACTCATAACATTACTAGACTTGAGAGTTTGGTCCGACTACATTCGCCCTCGACCTTCTTGGTTTCTTCCTGTAAACAAAACTAACCTCAAAAAAATCAGGGCTCCCTCTTTCTTCCCATTTGATACGAGAGATGTAGTTCTTACGACCGTAACTCTTGAAACGAGTGGGACAGACTCGATGATCTGCGGACCAATGTGACACAGAAGTAAGTTGATCCTGATCGCCGAAATAAAAGGAGAAAATCTGTGTTCCCCGTGGACTTGGATATCGATATTCATTTGTGAAGAGAGTGAGGGAAAGTTTCCCTCTAGCAGCTGGTCCCGATGCTTCCTGTCCCTCGACCCGGAACCCACTCAAGTAAAGGGAGAGGGAGAAAACAAATCGCGGAGAGGCTTTTAAGAGACGGCGAGTGCGTAAATGGGGAGGGTTAGGAGATTTGCGACAGTTTTTTTCTTTTAAAAAGGTTCGCATGTGTGAAAGCGGACGGGAAGAGAGGCTTATTTTGGGGGATCGGGGAAAGCTACGGAACGAGGGGATGAGGGCGTAAAAGGATGGTGCTTTAGGGCCGTCGATGATGGTGACGGGTGAGAGTGAGGGGTTGGAGGGTGTAGAAGGAGAGAAGGTGATAATAGAGTTTAATACTGAGTGAAAGAGCGTTGCGGGAGGAGGACGGGTCGCCCGCCCGGGGAGGGATTTGAGAGGTGTGAGCCTCGGAAGATGAGTCTCGGTGCTGAGGCAGGATGAGAAGATGAGGCTCGGTATGGCGGTGCTCTTGAGCAGGGAGGAGGGGAGTCTGTATGTACAGGGTGTGTTCCGAAAGTAATGCAATTTTTAAAAGGTAATTTATTGAACAGATTTGCACAAACACATCTGCATAAATACCTTGCGAGCCACGAAAAAAGGTGTGTGGCAGGGGGTGTGGGTGTGTTGAAGTTCTTCAATGTAATGTCCTTGAGCCTCTACACATTATTCCGGCGACTCTGCCATGACTGGTACGCGCCCCGAAGGCGTCTCCGGGGACCTCTCGCAAGGTCTTCTCCACGGCTGATTGGATCTCTTCTATGGATGAAAATCGGGTTCTGTTCAGGGTAGCCTTAATCCAAAAGAACAAAAAGAAGTCCGCTGGGGCGACCTTAGGACTATGGTAAGGGTTGGGCAGCGTTAGAACCTGGTGTTTTGGCCGAGAACTCGCGGACTCATAACGCGTTGTGGCAAGGCTCGTTGTCGTGATGGAATTGCCAGGTAGCGGAGATGTCTTTTCGCGTCCTGATGCCCCTTTTTCGGAGTCATTTCAGCACATCCATGCCATAGGCAGCGTTATCTGTATGTCTTTGAGGAAAAAACTCCTAATGGACTACTTCTTTAATGTCGAAAAAGACAATGAGTATTGTTTTCACTTTTTATTTGCTCATTCTTACCTTTTGGGGCTTGTTCGTCATGAACCTCATCCCGGCCCCAATTAAAAGCCTTTAGCCACCTTTGAACTAGAAATAAGGACAGACCAGAGTTCCCGTAAGCCTATTTTGTTAGTCTTCTCAAGAGATTTTTTCAGTTTAGCACAAAAATTAATCGCGTAACGTGGCTAGAGGTTTAGAATAACTAACGATCTGCCGCTTTCACAGCTTGGAGAACACTGAAACTGGTTTCACGGCAAAGCTTAGCATTCTCCCCATCTACTCCATGTGGTAAGAAAAACAGCGAACAAATTTCCTAATTAACTCAAGATATCTGGTATTAATCGGTGTCAAAAAGCCCAGTTAGATCTTATTACACTTATTTTTAGTCGTTTATTTCCAACATTTATTTTTCCCATCTGTTAACCTTTCTTGTGATTTGGAGGTTAATATAACGCAGTTAAACACTTAAAACTCCTGGCTAACCTCCCCTTGTGTACGAACTTCTCCTCTCTGACCTCCGCCATTACTCGTTCTACATCCGTGGTCTTCCTCTGAAGCGTCTTCCCTGCTCTTTGAAGAAATATGTATGTACATATATACATTATTATTATTAAGTAATCTACTGGTTAAGGTAGGTTTTTGGATGGACACAACTATCAAATAAACATTTTGTGACTCCCCACCTAGCAAACTAATCTATATCAGGTCCCTCTTCATCTCAGTGTACTTCCTTCCTCCCTTCATCCCGTCCAACATCCCTATCCTGATCCTACCCTTACCTCGCTTGAACAACATTCTCCCCTCTATTACCCTCTTCAAAATTCCACTACCGCTCAATACGCCTTTCATCCATTTTTCCTGCCTCCATAGGATTTCTCTCAACAAACCCCTCTCCTCCCCCACCATTTCTAGCACTTCCTCATTTGTTTTCCTTTCGGTCCATTTCACCTTCTCCATTCATCTCCACACCCACATTTCAAAAGCCTCCAATCTACGTCTATCCTCCTGCTTCAGCGACCACGTTTCCGCGCCGTACATAGCTACGCTCCATATCAGAGTTTTTAAGAGTCTTGTCTTAACATCTCTACTCAACGTCCCCGTCATCAACACCCTCCTCCTTGAGAAAGCCTCCTTGCCTAGCGCAATTCTTCTCTTTACGTCCCTACTATTCTGACCGTATTGATCCAAAACACTACCGAGATATGTAAATTGTTCTACCTGCTCTATTTTTCCCCGTCTATTTCAATATTTAGCTTAGCCTTTTTTTTCATGGAAAATCACATAACCTTTGTTTTATTAATATTGATTCTCATCCCATATTTATCGCACTGAACCTCCAATTCACTCAACAAAACTTGCAACCCCTTGGCTGACTGAGCAACTAATGCTTGGTCATCAGCAAACCTAACCGATTTTACGAATTCCCCTCCGACTTTCATTCCTACCTCCAGTTCTTCCCATGCCTCTTTAATCATTTCCTCTACATATACGTTGAACAGTACCGGTGACAATGGGCAACCCTGCCTTACACCTCTTCCTAACACTGCCCATCCGGACTCTCCGTTCCCCACTCGCACCTGAGCAGTCTGAGACATGTACAGGTTGCGGATCAGTCTCCTGTCCCTCCAATCCATTCCTGTTTTCTTCAATACACGCATTAAGTTTTCCCAATTCACTCTATCAAACGCTTTTTCGAAATCTACAAAACAGGCAAAAACGTCCTGATTGTATTCTATATTCCTCTCGACTAGTGATCTCATTACTGAAATGGCATCACGCGTACCTCTTCCTTTCCTGAACCCAAGCTGATCGTCCCCTAAGTAATCATTTGCCTTACTCCCTATCCTTTTGTTGATGATCCTGAGAATAACTTTAGCTGCGTGGGATATCAAACTTATTGTTCTGTAATCCTCACATGACGAGGCCTTTGCCTTTTTTGGAATAGGAACTAACACCGATCTCACAAAATCTTCCGGCCAGATTCCTTCGTCATAGATACTACGAATCAGTCCATATATGGCCTTCTTCGCACCTTTCCCTAACCATTTCAACATTTCTACAGGAATATTGTCCACCCCCACAGCCTTATTTGCTTTCATCTCCTTTAATGCCCTTTCTGTTTCATCGTCGAGTATGCCTGGACCTAAGCTATCTTCTTCTACGTCATGTTCCTTTTCTATGTCTAACCTTGTCGGCCTAAGTTCTTTACCATACAGTGTTTCTATATATTCCTTCCATCCCTCTTGGATTTTTCCTGGTTCAACTATTATCTTACACCATTTTTCTTTAACTGTTAGCCCAGATCTTGCCTTCTTACTTCCCGATAATAACTTAACCTTGCTGTATAGAGCACCAATTTCACCCTTCTTCTGTAAACTTTCCATATCCTCGCATTGCGTTTTCCACCATTCTTCTTTTGCTTTATTTGTGGCCCTTCTCAATTTATTGTTTAACTCTTTGTACTTCATTTTACCTAACTCTGTGTTTATATTTTTCCATCTTCTTCTCTCATCCATCTTTGCAATCATCTCATCCGTTACCCATGGTTTCCTTATCCTTTTCCCGTTAACGGTTCCTATAGTGTCTTTAGCGGCTTCCAATATCCCTTTCTTGATACATTCCCATTTTTCTTCGATAGTACTCAGTTTTTTACCGTCATCCATCATTTTCTCTACAGCCTGCTGATAGTCCTTCCTCGTTAATGCATTTACTCTTTCTAAATTCCATTTCCTAACCCGCCGCCCTTGCCTTATCTTCTTGAAACGAACATTACATTTCATAACAACTAAATTGTGGTCAGAGTCCGCATCCGCTCCTGGGAAACTGTGCGAATTTATCACACTGTTCCTAAACCTGTGCCTAAACATAATATAATCCAACTGATACCTTTCTGAGTCACCTGGTATTTTCCATGTATACCTACGCCTTTTGTGGTGTCTAAACCATGTGTTAGTGATGACTAACCCCTGTCTCCTGCATAATTCAATTGCTTTCTCCCCGCGTTCATTCCTCGTGCCTAACCCATAGTCCCCCACCTCACCACCATCTCTTCCTTCGCCTATATATATATATATATATATATAAAACTTTTGGACGGCACAATAGAACACAGAATAAAACAGATAACACGTAAAAGGACACTCACACTGTAGATGATTTATATATATATATATATATATATATATATATATATATATATATATATATATATATATATAATATATATAATATATATATAAACACATACATTTACTTGTGTGTGTATTCATTTACACATAGTTATATTATTATTATATTATACATGTAGGGCAGGTAGAACAGTTTACGTATTTTGGAAGTGTTTTGGACCAACATGGTCAAAGTAGTAGGGACGTAAGGAGAAGAATTGCACTAGGCAAGGAGGCTTTCTTAAGGAGGAGGGAATTGATGACAGGGACGTTGAGTAGGGAGGTTAAGAAAAGACTCGTAAAAACTTTGATATGGAGCGGAGGATACGGCGCGGCGCGGAAACGTGGTCGCTGAAGCAGGAGGATAGATGCAGATTGAAGGCTTTCGAAATGTGGGTCTGGAGAAGATTGGAGAAGGTGAAATGGGCCGAAAGGAAAACAAATTAGGAAGTACTAGGGATGGTGGGTGAGGAGAGGGGGGGATGAAAGGCGTACTGAGCGGCAGTGGGATATTGAAGAGGGTAATAGAGGGGAGAATGTTGGGCAAACGAAGAAAGGGTAGGAACAGGATAGGGATGTTGGACGGGATGAAGGGAGGAAGTACACAGAGATGAGGAGAGTACTGATGTAGAGTAGGTTGCTGAATTGGGTTTTGTTTGATAGTTTTGTCCATCCAAAAACCTACTTAACCGGTAGATTACCTAATAATAATAATTATAAATGTATTTTGTATAGTGTCTTCACGCTATTTTCCTTTATTTTTGAGTTAGCCACTCAAATAGTTAAAATATTTCTTACTTTCTAGCCTTTGATACTCTTATTTCTCTAATGATCTTTGCTACTTTTTTTCTTCCCACCTCAATCGCTGATATTTGCCTTTATTTTGCACTGCATCTAATTAATTGCACACTGAGTCTACCATAGGAGTTTTTTTCTCCATAGAATTTAGTACATTGGTATATATTGTTTAATACTTACTCAATTCCAAGAATTAAATGATTTATCCATGAAATTCTTTTCGCATCAAAACTGACGATCCTGAAATATCAGTGATATTATTATTGGCTTTACAAATGAAATAATAAAATTTTAAGTTAAATGCCTTAATTTTTGTGAATTAAATATAATAACTTAATGTTAGTAAAATTAAGTGGACAAATATCTTAAAGTTAGCTATTTGGTATTCGGTTTAATCAATCATAGATTGATTTTCTATGTTTTTCAACGTTTTCAATAGTTTTCAAAAGGTTTATTTGATTATCAATAATTTAGTTTGCATCAGCTTTGATATAAAAAATCCAAGAAGTCATTCATAAGAAATTATTTTCAAGTATTAAGAACATACGGAATAATTCTTGAGGATATTTTATTGTAAGTAGTTTTAATAGAATCCACAACCGGTGGCTGGCGATACGCAACTAATCTTAAAATCGGTCACGCTATTATTTCACCGATAATTTATACTTCGCGATGTTCCATTCAGCGTAGCGCATTCAGTCTCGCTAGTCATTTAAAAACTCACGAAGCCTAAACTTTCATCATCTCCTTCGTGTTAATGCAGTGGCTCAAGCATCTCTCACTCCGAAGAATATACGCCTATCTCCTCAGTGATCCGATGGGAATATCCAAGTAGTGAATCCACGAATTTAACATAACTTCCCTATACCTTTCCATGGGAACATCCTCTTTAGACTCTTGCTCTCCCGCGATAAATCACCCGGGCCTCAGGAGCGGGACGCGGATTTCTTTTTCACGGCCTCTTTTCACGCAATAGTCTCCCGCGTGTTTACTCACGTAGAAGAACTTTGAATGATGAAAAAAATGTGTCCTCTGCTCAGGACACACCCACTTTCCGCAACCTTCAGCCAAGTTCTATCCTCACCTTTCAGATCTCCTTAAAATCCCTCGCGCGTCTTATTTTCCCTTCTTTAAAAAAAATTAAACCTCCTCCCCCTTCTCTTTCTTCTTTCTCCTTCACGCACACTATTTCAAGCTCTTTTCGGGAGATGAATCAAAGGGGTGGACATATATATATATATATATATATATATATATATATATATATATATATATATATATATATATATATATATATATATATATACATATATATACATATATATATATACATACATATATATATATATATATATATATTTTATAAAACTTAGACAGCAACACACAACATGAGAACACATAAAAGGAACACTCACACGTTATTTCTTGATAATTTCGACGGAATTGTGCTTCGTCTTCCTCAGAAGATTAGTTAGGACTGTGCCAGTTCTGTGTCAGTCCTAACTAATCTTCTGAGGAAGAATTCCGTCGAAATTATCAAGAAACAACGTGTCGGTGATCCTTTTATGTTTTCTCTTATTGTGTGTTGCTGTCAAAGTTTTTTATTTAACACTTCCGTGTTTCTCCGAAGAAATTATATATATATATATATATATATAGTTTAGTTTCTTCGAAGTAACACGGAAGTGTTGGATAAAAAACTTTGACAGTAACACACAGCACGAGAACACATAAAAAGAACTCTCACAATAATATCTTGATAATTTCGACGGACTTGAGCTCCGTCTTCTTCGGAAGATAAGATATAACTGATATATATATATATATATATATATATATATATATATATATATATATATATATATATATCAATGATGTGGAAGTACTCACGAGAGCAAAATAACATTTGGACGGCACAATAGAACACAGAATAAAATAGACAACACGTAAAAGAACACTCACATTGTAGATTGTTTGAACTATCGGCCTACTCCTAGGCCTTCTTCAAGTCAGACTGTCCTGAAGAAGGTCTCGGAGTAGGCCGAAAGCTCAAACAATCTACAATGTAAGTGTTCTTTTACGTGTTATCTATTTTATTCTGTGTTCTATTGTGTTGTCCAAATGTTGTATATGTATGCATACATATATACATAGAGAGAGAGGGAGAGAGGATGGGTGTGACACTCGGTAGCTTACCTATTCAGTAAATACCACGGATATGAGGACTTTTATTCGAGGAAGAGACTTTTTGGGAGAGAGTGCGAATTGAGGGCTCGAGCAGTGGGATGGAGCTTGTAGTGAGAGGGAAAAGTGTGAGACTGGGGATGAAGGGGGAAAGTATGAGAGGAACAAGGTGGAAATCAAAGAATGAGAGCTCAGCGAATGGAGGAGGGAGGTTCTTTGGAAAGGAGGTTGGCACCCTGGCGTTGAGTCAAATAACTCCGGATTCCGCGTTATAAGGAGTGACTGAAGTGAAGAAGACTTGACATCTGCGAGCTTAATTTTATTTCGAGAAACAAATTATCCCTCTCCCAGTCCTTGTTTGAAACGATTTGGGAGGAGTAGCGTTGATTCTCTGATGGAATTCCATAGTTTTTCTCACAATACTCTGTGTAATAAATTCTATATTCGTTCACTGACTTTTACCTGTTCACCGTGGATCTTTGGCGGTCCTATTCGCGGCCTCTCAATTTTTAAATATATCCATTATCTTGAATTACTCTTTCTTTTCTCCCTGTTAATCCTTTTTTTATCCTAATTATTACTTATATAAAGCTTTTTTCCTTAAAGAAATATTGTTCATATTTTCACTTACTGTTTTGTGAAATTTAATTATCAATATATTCATTTGCATGAATCATACTCTTCACATATTATTACTTGGAAAAGGCATTTCATATTCCTCAACTTTTCTCAAATAAATGTAACCTCTCTTAAAATTTGCATCTATAGATTATAATTTCACCACCAGATAGGGTAAGATTGTGACTCAGCAACGTTTGCTGCTGATTCGGGAATGATGCTTAGATTAGGAATTGAAGGAATAGGTCTTTAAATGCTAAAATTAGTCGCAGGAACAAAGGAAATTCATATTTGCTTAATAATTTCTTTAGGAAGTAGAAATCGTAGTTTTATATTGGGGATAACTTGTGTCTACTTAACAGAGAGTTATGGTTTTAAATTCAGAATATTATCGTCGTATAACCCTTTCTAAAACCTAAAAAGTTGAGAATTATCGGTTAAAATTGACCTGAGTTGTGGCACAGGGTAAGGTATTGACCACGCTAGCGTAAATACGTTAGATGAACTACACCTCACCTACTATACTATCTCATTGAATGCTGTCACATATTATGAGGTTTATTTCTATGGTATTTCAGTTAAATTGTCAAGTTTTGAACCGTTCTGGGGTGTTTTTTCACCTAGCGTTCCCGTTCTAGGGTTAAAAAGTAATAGGAAAGACTCGAGAGAGTTTTTAGCAAAACAATTGAAGTGTAACTTTAACTAATCGCAATCATTAGCTGTACTTTTAGTTTATGATGCGTGCCAGTGTTATAAAAAATTTTACAATTATGTAATCAAATTGAGTTGGTCATTGCTGACAAAAGTATTTCCATGGATAGGCTATTATTAAAATGCACCATATCCGATTACATTAATGGAATGAGGAAACGTGCTTAAAATAAAATCAAACAAAAGCGAACTAAAAAATGGACATAATTTATTTACTGTGCGTTTTAAAATTTTTCATAAGCACGAATTTATTCCTGCAATTTGCAAGGTTTCTTCATAACTTCAGCAAGAATTCGGTCGATTTTGAGTCCAGATCTTTCCCGCGTAGTTTTATTCACGCTAAAATTGGACTAAAAAGGTAATCCAGATTGGCTTTAAATACTTTATACTCTCTCTACCTTTAATAAGAAGTCAATGTCAAATGTAGTCCTTAATTACAGTTAATTTCCAAAACGATCGACATAAGTTGAAAGGAATTTCAGGTACCTCAATATGTTTTAGCATACAGGATAAAACACTCAATCTCTTATCTTTTATCACAATTATGAAAATTATATTATATTTGGTATGGAATTCTCCGTTTTGTGCTATCTGAGGTTTATATCTGCCAATATTTTACTAAGTTAAATTTAGAAAGTAAAGAAATACATGTAGTTAGTAAAATTGGATCCCAGTATCTATGAACATACATATGAATAGGAAAACTCGTAGCCCATGCAACTATGTAAAGTTGTCATTCAAGATTACAAGTTATCATTATTTTTCTTGTATAGAAATGTGTAGTGAGATTTAACATCCATTGTTTATCTGTCAATGTCCAAGGACGTACTGAGTAGATATAAAACCCTGTAAATCAAGGAGATTGTCTCAAGAAAGAACTTTTGAAGCGTCGAATGACATGTATTTTAGCTAATGATTTAAAGCTAAAAAACTAAATAATTCCTAACGCATTCTAATTCGAGTGTTTACCTCGAGCTTTTCCATGTCATTAACTAAGGGACACCAGTTAATATTTCTGCGCCTATTACGAGTTAATAGCTAAAGTTTTAATTGCAATAAAATAAGTTATGCGCAGTAAATTAGAGTTAAAATTAGGCGATTCAGTTTTCCTTAACCTCTTAACACCGCAGTTATGGGCAAGTTGCCCAGACCGGTGCGTTTTAATTTGAAAACAATAAACCTACGTGATACAATATTTTGTAAACAATAAATTTAAACTCACATTATACAAATATCAATTCTTCTCATGTAAAACTGAGTTATGATTCGATAAATTCGTCGAAGTGAAATTTAATCTCAATTAAAGATGTAATTTTATTTTGTCTAGCGATTTTCTTGTTTCAATGAGAATTTTTACCTAGCGTCATGAAACTTCCTTAAACAGGTGCAATTACTGTTTTTTTTAATCTTTGGATTCCACATTTGGCAAATTTACTGTTGTAAAATGTGAAACGAAAGGTCACTCATCTCTTGAAGAGAGAGTTAATAATGAATCGCAAACCCGCGTCCCAGGAGGATGTATTTCAATCAGTGTGACTTCCACGCTTTTTCTCCATTGTGAGCCGCAAGCTATCGAATTTCCGTGGGGAAACTGTCTAAAAAAACCTATTTCCCAGCAGATGAAAAACCATCATGGAAGCTGTAATATCACTGCGGTGTTGAAGGGGATCCTTTTTCCTCAAATCTAGCGTAAAGAAAAAAAAATGTCCATGGGTTCGATTGATGGGGAGTTCCCGAGCAGAGTTTAGAATTTTTGGTAAGTCAATCCCGGATTTAAATTCCCCAAGGGAGGCGTCTCTTGCCAGCAGAGAGTCTTTTTATTTACGTCCCCCGGCTGGCACGTTGGCGAATGACTCCATTATAACGGATTTCCGTCTCGGGGAAAGGAATGGGGTCTGGAGGCAAGCTAGTTTATCAGAGTGACTCTGGGCAATATACGATTGTAGACACCTGGTCCCTTGCGTTAAGTTAAAGAGCGAAGAAATCCTCATCTCTTTTCCCTTTCAGAAGTACTTCACTCCCATGTCAAACCAAACGTTTTGTACTGAGTTAGCTCCTTTTAAATTACCGTAACGTAAGATCTTTTGTTCTTTGAACTAATAAAACAAGTAAGATATATTGGTATGTTTTGTATATTTAGGAAAGACGTTTGGTTAAGTGAATTGGGGAGAGTTAGTGAATGTATTGCAGGAAATAAGGTACTTATTGGAGGAATCAGAGGCATCCACAACGTGTACATGTCTCAGAATGCTCAGATGCAAGTGACGGATAGAGGTCGGGATGAGGAGTTTTAGGAAGAGCGGTAATTAAGGGATATCAATTCCCAATCGTGCTTTTCACGTCGACGAACAATGAAAAGAACAGGAGATAGAATGAAAACCGGCCTATTTATAAAATTAGTTAGTTTTGCGAAAGATCATGTTTTAATATATCAATCAGTCAAGGGGTTTCAAGTATTGCTGAGCGCTAAAGTCGAAAAGATAGGTATGAAATGAGAACAAATGTTAATAAAAAAAGGTTGTGAGATTTTAGAGAATGAGAAGAGATAAATATGTTTAAAGCAGAATTTTAAAATAAAATTAAATAAACTAGTACAGATGGAACAGCTTACCTATCTTGGAAATGTTTTGGACTCAATTGGTGAAACTAGTGAGGCCATTAGAATAAATAACGTGTTAGGCAAAGGATCTTTCGTTAATGAGATGGAATTGATGAGACGGACGTTGAGTAAAGATGCTAAGAAAAGACACGTTAAAGCTCTGATAAGAAGCGCGGTTTTGTACGGCGCAGAATTATGTTCGTTAGAGCAAGACGTTAGGGGTTAATTGGAGGTTTCTAAAATGCATGTGTGGAGAAAGCTAGAAAATGAAGAAATGGGCAAAGAGTAAAACAAACGAGGAAAAATGCAGGGTAAGGGGTGATAGGGTATTGTTGGGAAAAATTCAAAGGTGGTAGGAAAGATGGGTTCAGAGAAATTTGTTTGACATTTGGGAGTTGAAGAGTGTGCTTTAGAGGAGAGGACATCATGCAAGCAAGAAAGTGATAGAAGTAGAATGGATATGTTGGACAGAACGAAGTAGGGAAGAAATATGAGGAATCGAAGAGGAGCTCATTGTAGTGTCGGATGCCAAGTTGATTTTGTTAGGAGAATCAAGGGAGTGTATCATTGCATAGATTGCGTCCATTTGAAAATTGCCTTAACTGGTCCCCCTGGACCTTAACCGGAACCACGAATCATAATTCCTGCAACCTACTTATCTCAGAGGTAACACTTTTATGCGATAATTTGGTAATGAATGTATTGGCGTTATATTGAAGACCAAGAATTTATTCAGTCATTGTTTAAAATCTCAACTTTGGACTTGAAAATTTGAAATAAAAAGTCAATTGTCCATTAACTCAACTTGAGCGTTGAAAATGGGGAAAATATTTTTTTCCAAAAACTTTAAGCCTTGGTAATTCGTCTGCTATTTTGTTGAAATTATTGGTCTATTGGCTCTGCCCTACTATGCAAAGGAAATCCGTTTTTCTTAAATAATACAGATTTGAGAAACGCACTACGTTTTCTTTGAAATTACTATTTTGTCCACATCACATGCTATCAATCATGGTGACGTAACGGTTAGATGCCTTGAAATTTGGTTATTTTTTCTGTGTAAGTTTATCTGATCTGATATCGCCATCTAAATGTATTTTTAATATAATTTTTTTTAAGATTATTGTTAACTAATATGATTATTACAATTGATTATTTATTTCATTATTCTTCCCTTTCACGTAATTATTTTTTCATTTGATTAAATGAAAATTATAATAAACTCTATGGTAGGGACAAAATTTTGTATGGGGTGGCTTATACTTTAAAGCTTATGACACCTATAATGTAATGATATGATATATGATAAATCTTGTTGTAGTGTGGGAGCCGAAATTACTTTCCGACCAAAAAGAGTGTAAGGAATGTTGAGTAGACGAGCGTTTTTGGACCGCCATCGACTAGAGGAAGATGACTTCTTTCTTTGCATTGTTCCCGCCTCCTTCATTGCGCATTATATAGTGACATGTGTACAAGGGTTTGAATACGACTAACAACCCAAGACTGCTGTTCCCAGCTGGTTCAATTCTCTGGCGGCGAACTTCTTCGATGAGGGATTAAAGTAGTTAGTTCAGCGTTACGAAAAGGATATATAACTGAACCGCGATTTTATATAAAAGTGAAGCTTGTTTGTAGAAAACTGAAAACTTCAACAAGATTTTTTTCTGACTAATATATTATTTAAATGACTCAAAGAACTTAAGTTTAAATATGTAACCTTCGTAAATTCTCAACAATTGAGTGAGACATGCTCTCGATGCGGCATGGGTTTGAGGTCACTATTAATAATACTGATACCTGGTACATATTAAGTATGTTCACAGCTGAGTATTTATTAATTCATGCATAAATACTATCCTATAGGACACGAACGGGTGGGAGAGACGGTGAGAGATCGGAGGATGGCAAATTGGGAGGAGGGAAGTCGCGATGGAAAGGGAGCAGAAGCCGGACAGATGCGTGCAACACGGGGGGCGTGGAAAAGGAAGGGTGGGGGAATTGAAATGTGGCCGGGAGACGAAAAAGAACCACTACGGAGATTTTTTTCTCGGTTAGGTTCAGAGTGCAAGGTTTCCCCCCCTCGGTGAGGGGTCGTAGGTGGGAAAGGAGTGAGACGGTAGGGTGAGCCCCATCCATCCAAGGGCGCGTGGGAAGACCTTCTCGTGTGAGCGACCCCGTGTGTGTCTGTGTGTGTGTATGACGAGGGGACGGTCTTCACTGTGTGCGGCGGGGTGGTTGGAGAGCAGGATTCGGAGCGTAATTCCGGGAATGATTCGAGGGTGTGTAAATGAAGGCGAGAGTGCCAGAGAGCCACGCGGAGGGGAGAATTCGATGGGGAGGGAGTGAAAATGATGATCCTGAATGGGAGTGGCGTCGAGGGTTGGGAATGTGGGGAGGAAGGGGTGGTAAAAATTGAAAAGGAAGTTGGGGGAGTAACCAAATAAAAGGATAGTTGGGAGCTGTGAGAGGGGAGGAGAATAGGAAGAGGAGGCGGAAAGATGGGGGAGTCCCTCCCGCTTTTCAATCCCACCTTTTTCCGTAAAAATCTACTGTGCGAAGTACTGCCAACGTAGCATTCGACACATTATTTTCTTTACCTGCAGTATGTTGCTTTTGCTAAGCGCAATACCTTGTTTCACTCTCAGTATTATTAATCCGACTCGTATTGACGACGAAGGATAGCTTTATAACCAACCTGGGGCCCGCTTCTCAAAGTTATAAGTCGATGCTCAAGTCCTATGAAAAAAGTCGTAGATATGATACGCAATGTACTAACTAAATTAATATGTAATGCAAGAAAGTAGCAAGTCCTCCACTATATACTAGCTCCCACAGTACACTCCGTGTGGGAGAATTTCGATGACTTTCAAAATAACTTGTAGCTTTGAGAAACGGATCACAGGTTTAAAAATTTACAAACATCGTTATTTAATTACAATTTTTAATCCGAAACGGAAAAAGATCATCATACTTTACTTTTTGGTGCACATAATACTTTATACAATTCCTATAAAAATGATGACCCTGATTATGAGGTCTGAGGTAAATTTTCATGGGATAAGATATTTTGGGTAACTAGCCATTAAAAAGGTAAAAAGCACAAAATGCCACAAACTATTTCTAAAACCTGTGAGCCTTAAAAAAATGCATCGTCAGCTATGTCATGCCTGAGCAAGGATTTAATTTAAGATACATGTACTGGAAATGACAACAAAAACATTCAAGTCAATGGAAATACCCCTTTTCCTTAAATCTAGCTCTCCTACGGTACTTATTATGAATCTGAAATTAAACTTTAAAACTAATACTTTTTATGAATTAAGTAGTTTAAGATGTTTTGAAGGAAATTCCCTATTAATTTTCATTCATGATTCCTCTGGATTTTAAGTTATTCCTCTGGCGTATTTACACATTTGGATATTTATCAGAAACTTCCGCGTATAGATGACAGAAACACAGCAATTCCACAATAAATATTCATTAACAACCATGTTTTTGTCATTGTGTGGCATTATCAGGTGAAGGTATAGCGCAAGGCAAGTTATATATATTTTTATATAAATAAATCTTTATTTATTTATTTAATTACTTTATGATATTCGTTGCAATTAGACAATTGTCCTGGTGGCAACGGAAAAACGATAGTTTAACAGTTGCTGTACAATAGTACAATTAGACAGTTAAAATAGTATACAAATCACTGATTAATGGTTTATCACCCAGTGGCTGCTTTACACTTCTTCTTAAAGCTCCTAATATATATATATATATATATATATATATATATATATATATATATATATATATACACCTCAGGAAGAATGGCCGGGGAGAATGTTTGGAACCATGATGGTCAAAAGAGTTGGGACATCAGAAGAAGAATTGGGTTACGTAAACAAGCCTTCACGAAAAGAAGGGAGTTGATGAAAGAAATTAGTTAAGTAAGGGCGTGAAGAAAAAATAAGGGAAAATTTGATATGAAGCGTGGGTTTTTAAGGCTAGGAAACTTGGATACCGAGCAAGTTGGAAGGCGTAGAATGGAGACTTTTGAGATATGGATGTGGAGAAGAAAGAAAAAGAAAAATGGAAGAAAATAACAAAAAAGGAAGAAGTGTTAGTATGGCGGAGGAAGGGGAGAGAGAAATCTTAAGAAGGTAGGAAAGGTGGATGAAAGAACAAGGAAATACTATCCAAAAAAATGAGAAAATGACGAAAATTGTCGACTTCGAAGGGGAAATGAAATTTTTATCATTTTGATATTTTTTGGGGAAATTAGTCAAAATTTAACGCATAGTTTAATTTGCAGATGATCATTGTTGTTGCAGAGAATGTGTGCGGTATCACGGTAGGGTCTGTGATAAAATACTCAAGGGAATATCTTCGTTGAAACACAGTTTCCTGTTAGATTACCGTAGAGAGCCTTGGGCTCGCTCGCAGTTGAGATGGTTCATCTTAGAACCTCATGCGTGGTACCCTTTTCCCCCTGTCACTCAGAGGTAAAACTTGAGTCAGCGAAATTGATCATGAGGGGTCAGTATCCGAGACTTCTGCCAAATCACGTCTAACACCAGCAATGTAAATATGCATGTCTAATATGGTGAAATGGAAAGGCTAGGTCATCGTAGTTATGCTGCACTGTTACAAAATGCTACACGACCATGTTTGCGAAATAACCCAACATTTACCAAAATTGTGTCGTACATTTCGGTAGGTCTACGATGCATGGTAGAGCAGCCGGTACCGCCTGAAGCGGTCAAAACTTTAAGACCCGAAACGGAATAGGATAACTAATTAAACTTCTCCGCATACTCATTATTCATATCCATACGTATTATTAAGGAATTAAAATTAATGAATAGTAAAAACAAACCAAAATGAAATGAATTCGTAAAAGGAAGTAATGAATAATTTCTAAAAAGGACAGCAAAATTAAAGTCTTAAGTTTTGAAATTCTATTTTGAAGTGAAATTTTTCTTATTATCCATTTGATGGGGAGTCGAATTACCCTGTGTGTCCATTACTGGCGAGGAAATGGAAATAAAACGGATATCTTTTTCTTTTAAAAGTTGTCTTCATGCTTTTCGTATTAATTATACTAAGTGGGAAGAGTGATAGGGGAAGTACGTATAAATCCTGGCACCTGTACAGTTCGCAGTGGTTTTCATTGTAATGTGGGGCGAAAGGAGAATGTGCTCATGTGTATGCATCGCAATGAACTCTACGCTTAGATTCCCTTTACCTGCGCGTGCGTCCAGTGGGAGGTCAGTCTGCCCAGGATTCAGAGCGTGAGCGTTTGACTCTATCCTCAAGATTAATTGAGGCGGAGAAGATTAGGCAAGTGAATTCACCTTGAGGGGAAGACCGAAATTTGTCATGGAGTGACGTCAACTAACTTGAAAGCTTCTCAGGTGTTCAAGTGTTTCGGCAATCACTAGTGCTCAAACATTCAAATATGTACGCAGTCCCATTAAATCTATTAACTGCTAAATTTCTTGAAGCCGCTTGCATTCTAAGACAAATGATTATCGAGCTGTCCACAGAGTTTTTAAAAATAATGTTTCGTTTTTTGCAACTTTCATTTTTTCTCCCGTTATGACATTCTTTTCTTCGATATTTTCCATAGCCCTTGGTTTATCATTTTTCTCAAGAATCTGACTGTCCTTACTTGGGTGGTAGTACATTGGATAAAGACGTGGGCTACTTGAATAGGAGCGGGTTCGATTTCGGGTGACACTTCTGGGAACCATTATATACACCAAAGTAGTGTGGCTTTTTCGCCTACCAGATACAACTGGGAAATTGCAGATGAACCAGGGAAACAAACTGGTTCCCTTTTCTACCTGGTTGTGTGAATGTTACAGGCTGTTATATAACTTTGTATTAGATGAGCTGTACCCTCACTTTTCAGTCGCATGCTTGAAGGGGATAATTGATATTGGCAATGTGTATCTTCTGTCGTTATCATGCATCCATCTTGAATATTTTTATAACAATTTTAAAACAGTAATTTTTATAACAGATATTTTTATATCAATTTTCGCGCAAAATTTGAATATTGTCCTGTTACTGAATATATATGTATGCAAGTAACTTCTTGCGTGATGACTAATTTTGTTCGATTGCACATTCGAACTAATATCTGTGTGTACTAATACCTGTATGTAATGATTGAAAATGAATGGCTGGTGACCTAACACCCCCGCCACGTGCCCTTACTGCGGCTTGCGGGGTATTATGTAGATGCAGATCAAACCAACCTTCTTGTACAATGCCGTGATTAGAATCATTCTCCAACGTAATCCTACGCTTGTTGATATCTAACGAAAGATTTTTTAACTTCACTGTAACCAATCCGAAGTTTATTTATGATAATAGGTGAAGTCAAATCTTCAAGAATCCATTCAGAAGAATGGGATTCGCACTTAAAAGATAATTCATATGTCAATGTCACTTTTGGTCGTTCGTAAAGTTCTGGTGTCAACTAATTTGTAAACTATGATATTTAAATGTCGCAGTTGTCCAAAATTATTAACAGGGATTTAACCTGATACCCTATGGTCACTATCCCAGGGGTATAACCACTTAGTTATCGCACTGCCTCAGTTTGTTTTCTGTGAATGAACTGAAGAATGGGAAGTGTGCCATGGATCGGTGGACGCGCTAATACTAAATGGATGAAGTCAGATCGCAAATGATGTCCTTGCTCATACATACATGTACCTGTATGCTTAGATTCTCAAAACCACATTAAGTAAATGTTAACGATTATTGGATTCCAACTTGTCCCACCCGGAGCTACTCTCCCGTTTCATATGCGTACAAGGCAGAATAATCAGAGTGCCGGTTGGCGCAAATGATATGAAAACAAACGCCATCCCGAAAAGCGATAAGCAGGAATCCGTAAGCTGATGGAGTAAGGGTATTCTCCTTTCCCATAATGAAAAAAATCACCACAATTTGCAGGGATTTGTTTCTAGTACGTTATCATGCTATTGTGCACAAGTCTGCAATAGCAACAGTGGCATAAAACAAGCTGATTTTCCATTTCTTCTTTTATTATCCTACTATATCGTAGGCTAACAAAAATGCCATCGTACATTTGATTAGTGAGACTATTTTAGGCCAAGATCTAGTTTCAAGTGTGCATTTACTTAGAACCTCCAACACCAGTTTTTTGCAGAACCTATTTTCGGATTACAATGGCCAGTTAACTGATATATTATTATTACTAATGTACTAACAGTGCTCTACCATTAAAATCAGGCTTATGGGCCCATTGACTAAACGTTGCTGCGTGTCTAAGTCCCGCCGAACATTACTTCAGATAAAATGTTGCTCTATATTACAGTAAAACATTTTTCATCTCCAAATACACTCTACCTCTCTTCATCCTTTCAACAATATTCCTAATCTTAATATTTTCTTCAGTCTGTCATGTTTCCTCATGATTTTCCCCTGCAGTAATCCAGACTATGGATTACTACAGGGGATAATTGCTCCTCATTCCTTTTCTATTTACTTGGATGTCTGACGCATAGCTTAATCATCCGCCAATCTATCTGATTTTGTAAAATTGTCCACCAACTTCCATTTTTATCTCCAGTTTTTTCAATGCCTCTTTATGCGCTTCCTTCATTCATACGATAATTCGTAAATTGATAATATTTTTAATTGTCTTACCTAAGACTCCGACCTTTCTGATTTTTCTCCACTTGCACCTGAGTGGTTTGAGAGAAGTGGAGGTTTCGAATAAGTAGTCTATCCCCAGAATTTACTCCTATTTCCTGCGACAGATTAATTCATTCTACCCAATTTTCTGAACATAATGACTTCTCTAAATCGACGAAACAAAAAAAATACATCCTGATTTTATTATTTGTACCTCTCTATTAGTAAACTCATTCGCATCACGCGTGAATCTTGTCTTCATGAGTACAAACTGAACATCCCCTAAGTAATTATTTGCCTTCATCTCCATGATCTTATTAATGATCCTGAGAACCAATTAAGCTGTTTACGAAATCAAAGTAATCGTTCTGGAGCCTTGTCATATGGCTGCCTTTCCCGCTTTTGGAATAGGAAATAACACTGATCTGATGAAGCTTTTGGCCAAATTTTTCCCTCATAAATGGTATGAATTAGGGAATAACTCTTTCTCCCACGGTTTCCGAACTTCGTAGCGGCTCCGCTAGAATGTTATATATCCGCATGACCTAATTGTATTTCAATTCCCTGAGTGCCGATCTACGAGCTACTATAATCAAAATGAAAACCTCGGAGTACGTGTAGACGTAATTTTACCTAGACCTATGTTTACCTGATTACACAAACAATTACAATCCTTTATCCCGTGTAATGTCTTGGCGTGACAGGTCCCCAAGAAAATAAACAAATCAATTTCGATTTATGTATTAAATTTGTATTAAATATATGGAATATAATATAAATATACAATATCTATTTTTGGATTTACCTGTATAATTTTATTCATAAGATTTTTTCTTTTATTCCTCGTATATATTTTCATTCCAATTTTTTCTGTATATTTTTGGGATTGATGAGATAAGTTCCTTAAAAAGGCTCATTAAAATATGATAACTGGTTATAAAAAACTATCCATCACTTTTTTATAGCAATTATTAAAGAACTACGTAATGAATCCAAAGTCTTTTCCATACTACTGCTATTTTTCAAATTTTTAATCCTCATGAAAGATTAAAGGTCACCGTTCCTGTATTTTTAATTGGCGTGCTCCAAGTAACGAGAGTTCTGGTACCGACCTTTAGTAATTCGTTCCAAGCATCGTATTTTGTATAGCTAAAAAATATAATGATTCTGTAACTATTGATATTCAATCCTCAAACTCCCCAACGGGTTTGAGATGTGATTGGAGCAGGGATTTCGCATATCGGAAATCACGTCTCTCTCGCTTTTTAAAAGCATAATCTATCATTTATTTAAAATCAGAAATTGGATACAAAAAACTACTTTCTCACTGTCTCCAAATGAGATAGGTTATTTTACTGTGGTAGTAAATGATTTAAAATACTGCGCAAACATGGAAAGCAGGGTAACTACATTGTACGAATGGATTCGTTGAGGAGTTAATATCACGGGGCCAATCATTCCAATGAAGTCAGCTTGTGGTCGTTATAAACTTTTAAAAATGCCCTTGAAATCCAAAAAGACCTTATTTCATTCAGTATGAAATATCACAAAGTTGAGCCGATCTCCATTCAATTTGATTTTCCAGGTATTCTCTGCTTTTGATTACTTTTATACTGTTGATAAAGGCGTTCGTTATATTTCTGCGTAAAAGTCCTCGTTTACACGGTCGCGAAACACCGGAAACGGCTGTTGCACAGGTGGAATTGAATATTCCCATTCCCAAAATACATTTCTGGAGAGTGCGCGTAGGAGAGAGAACTAGGGACCGGGGTGAGATTGCATGCCTCAGTGATCCCCATGTGTCGAGATGGGGCAGGTGGCAGGCCCAGCGGATGACGCGCAGGAAGCCACGCGGCAGGAGGTGGAACATTTCTCCTCTGGCGGATATGAGAGAGGGACGGACAGTGGGAGAAACGGTGCGTGAAAAGAGGAACGGGGGAGGAGATGAGATGGAGGAAAGAATGTGCAATATGACCATATTTCGGTGTTCTGTCGATTTGCGGCTCTTGGTTGCGATACGAAGTATTTTAAGGAAACGGGGTGTAGAGGAAACATAAATAATTTCTAGTATTCTCGATGGCCACTCTGTGACTCTAGTCCCGAAAAAGGTGGCTTTCATGGACCACTTATTTGGGAAATGGTTGCCTGCAATCCATCTCTAGGATGTGTGTATGGGGGAGTTCAACACCAGCCACGCAACACAAAACATTAATTGTTACTTAATTAATTATGACTCTCCAGGGACATAAAAATTTTAAAAAATTCAGATTATGTTATCTACAGATACATTCACTCAGGCCTTATTCACCTATCTTAAAATACTTCTCTGCTAAGAGCAAGTAGAGCAATAAAATAATTGCTATATACAAAACTGCATGGTCGTTTGTGGTTATTCTGATCCGGTACTATTTGCCGGAATAATGATATCTTAAATGTGTCGGTTCTACACTCTTTTTTTTCTAATCTTATTTTCGTGAATTACTCCACTGTAATACGATATTGATATTAACATGTATTCTACACCAACGCTGAAGTTCAGAAGGCAATAATTCCAGCCCCACATTAACCCCCTCGTACGTTGACTGACGAGAATTCAACGAATAATCTAAGGATGAAGGAAGGAATGACTGCCGCATGGAGCCATAAAAAAGGGATACTTCATCTCCCGAAAAATTTACGGTCAAAGAGACGGAAAGCAAATCGTATCGAACTTCCATCCACCACATAATAGAACGTTATCTTATGCTTAAAATCACAATTTATCCCGATTTATGGTAGCATACTTTTTGTTCTTTTTCTTGGTTGCAGTATAAGATGGGTACATACAAGTTTTACAAGTAAATAAAAGTATAAGACAGATATGTTTGTCTCCTCTTTGTTTCAGCAAACAACAATGGCCTCTTCATAATCAATAATTTTTTCTATTTATAAGGATGTTTTGGAGTGGTAACAAAGTATCACTTAGTAGAAATCCATCATGTTATGACAGATAAAAATTGCGGTTGAACAAAACACACTTCATTTGCAGCAGTTATTTTTGTCGAGTGTTCCTTTCGGTGTCCTGCAGGTTGTACTGTTTCGCAGTTGGGCACAAATAAAAGTATAGCCACGAAAAGTGGGTAGAATTTCAAATAAAAAAACAAGGACAAGAAAATAAAAGTAAAAAAAATAATTTTCTCGCGTTAATTAGACCTCATCTTTAACGCGAATCGACTGCTTGAAACCCTACGTGGGTATAATTTTGGAATCAAACAATAGGTAGGTAAATAGATAATTTATTGCTGTTTCTTGAAAAATCGTTACGAAGGAGCATAAAGCGTAGAACTCATGTTGCGCTGAGTTTGGAACTCATGAAATCAAGGTGATTAAACCAATAGGTAAATAAAAATTGTCTGAGGTAAACGCTGACACAGAAGGATTAATTTTAGTCACTTATTAAATTGGTACACAATGACAGACTTTGAAAGGGAAATAAACTGCCAGGCCAGGACGTTAAAATACATTCCTTTTTCCTAGCAAAAGTTTTGATCAGGATACTAGGAAGTAAGTGCAGTAATTTTATTTAACGAATATAAGAAGATAGACAGTGAAACTGATCATCAATTTCCCAAATGGCTCTTGACTTAACAAACCTCGCATACACCGCTTAATAAGGAGTTGTAGGTAAAGCTGTAAATATATCGCTTACACAATAAAACTCAGAGATAATCTATTATAAATTAATGTCCCAAAAATTCCATTTCTTTCACTCAATTTCCTATCTTGAATTATATCATTCTCTCTTCTCCCTAACCTCCAACATGCCACTACTCCAAACATTCCCCTATCTGCTCCCACATTTTTATTCCTCATCCCTCATCGAATTCGTCCCGCAAACTTTCTATCCTCTCCTACAATTCTTAACAAAACTTTGCTTATTTTTCTCTCTCTCAGACTTACTGTCTCCATCTATTTCCATGTTTATATTCAAAAAGCATCTAACCTACCAAAAAGATTTTTCCTCAAAGAACAAGGTTGGGTTCTACGCGACGCTACCTTTATTTTGAAGTAATTCTGATATAATTAATGTTATAATGTCAAACGCTCCTTCTTGTTCCTCCTTGTTCTCGAAAAATAGTACTTCGAATTTATCTTCGTCTTGTGTGCATTATTCATGGGAAATCGTCAAGTCTCTATCAAATGTGTGAACCTTCACACCCATCTCTATACTAAATCTCTATTCCGACCGAAAATATTTTTCCACGGTCTAAGAAGTTTGAAAAATCCCATCGGCGGAACTCCTTTCCGACAGTCCAAAAACAATGATGTCCAGGCATCTCATTGTCCGAGTGGCGGAGAGAATGAGAGGGGAAAAACGGGAGGAAAAAAACTGGCTAAAAGTTTGAATTGGAAAAGGCGGCGAAAAAAAAGAAACATGAGCCTTTCAGATAGAATGATGGAAGGAAAAAGATAAACCGGAAATAAAGTATGGACATTTTGACGACGAAGATCTTATCGCTGAAGGGACACCGGAAGTGATAAGTATAACAATGAGAAAAATGGCCAAAGAGGATAAAATACCTCACTCAATTATTGCATCGTTGTTGTACCAATTAAGCCTCTCGTATGACTTTTCACGTGAATTGAAATCACCTAAACCTGAGTAGCACCTACCCTTCTTTGCTTTTTTCTTATGCATGGTACCCTGCAAATCACTTTGATAGTGTGGCGGTGGATGACTCAAAACTAGGATGCAGTCAGACAATGGGAATTATCAATTTAATTTTGTTTAATACTTAGTTAATATTAAATATGTAAAACATTTCAAATATTACTAATAATAATGCAACCATTTCAGAGAGTAAAAATCATTCGCCTTGACCGGGATTCGAACCCGGATCCCTCGATATTCACCCGAGTGCTTTAACCAATTAAGCTACCGAGACGTCCTCTTACACTCTGAAATTTTAGGGGCATTAAAGCTTAATTGGTTAAAGCACTCGCCCGGATATAGAGGGTTCCGGGTTCGAATCCCGGTCAAGGCGAATGATTTTTACTCTCTGAAATGGTTGCATTATAATGCACACATAGCGGGTGACTCCGTTAAAGTTACTGTTATAGTTTCTTGAAATTTGTCTAAAGTATGAACAGCCTAAGTGTTTGAAATTGGCTTTATTAACATCGTGGACTGTGGCGCGGCGCGCACGACTACGAATGCCTATGACGTTGTATGTACGGTATTTCGTCGTAGCATCTTGTTCCTTTAAAGCCCCTGAAATTTCAGAGCGTAAGAGGACGTCTCGGTAGCTTAATTGGTTAAAGCACTCAGCCGGATATCGAGGGATCCGGGTTCGAATCCCGGTCAAGGCGAATGATTTTTACTCTCTGAAATGGTTGCATTATAATGCACACATAGCGGGTGACTCCGTTAAAGTTACTGTTATAGTTTCTTGAAATTAGTACTAATAACTTTAATTATATGCGCACTGCGGTATCTATATACCACTAATAAGTAAGTATACTCCCTATACATACGAAACGAGCTGCTAGCACCAAGAAATACGTACAACAAAAGAAAGGTTAGGTAAAAGAAAGGCTACTTAGAAAAAATAAATATTGTATCCCGATAGGGTGTTGATTCGTAGTTATTTGTTTTTTAGTCCCTCATCATTTGCGGAAAAAATGACACCTGAAGTCTGTTAGTTCTGCACTTCTCTCTAAACATATTTTATGATTTCTCTTACCATAGTACGATTGGGGCTATTAATAACTTGTCTGCACCATATCTGAATAGACCAGCTTTCATGTTTTTCAAGAGATTTATTCTGCAGGTTAACTTTCACTTTGTGATTGATTACTAATCTGATATCTCTTATAACATAGAACCGTTATTAATTTTATCTACTATTGACTACTGGTGTCTACTGCTAAGCACCAGTTTACAGATCTAGTTCATCTTATTTGGTAATCAAACCAACTTGATAAGAATTTTAGATACTAGCATCATATTCTAAATGAGTTTGAACTAGCGAAAGGAGGCATTAAACTTTAGATATCTAGTCACATTTCCCAATTACTCTCGTGTCAATCCCAATGTTTTGCTAGCCTATTCACGTATTCCCTGCATATGATTCACAAAGGAGAGCTGGTGGGTACTGTTAAGCTTCTTCATTCAATGAATTTGGGTGGACTTTATTTGAAAAACAAAGCATTTCAGTTTGTGATTAACTATTAGCTGACCATTTAAAGCAAAATTCTTATGTCCTCCCACTGAGTTCCCGGCACTATTAAGTTGATCTTCTTCAAATTTTATTATTCACTTGAAATAATATTCCTTACAAAGAATTTTCCAGAGCTTAAGAACACATGGAATATTTTTACCGGTTGTCGTGTGGGGCTGTACTGGGAGAAAGAAAATAAAGAAAATGAAGTTGTTACTTTAATATAATATGTTAAATGTTACCTCAAATATATTAAATCATTCGTAGAGTAAAAAACATTAAATAGCTAGGAATGAAAAAGTTAGTGGCACGTATATTTTTCTCTAACATATCCTTTTTTCTCTTCTACTCCTTATGAAAAAATAGAAAAATAAATCATTCGGGTAGTATTTTTATTTTTTTAAATAATCACCTTTAAGCTCGTTACACTTTTCCCAGGTTCCTGCATAAAATAGGCATCTGTGTTGGCAATGACCTACTTCCCCGATGGTACGTGACTCCTTTTCTGCCTAGCCTTTTTTTTCAAGTTTGGAAATAAAAAAAGTCACTGGAAGCCAAGTCTGGTTTATATGGTGGTGGTTGTAATAATTCCAACTTAAAATCCATAATTTTCGCCACCTAAGCTGTGCAGGTGTGCATGCGTGCATTTTCTTGATGAAAAAGAATTTTTTCTTTGCCATATGTATAATGAGATATTTAAAGCAGTATAAATATTTTTACTTGATTTTTTCGCTCTACCGGTGCATTGACAACGCACAATACTCTCCAATTATTGTTTGCTTTTTTGGCAAGTAATAGATGCAAATGATTCCATTTTTGTCCCAAAAAAATGGTGACCATCACCTTGTCAGCCGATTTCACCATCATCGACTTCTTCGGAACCGGATCGGTTTTAGAAACCCAGTTTCAACTGTTCCTTTGTCTCTTTAGTGTAGCAGTGTATCCATGTTTTATCCATAGTTACTTTGTCTTAATGCAGAAACTCGTCGGGGTTGTGACGGAAAAGTACCCAAACAGCCACCACCAAATCGGTCACACAATTGCGTTTACCCTCTGCTGAGAGCAAATGCTGTACCTATCGTGCCAAGATTTTTTTCACATCCAATTTATCGTACGCAATTGAAAACGCGGTTCCGTGTGGCATTAATGTGGCCTCCGCTATTCTACAAACTTCGATCCGTAGATTACTCAAAAACATATTGTGGATTTTGTCAAAAGTTTTTCATTTTCGAATGAAGTCACCCCCCACTGGACGTCCCGAACGATATTCGTAATTTGTGGATGCCCAGCCACATTTAAACTCATCACCTAATTGTAAACAGTCCCAAACGAAGGAGCAGATGTGCAATGACCGTCATGTAACTCAGCTTTGATCTCTTTCGGTGTTAATTATTTTCAATGGAATCGTTCAACCACTGCTTCATACCCATATCTTTCATTTTTCTGATTGAAGATAGTTCGTTGCATCAGTTGACTAAGAAAATGAAATCACACGATTCATATGGCTGAAGCGTTAACAGCTGTCTATTTACTGATGAGATTTACTAAAAGAGAACCTTTTCCGATACTGTGATTTCCATGCCTTGCATTTTCTAACGAATCATGAAACTATCCACGTATTTTCATAATGTATACAGAAGAAGTTCAAAAATACTAGAGGTAACGGTACATTTTATCAAAATAAGAGTCACAGCTGAAAAAAATCCGATTTTCTTTCGTACCAAGAGTGCCCTCTAGGAAAACAAACTATTTCAGAAGGGATGACGAAAGAACAGGAAAGGGGCTCTAAGGATAGAGGGAGAGAGGAATTGAGGACAAAGGGGCTGACAAATGACACGGAAAGACGCGCCTCTTGGGTGACGTGGGGACCATCGTGCCCTCAATGATGACACTTGCGCTTTCTTCCCTCCTCAAGGAAGATAGAAAGGAAAGAAAAGACGCGCACGGCATGTAAGTGTCCAATAGGAGGAGAGAAGGGCGGAGGCCAGAGAATTCACGCTGAGGAGGAAAGCTATAGAAACGGGATGGAAGGGAATACCGGCTTCCACGATACGTAGTGGAAACCTGGTTTCATCATACGGTTTGGTTTGGTGAACGTACTTAAAAACTAAAGGATAGGTGATATTCCACAGAACTCAGGTCACAGTAAAAGCTCCAAATATTCCACGTCCATCAAAGACTGTTCCAAATAAGAATTAAATTTTAATAACGATGTCCGCAATATTTTTAAAAAATTATTTCTAGAATGAATTGAGTGTGTTGGGATTATTATTACTATTGACTATTGATATTCGACCGGTTAAGGTCGGTTCTGGATGGACGCATTCCATAAAATGATGCAGTAATACATTTACCTGCCTATCCTAACAAAAAATCAATCTGACATCTTACATTTAAGTAAGTCCATCATCAACTTCAACACACTTCATTCAACCGTTCAATCCAACCAAACTATTCCTTCAACTTCCTCGTTTGCTTTCTATCAAATTCGTCAAAATCCCATTCCCAGTCAAAACGCTATGAATCCATCTTTTTCACCTCCTTTAGAGTTCTCCCAACAATCCTCTTCCTTCCTCCACCATTCCTAGCACTTCCTTGTTTGTTTTTCCAACAATCTCAGATAACCTTCTCCGCCATCACATTCCAAAATCCTCCAATCTGCGCCTTTCATATTGCTAAGGAGGCAATGGAAATACGATATTGACTACTGTGATTGAAGGAGTACGTCAGGCAAACGAGGAAGAGGTAGCAATAGAATAAGCATTTTGGGCGGAATTATCGGAGCCAGGAAGTATGCTGAATTCAGGATACTCTAACTTTAGTGCTCAATATTAGGTTTTGTTTTGTGAGAGAGGCAAGGAATTTATTGTTGTAGCAGTGTGTACTCTGTTTCCATCTAAAACCATTCTTCACGAGTAGAATACCAATAATATTAATAATACCCGAAATAATTTAACTTACACCCGCTACAACTTTATCTCACAAATTGTCTGCATCGTATGGAACTGAAGTACGTTATTTGAGGTAAGAGGATGAGAATAGTTTAGTTTTTATAGTAAGTAAGTAATAGTAAGTTTTTGAGACGTGAGCATGGAGAGAAAAAGTTGGGTAGAAAGAGAGTCAATCAGCAGAGTATTGTAAATGGTTAGAAAAGAGTCAACATTTCTGGTTGATATTCTAAGCAGGCAAAAATTTGGGTTAAGAGTATCGTTAGAGGTAATGGAATGTTCGAAAGTTGCAATAGAAGGGAGGATAAAAGTATTCAGGCATGTGGAAGAAAGGGAGTTGGCAGTTTTTTTTAGGCATGAAGTAAGCCTTAAGTGTGAATAACTGAAGAAAAAATAGAGTAGGGAAAAGGAGATTACACCGAAGGAAATCCGAACGATAATTAATGGATGAAAGGTTTTGATTACCACCCAAAAAGGATCATTATTATATAGACTTCCAAAGGTGATAATGTTACGAAGAGAAAATTCGAATTTCGCACGCTTTCCGTTGGATGGAAAATATGCGGTAATTCCCTTCGTCAGTGAGTTCATTAATATTGACCCCGAGTTTCAATCCAAGTATCTTTCCCTTCTCTAAAACCAACATTGACCTGCTCCACCCTCTCATCCATAATGGCTGAATGAGACACATGACTAGTGCGCCTCGTACCATTAAGGACAGAAAGATGGTAGTCGGGTTCTTTTGGTAAGCACACAAACAAAGTCTTATGGCATTATTAGAAATTGCAGCTATTTGTTCATATAATCTAAAAAAGCTTTCTTTGCTGGAAAGATCTATCAACTCCGAAGACAGTTATTATAACCAAGCGCGATTTGATTTTAGCTAACCCTGGGAAAATATCAATCCTATGTTATGGTAGCAAAGTATGACTTCTTAACCAATAACTACTGATATTGGATTATTTTCTTTAATCATACATTGGGCTTTCCATTTTAGCCAACAACCCGCTTTCTTATCCTCAATTGTTTTTCCACTTCCTCTTTTTCTAACGTTAATCTTTTCTTCTTCGTCTTGCGTATACGTATTCATACATATATACTTATGTATGGAATATATATATGTATAAAATATATAATACGTTTACTAGGAAGAACTAATCTTCTTCTTAAACACACTTACATATGTATATAGGATAAGGAAATATTTTTACTTTCGTGATCTGCTCAAAAACCGCCTTCCCCACATGTCCTGTGTTCACCTTTTATGTGTTTTCCTATCCCCTTTTCCTTATACCTATTTCTATGTTTGAATGAATATTTGTGCGCCGTATGGCGGGATTTTCAAGTTTGAATATATATATATATATATATATATATATATATATATATATATATATATATATATATATATATAATATATATATATATCGAATGTTTAACTGCTGCATAAGTGAATCCTACTGAGATTCATTGTCGTTTCAAGGCTGTTTATGGTGACAATGCTGTTGATAGGTCTACTGTATGTCGATGGGTGGTAAAATTGCGTGTTTTCAAGCCTGGAAAAGCCATAATGGTTGATGAAACCTCTTTTGAATGTGTTGGAATGGATTGGATGTTCACCACTTTTGTGACCAATTTTCTGGAACGAGGGGAAACGGTATATTCTTCTTAGTATACAGACTGTGAGACACCTCCGACGTCGAGTTTGTCTTAATAAAGGCAGTCTGGCGCCAATAATTTTGCAACATAACAACTCTCGTCCACTCACCTCGCCTCGAGTATTCATAACACCTCGGACGATGAGGTGAAAGCAGTTGTCAAGTGCTGGATTCTAGAAAAGTCGGAAGACGTTTTCAGTGACGGAATAAAAAGAACTAGTTACACGTTCGGAGAAATATGTTAGTCTTAACGGTGACTATGTTGAAAAATAAATATATAATTTTGGAACTTAAAAATTGTACTTCAATTTGATTTCTACCCAATTTTACTATTCGTTTTTTTGCGTTCTACAATCATGTGAGCATTAATTTTCAGCCTACCCTCGCATAAAAAGATTTTCGTTCAACTCACGATCGTTTCGGGTTTACAAAAAAAAAGACTCTTCATAAGTAGAAGAAATATATACATATATATATATATATATATATATATATATATATATATATATATATATATATATAGATGATGCGGAAGTACTCACGAGAGCAATATAACTTTTGGACGGCACAATAGAACACAGAATAAAACAGATAACACGTAAAAGGACACTCACACTGTAGATGATTTAAGCTTTCGGCCTACTCCGAGGCCTTCTTCAGGTCAGTCTAAATATATCAGTCAGTCAGTCTATATATATATATATATATATATATATATATATATATATATATATATATATATATATATATATATATATAATCGCGGTGGTCTGGCGGGTAGAGCGTTGGACTGCTGACCAGAGGGTCCCGGGTTCGATTCCCGGGCAAGGCACTTTGGGCACCTGCAACTCCACCCAAGCTAGTTGATTTTTCGGGTACCAGATCTTCCTGGGAAACCGGCACAGGGAAAGGAACTGGCCCCCCTACCCTGATGTGTGAATATTCACACGCCGTCGGGATTGGTACATGGGTGAGCTCTACCATCGCCTACTAAACCGACCTTCGGGTTGATTACTGTGTTTATGGTTTTTATATATATCTATATAAAAAACTTAGACAGCAACACACAGCACGAGAACACACAAAAAGAACACTCACAATAATACCTTGATAATTTCGACGGATACGAACTCCGTCTTCTTCGGCAGATAAGATATGACTGAGGTATATGGGTACGTGGTACAGCTATATATATCTCAGTCCTATACCTCAGTCATATCTTATCTTCGGTCATATCATATCTGGGTACGTGGTACAGGTATATATATCTCAGTCCTATACCTCAGTCATATCTTATCTTCCGAAGAAGACGGAGTTCGTATCCGTCGAAATTATCAAGATATTATTGTGAGTGTTCTTTTTACATGTTCTCGTGCTGTGTGTTGCTATCTAATTTTTTTATTCAACACTTTCGTGTTATCTCGAAGAAATCATCTATATACATACATATATATATATATATATATATATATATATATATATATATATATATATATATATATATACATATGAGGTAAAACTAGAGAAAGTAGTAGAGCGCTGGACTGCTTATCGCATAGCTCGATAGTTTAAATCCCAGTGACCCCTCTGTGTACCCTCAATTTCACCAGGTGGGTGTGTGATTTTTCGGGTACCAGGTCATTCTAGGAAACCACAAGCGGCTGCAGGAAAGGATCTCACTACCCTCTACTTATGTGTGAATTTCACACGCCGCTGCTATATATTAGTATTAATATTGGGTGACCCCTCATCTATCAAACCGACCTTAAGGGTTTTTAACTTTAGCTGGACATTAAGCTGATTGCGCACGAAATAAGTTTTGAAAGGCTCGGGAATCCGCATCTTGAGTGGAATATAAATAATAATATCCCAATTAGATTTGCTACTGCTATGTACATTTGATTAAGGAGTGGAAAAGGACCCCGCTTGTTTGTTTTTTCGGCGCAGATGGAAGGAGGGTTAAAATAAACGAAAGGGGGGGGGGTGGACGATAAAAGTAGGAAGCAGAGGGTTGGGCACGGAGGGACGTGAGGACTGTAACTGAAGTGGAGGAGGCGTAAAAGAGAGGAGGAGTGGGCGGGACTGGACGAGTGGAGAGAGAGAGAGATGGGAAAGGTTTTTGAGTTGAGGACGACGAGAATGTCGGGGAGGAAGGAAGGGTATGAGGATTGGCGGGATGGTGTAGAGAGAGAGGGGTGGAGCAGGGTGTGTAGGGGGAGACGAAAGGGGGATACTGGGGAGGGGGAGCGGTGGAGGGCTACTAGCAGGGACATTGGAGTGGGGTAGGAGAGTGAGCGATGGAGGAGAGACCACGGAAGCCAAGGGGCGAAAAGGAGAGATGTTCGGAAGGGGAGGGTGGAGGAAAGAGTGGAGGATTGAGGTGTGGGGACGGGAAGTTGACCGCCGGTGGAGAGCCGTGAGAGCTCTGGCGATACACTGAATTCGATGAGCTACGGCGAGATTCTGAATCGCGGTACGCTATTCTAAAAAAAAATTGAATCACAATAATAAACTACGGGAGGAAATGTTTGGCATGAGCTATTGATACCAAGATAACTACAGATGTTAAAATACTCTTAAAGCGACAAAAGCGTGCTCTGCGACCGTAAACCTCGGCGTATGACGCGAATAGGTTGGGATTTGTCGTGGTTATTAGCCGCACGATAGACATTATTTTAGGATTTGCGGTAAGAAATCTAAGCCATGTGATGAGGGATTCTAAACTATTATTCTAGGTACTAGATACTCTGGGAGTAATCTATGGGAACACTGCTATCGACACTCTTTCACTATACAAAAGGATATTGAGCTACGTGAGAATCTATGTGAACCCAATACAAGTATAACGCTACTGCAATTATTTATGTTAAGTGCGATTCAAAAACAAATGTAAGATCTGGTGCTTTCCCGGCGTATTTGCTGGATGAAGTTTTCTCGGGTCTTCCACCGGGTCAGGGGTTCCATGTTGGCCGACGTTTCGATGCCCTGAGGACGATGCACGAGTCGGGCATCGAAACGTCGGCCAACATGGAACCCATGACCCGGTGGAAGACCCGAGAAAACTTCATCCAAAAACAAATGTGTTTTAGCTAATTTAAACAAGGATGTCTGATGTTTATTAGATAAGTTAATTGGCGTACTTTTAGCCTCGCAGACGTAAAAGGTCACGTCGCATCCATACTATAACAAAATTTATGTAAGTATATGAGATTTCAAGTGAAAAATTAACAACCCGAGTGTGCGAACCCCCGGACCCGCGTGAGAAGGGAACGCGACCACATAGTATCGATATCGATACCGATGCAGTTATCTTCTCTTCGATTCCTGTCCTGCATCGAGGCTAGATTCTCGGCTTTGGGCATCACAAAGGTGCTATCCGCAGACTTGTGTGGAGGGAGTGAGGTGGGGAGCCGAAGAGTGGAGGTTGAAGAGAGCTGGATTGGGCCGTGGCGTAAATGTGGGGTAGGAATGGTGAGGTGTGGGCGAGAGGGGATGTATTCGGGTGGGAGAGAGGTGAAGGACTCCGTTGTTGGGGAGCCAAGCCGCAGCAACGAGCGACCGGTAAAGTCCCGCGACTGACAACCCTAAGGCCGACGACAGTCAGGTTATGAGACTATGGGGAGACGGGTGAACTGAAATCTCTCCTGCTCAATTTACGATATGCTCTCCAGGACAATTACTACGGTGTGGGTGTTTTCAATAATTCCTGTGGAGGTAAGGCCGGTACGTTTGCATGCGTCAATAATGAATTGATGTATGAGAACGCCTCGCCCTGGTGAGCTCACTTCCCAAAGGCGTGTTGGCATTGGTTCGGTGGTTAAGTAATTATGAAAACCATAAAAAGTGACCCTAAATCTACTGGGTGTGAAATGGTACGCTGACATTTCCCATGGCCGTTTTCAGGGCTCATGAAAGTTTTTCGCATAATTAAGGATATTGAAATCCGATAAACAACATCGATGCAGTGACTTGCAAAGTAAAAAATACTATGAAATAAACCACCGATATTTCTCTTTTTATATTCCTTTTTCTTTTCTTTACGCCTTATTAGGATATATGGTTTTTAGGAATAAGCGTCCTGTCGAAGTAGTGCAGTTGCCAGCACTCACGACCCAAAATCATCTCGATTTTTTGGGTCACTTCTAACTCTATGCGTTATGAATGTATCATACCAGCCACCACAAGAGTGTGTGGCAGGATATGTTAGTTGGTCGGCCATTAGAGTGATTAGTGATCAGTTAGCAATACGCGACGTTTCTTTTACAGATAATCAATTTCTTTAACTTAGCCTTACACGCAGTTTCAAGATATTTGTATTTGAGCCTGTGCCTACACTTTTGTATGTTATGTTAATCGCAATTAAGAATCGTGATCATTGTCTAGGGACACAGCTTTTGCACTGAGTTTTTGTTACTTTCGAGCATTTTCATGTGGGGCGCAAGTTCCTAAGTAAATGCGGTTTGGTCAATCACAAATGCTTCGCCGGGACGGGTAAAGACCTCTGGTTAGACCAGCGTGGTACGGGACGATCTGCTACGGGAAATCAGTTACGTGCTTTCTTGCCATTTCCGAGGAGAGGTAGACTCGAACAGAAGGATTGGGGATCACAAATGAGTCACCCCCCTTCCCCCTAAGAGAATGGGTTGGGGAACCAAGGTATCAAGATGAGGTCTTCACCCCGCGGCCACTCCTTGTTATCCTCTCCCGAGTAACCTCGCCGGGGACATCCGGGCTCCACGGGAGTGGACTGAAGGACATCTTTGTTTGCGCGGGACTGCGGCCGGAGGGCTCCCGAATTCATCTAGGCCCCATGTCAAATTTAAAATAAAAATCCGTACAAAGAGCGACGGATACGAAACGAAAGTTTGGGAGGGTAACGTTGATTCCCTTGTTCATATCGGAGGGTTGGGAGGGAGAGAGAGAGGGAGGGAAAGGAGGGGAAGAACGGGCTGAAATGGGCGTTGGGAGAGGTCGGTGAGGGGGAGGGTATTTTTTCAAGCACTAGTGGAGTGGGGAGGCCGAAGAGGAAAGGCGGAAGGGTGGTGAGGTTGGAAGAGGGGGATCGGGCGGGACGAAGTGGCGGCGTTCGGAGCTGCGGAGAAGAGAGGGAGGGGACCGCGAGAGGGGGGACAGGATGACTGGGGGTGAAGAGTAGGGAGACCGAGGGAGGATGGTGTGTGGGTCCTTGGGGAAGGGGTGGTTGAGAGGAGAGGGTGCGAGGGGAGGGAGGAAGGCCGAGGAAGGCGGGGCTGTGGAAGGGAACCCCTAGCTGATCGATCGATTGAGCAGGGCCCGCTCGGGATGCCTGGTGTGGCACTGGATAGGAGGGAGGCTTCACGATGGTGGGGGGTAAAGAGGAGAAGGGACCTGAGGTGGGACGGCAGGAGGGTAGTTCCACGCAGGGGGGGAGGGAAATGAGTGTAAGGAGAGGGTTTGACGGCTCCGAGAGATGGAAGGAGACAGGACCGGGGGTGGGTGGGAAGAGGTGCGAAGGGATGAGGCCGTGCGCCGATGACTCAAATAATCCATTAAGGTGGTGCTCACTCCGTAATCGCACAGTCTGCTCAGATGCCGCAGAATATTCTGGCTGTCTCTTTTAGGTCAACGCATTTTCAGGGTCTCTAGGCTCAGACCCCGTCGGTAACCCTCGGGGGGTCACGAACCCCCGACCGATGGAGATTCACGACCGCACAGGCCGCTTTGTACAAGGTCTGTCCCAAAAGTAATTGGACTGAGTCGATTAAAAAAACAGTTATGATCAGATTTGATGCATTCGCTCAAAAATCTTTGAAGTAAAACCCTATTGCGTCCATACTCCTCTGCCAGTGGGTTTTCCACGCATCATACGTCTTCTGGAAGGCGGCGCCCGGAATACTGCTAAGTATCCTCGTCAGGGTCTGTTGTGACGCTCCCACTGAAACGTGGTGACGCCTTTCAGCACGGAATTGAGGCAGAAGAGAAGGAAGAAGTCTGAAAGGGCATTGCCTGAAAAATTTGGATTTTCCCTAACATGGACTGGAAGCTCTCGGCAGATCCGCATGCGAGTTTTCTTTTGTTCATCCGAAAGCACTAAAGACACCAACTTAGCACACACCTTTTTCTTGCCCATGCTTTCGGTCACAAGTCGATGCATATCACTTTTAAGGATGCCAAGTTCATCATAAACCATGCAAACGCTTAATCTGCGATCCCTGTCCGACAAAGCCTTCGCAAGATTTCGGTCACTTTTAGAGGCCGAAGGGCGTCCTGAACGTTCTGCGTCTTCAATGTCTTCGATGTAATAGGTCCCTTTCACAGTTTTTCCAAATTTCATACAAATCTGTCGGCGTAGTGCTGTTTCCATAACCGTTTCATGACGTAACCTAAAGAGGTTACTTTCTAGAGGTTTCGCAAAGGAGCGATCCGTACTTTGCAAAGGTTAGGAGCCAACAACCACCGGCCTCCAGCCTTTCCTGAGACTCCGCTCCCTCGAACTCAGCCAGGGAAAGCGAGAGATTGTTTCGTCCACATATATCATGCTGAGGTATCATCATGTACAATTTGCTGCTGGGTTACTAGGCGGCGTAAATTTGAAAGGATTAAGAGGAAATTCCAATTATATTGCTTAATGGCTTGTAAAATAAACGTTATCCATGCGTTTTGAGTGAGATACAAACAAATTAATGTTGATTTCCTGATAAAAATTCGTGTAAAACCTCTGTGAATACCTATTAACGTAAAGTCTAACGATGGCGCTATAAAACCATTTGTTGTAAAAAGTCGTGCATTGATAACGAAATACCTTACCTAACGCTCCCAGTGCATTACTTACTCCACACTTGCGATTTTCCTGATTTAAAAACCCAGAATAAATAGATTATTGAATAGAACTAATTAGCAATGCATGAAACGAAAACGTTCATAGGGAAAATACACGTAATGAGTGAACAATTTTTACCAAATACTTTACACGTTTCATTAACACGAAGGAGAAATAATAACATCTCTCCCCGCTGGATAATTGTCTTCGTAATTCTCTCTTCTCCCCCACAAAACTTTCACTTTTTGTAATGAGTTTCTGGAAAATAATATAATGTCTAAATTACCTTTTCTCTCATAAATATGTAATATTTGTCCATTAATTGGCTTTTACGATATACAGTTGCTTGTCAATGCAGTTATAATTATTTATACAGATATGTTGAATTCGTCATTTACATTTTGCTGGTACAACAACAAATGCTCAGGAACTCTGTTGTAAAATAAAGAGCGAGTTATGCATTTAGCACGTGTAACCCCGTTTTTTTCATAATTGTTTTTTTAAAAACACCGTTAAATGACTTATGCTTAAAGATAGTTTTGATGAGCTGAAAATGTTTAGGAATTAAAGGCTCCCGGAAAACTGAGGAAAAACGACTTTATTTTACATGAAACTGTAATTTAAGACCACTACACAAGCACAGGCTCTTTTTTTAAATGAGATCGAACAAGTGAAAATAATTATAAGTGATCATTTCATCGGGAAACCGTTTGTACTTCACAGAAGGGGTTTTTCATCTTGATTCTTAAATGATTTTAACAAAATATGATCAATCATTACTTATCAAATCTATAAAATCAATACTAATATGGCATTTTCATTTCCATCATTCCTGAAGAGTTAACTTTGGACAATATGACCACATTCTTTTGAGTAACAACTTTTGTTCCTCAATAGTTACATTTTTTAAATTACCATTATCATAACATCCCAATCAGTTATATACCCAACTACGCACAAAACAAGGCATAATCGAAAAAGTTATTTAAACATGTGTTTCCATTGAAATACGGGAGTCTTTTTCTTTCGTAAGAACGACAATTACTGCACTACGAAAGAGGTATTGAGTAAAAGATATCACAAAATAATTTTGAAGGGAATAAATACAGAAAATACTTTGATATTCCGGAGTTTAAATAATTTTCCTTTTCCACCACCTGTTTGTCGTGTAATTGTTTCCGATTTACGTACTGTAATAATGGTTGGTATACATCTCTTGTCTCCTTTATGAACCGTTTCAGAATTAACATCTACTATTGGGAGTCATTGAAGCGACCTGATTGAATTTATGTGATCACGCTATTGTCTATATATATTTTTCCCTAGCGTATGAATGGTAACATGAGGTTCACATAAACTAAGGCATTCAATCTGAAAGTTAGCTTGTTTGATAGATACCACCTACCCACCACTAAGGTCAACGGCGTGCGAAGTTCACATATCAGGGCAGGGGGTAAGTTTTTTTTCCATTGCTGACTTTGGTTTCCAAGGAAGATCAGAATACGGATACGAAGACCCGAAAAATTACACCGCTTGAACTGAGTTTCGAGAATACGTCATCCAGAATCGAACATAGTCCCTGTTTTAGTAGTCCAGCTCTCTACCCACTAAACTGCCACGTCCCTTGATTTCCCTTGAGTCATATATAAAATTCTCAGTTTGGGGTTGAAAATGTAATTGTTTGAGTTAAGTAATTGAAATTTTTCTTCCGTAAATGGTACTTGAGTTAAATCTTTCCATTTACGTATTCCTATGCTGAAGCGCAATTTTTAATAAACTAACCAGATGGCTGGATGATATCTTGAGGATTTCTTTTGAAAGTCTATGCAGGTGTATTAAACGAAGAATTAGGTCAACATTAGAAGTCAGTACAATCCTTGATTTGTTTTTGAATTCATACGTTACGGCAAATTAAAATGCTTAAACCTACCTTGACATACTTGAATGTTGAAAGATTTAACTCTGTAACAGTGAACTCGGACTCTAGATGTCCATCTTCGCATTGAAAACAACCGCAGAAAACTTTTAAATGTAGATGGGGTGACGCCTAGGTAAATTTTCGTTCTAATTTGAGTATTTTTTTCACATAGTCCTACATATAACTAACACTTTTCTCCGGAAATATTGAGAGGGGTGATTTACTTTAATTTTCGATTCAAATTTTGATTTAAGTATTTGATTTGAAATGTTACTCGACTATATGAAAGACGATACACTGAATAATCCCTAGAAGGATTTAGCTTTGAAAATGAGTACCATTCAGAGGTGTTTGAGGACAATAGAACTCATCCGCGCGTTAACAAGTCACAGCTAGCCATTTTAGCAGGGCACTTACATTTAAATTCACCTATGATTTTCTTAGAATAAAGAGTGATTTTTATCGTACATTTTTCGTTACCATTTTCAGAAATAATTTCATGAAATAAATATTTGTAGAAAAGTACAACAAAAAGTTTATACGCATTCCCAATTATTTCAATCTCTTAAAACCACGTCAAGCATTATTTCGAACAGAAAAACTTTTTTTTTAGTACTTTCACTCCATTTTTCAAGTGTATAATTTGCACTAAAATATTTTTAGGTCTATAAACAAAAGTTTGTTTCTCTCATGTTAAATATCCCATGCCATTATCAAACTATCACATACAAAGTACGACTTTGGTAATGATTTTCTTTTATTTTGAATAGCTTTATTTCATATCCACCATTCTAATTAAGACCAATATATTCAAAAACCTATGGTGTTTCAACATAAAAATGCACGAACAATAGAGAAAACTCATTATTCTTGCTCACGGTTAAAAAAAATACATCGATAAAGGAGATAAATTCATATTTTTTCTTACTTTCCATAATTTGATGGCCGTTTATTTAATCGGTGGTGTTTTTAAATTTTTTATGATGTCCAAGGATTGTATAGGGCTAGCTAAGCAATATCAAAGTCTTCTGCTAGAGATTGACTTTGGTTGTGATTGACTGGAAAACCGGCCGGGAGTTGCATTATAAATATTAGAAAGAGGATGTGATTCTACAGATTGAATTGATTACTAGATAACCCGTACTATATTACTTCATCTTCATCTTTAGCCATACTCTTAAACCCTAAGATTGGTTTGATTAAGAGCTCTCTACTTCGATGTTACAGGAGATAGTCTTTTCACGGTCTCATATCTAGTCATTAAATAGCTCCTAATACTTGTTTCATGGATCCTATTTGGGTATTTCTCTGTTCTTTATATCTCCAGCAGTTTCATAAGGAATTATATGTAGTAACTAAAAATATATTCGATTATTTAATCACTCTGTCTTTTCAGAGCTGAAAGGAGGAAGGAAGGAGCTCACCCTTTCCTTTCATTTTAACTCACACCTCATAGAACTTCCAGTTTATTCACTTGTCCTTTTTCCTAGCTAATCATTTCCAGGCATTTCAGCATACCTTTCATGTTTATAATTACTCAATACCCTACCACTGCTTATTTTTTACACCCGTAGGGAAGTATAATCCATGTGTGTGGTGATGAAATATTTTTTTCAGATAAATCTACTTTGTTGATAGTCTCCTTATGAACCCTGAACGAATATTTTTTTTATATTATTTTAAAAAGAGTTCAGTAATTAAAATTAGGATTGACCCAGTAAAGCATTGAAAAGCATCATGGTCTCCTAGATAACTTACTCTGATGATGAATCTTACGATTTCCGAAAAAAAGGCAATAAAAGGACGCATATACGCATAGGATAAGTCTCGCTAAATCTTGATGACAGACGATGAGCCAGTGAATAGATATTGGTGGTAGCTCGCATATTAGTTTCTGCAAAATTATGAGAGAGAAATTGTTGAAATGAAAAATGATTCAGCAAGCGATACTGTCAAAAACGTACTTAGTGCATATTCCGTCCATGCTTTCGACATACTATACAGAACATGTGAAAAAAGTTTTATAACTTCCTGAAGGAAAACAAATACTATCCGCATAAATGTAATAATTTGGAACGAATGCAAAGTAAAGATTTAATGCTTCCCCGTCATATGATGCGCCTTCACTATTCAATGGCGTTCCTCCAGGATAAGTATCCTGCTGCCGACGTTTCGATGGCTGAGTGAGTCTACCTTCGCCGTCGGAGCGTTGAATTCTGGGGGCGCTCAGTCATCAAAATGTCAGGAACAGACTATGGCTGAAAATCCGTGAACACATCACACGTCCCCGATAATAATATTGTTTACTAAGTGTAATAAATCATCGGATATTTCATGGTAAAATTAAATTACGAAATGCAAGAATTAATTATTTAAAATTTACTTTCACTTTTTTTTGTTTCAAATGCTTGTTTTTAAACTAGGAGAAAATGTTTCTATTTAATCAAAAATATCCAAGGATGTGCATTATGTATCAAATTAAGTCCAATGATTACTAAGGCAAAAACTTCAATGTTTTGGCCCCGCATTAATTATTTAAAGGATGTATTATTTTATTGGCTCTTAGAGTGCTGTTTTTGATGGCCCTCAATCCACTTCTAACTTAAAAGACGAAGTTTTCTCATCATATTTGGTGCATTCCGATCCATGGATATGGTTTTCTTTGCGGTTACGGTACTCAACAAGTGGTTCGCCCCAACCCAACGTTCTGCATTGAAAAGAGAGATACTCCGCACATATTTTATTTTAAGACATTTTCTTAGGTAAAAACTTAGCAAGAGGGTGTATGAGGCTATTATTTTTATTAGGTAATCTACCGGTTATGGTAGGTTTTTGGATGGACACAACTATCAAATAAACATTTTGTAACTCCAAAAAAACCCAATCCAGCAACCTACTCTACCATATGTCCCTCTTCATCTCTGTGTACTTCCTTCCTCCCTTCATCCCGTCCAACATCCCTATCCTGCTACTCCCCCCTGTTACCTTCTTCAACATCCCATTGCCGCTCAATATACCTTTCATCCATTTTTCCTGCCTCCATAGAATTTTTCCCAACAAACCCCTCTCCTCATCCACCATCCCTAGTACTTTCGTAAATTAATTAATAAAGAAGGTTATCACCTATTCAAAAAGAAAAAAAAGTGATACATCTTGAATTTTTAAAGCATATTTACTATCCCTCATTCAAATAAAATAATCTTTAGTTTATGATTCGATAGAAATTGATAAAAATATGTATTTGACCGTGTTGCTTCTTGTCCTGTGTATTAATAGTGTCATGATATCTACAATTCTGGTCCAACTAACGTTGTAAGTATTATATCGTATCAAGAAAGCTTTTACATTTTTCTGAATGAACTGTTATTCATGAAGAATTAGAAGTCATTTTTTGTAGTCAAAAAGAATGTGTTACAATTAATATTATTTTTATTATTGAAAAAACTATTTAATATTATTATTGAAAACATTCAGTTATATTACAAATGTAGCAGTGCATGAGTTTAGTACTAAAACAAACTAAACTAACAAATGTATTTCTAATAAAGTACACATCCTAACTAAATACGATAGGTATTTATAATATTCACGAGGTATACTCGAGAAGTCTGTGTCATTTGGTTGTAAAATTATTTTATTCGTTGGAAAAAGTTTTCATTGACGCTTTTCATTTTCTAAAAACCTACTTCACTTTTCTACAGAATCGCCGTTCACTTCTAAGCAGTTTTGTTAACGCTGCACCATCTTCTTTAACCTCTCGTAATAGAAGTTCGCCGCCTGAGAATTGAACTAGTTTACTACGACGGTCTTGAGTTTCTCGTCATCTTCAAAACGTTTTCCAATAAGCCACTGTTTCAAGTGCAACATGAGTAAATAGACTCTAGCAGCAAGATTGAAACTAGGGATAAGCGGTCCAAAAACACTTGTCTACTCACTATTATTTTCTCTTTGTATTTGTCGATAAGCAATTTCAGTACACGCCTTACACCAATCTGTGATATCCGTGCTATTCCGTAACTGCTGTGTAAATTATGGCTAGTCCAACAAGAGGTCTATCTTGTCTTGTGTGAGGTCCAACAAGAGGTCTCTATATTCAACTATCAGCTAGATTTCATCGTCAATCGTCGATCAGATCACTGTTTTCGGTCCTCTTGTTGATCGATTTCTTCGATCTGGATACTGGGCCTGTCACATCGCTCTTCGTCAAGCACAACTTTGCGGTCACTTTTGAAGTCTCGACTCTGTTGTCTAACCTTTCATTTACTCATCGCTGTAGATCCATGAAATATAGTAGGTATAACTCCCGATAAATTTGGGCACATGCTGATCCTTTTTCCCACAAAAATTCAATCATAGTAAGAACTTCGCAACCAGCGGGAACGTCGATTTTTGCAGATATTGTCTGTACCATTTACCGACTGGAAAACGAACAATAATTTCAATTCGACAAAAGCAATAATTTCATATAGTTGTGTATATATGCAAAGATACACGGTAACATTAACGGTATAGAATGTAAAGCAGGTTTATTTATCTAGAAAACCTTGCATTTGAACTCAGCGTGCTTGACTATATAATACACTAACTGAAAACTGGTCAAAAAGAGTGTATTGATTTCAGCTCCTCATGATTGCTACACTTCACAGGAACTAACTCAAGTTTTATAATGATTCGATTGCGTTAAAATATATTGTATCTCTCGCACGAAGTTCACGAACTTTGTGTATTCTATGAGTGATTACGAATGCATCCTTGGTTCCATTAACATTCAGTTTTCGACAATTTCGGAAAAAAAATATCGGCACCTACCAGTCGGATCAACCTCATAAAAAATAAAGAGTTGGAATTGGGGTGTGGCAAAGAGATTCCCATAGCATCTACTAAGGTCGTTGATGGAACAAATTCGTCCTTCCCCTCATGGATCATGGAATGACTGCTTGCTACTGTGTTAAGCCACCACCTGTGGTCGCTGCCACACTCAATACAATCATGGAAATGTATTATGACGTTATTTTTCATTCGGAGATATCTTTTCCTGTCCTTTCCAAGGAGGAGTAGTGACGTTGTACTCTCTCTTTCTCTCTCCCTCCCTCTCTCTCTCTATCTCTCCCTACCCCTTCTTCCCGCCCACCCGATGCTGACGCAAGGAGTCTCGCCCGAGGGGGCGACTTAAGCTCCTTCACTCCCCATTCCATTCTCCGTTCCCATGCATTTTTAATCCCAGGGAGTGGAGTGAGGAGGACGGCGAGAGAGGGTGGAGTGGGCGCCCCATCTGATCGGAGGAAATATTCCGCGGGAGTTCTTTCCGCGAGTATCGCCGCCCGACGCCCTCTCCTCCACGCATCGCCGATTCCTTTCGTGCCCATCGCGTACCCGGCCTCGCCATCGACTGAGAGCTTCTCCCCGATCCGAATCATCATCATCATTACCAGCATTTCCATCCGGAGATTGGTTGCCATGGATTCCTTCGCCCTACCCTTTCTATCTGCCCAATTTATCTCTTAAACCCTGATAGTTATTCTGTCCAACATTTACCCATTGCTCGGTCTTCCTCGTGGGATCTATCAGTCTGCTATAAGTACATGCCCGTTGCATATCCATAGTGTGTATACTTACCATGAAAAGGCAATCTAAACAGTTTAGAAGACACAGTTGTATCAAAAGTCTTGCATGACTATAAACCAAATGACAGAGAAGTATGGGATGGCCAGTGAAACATTGGTGAATGGAAACATTTTCAGTGACCTAAATTCGGAAAGAAATGGGATGAAGATGATGACATATTATCCTTCAAGATATTGAAATGAAATATTTTACTTTGTAATTACACACACTTTATTTAAAAAACACTCCAAAAATACCATCATCAGGTTTGATGAAACATTAGACCTGATGATGACGTTCAACGTCGAAACCTGGGTCGTGTTTTTAAAATAAAGTGTGTGGAATTACAAAGTAAAGTATTTCATTCCAATATGTTATGAAAATACCATAAAGTTACCCCTGAGATAACAAGCATCCTTCACGATGTTCTCTTTCGGAACTGCCAGGTATCAGGTCACGTAAAGATTCCTACTTTCACTATTACTAATTTTTCGCATGACAACAATCCTTGTACACCTTTTTCGTCTCCGCCATATACAGGCATTGTTTCATATATACTCATCTGTTCTCGAAACTTCTTATTATCTTTGTGTCAAGAGTCTCCTCGCCCAAAAATCAAACGCGATATGTACATTTTATTCATTCTTAAACCATTAACTATTCATTTGCAAGAATATACAAAGGTAGTCTGAATAAATAACTTAACAATGGAATATGATATTTATTTTTCAAATTTATTGTCATCTTTCAACCTAGTACCCTTTGAAACCGATACACGTTTTCCAGCGTTGCTCTAACTTTTCTAACCCTTCCAAACAGTAGTTGACGTCTTTCTCTGTAAAATAAGCGTTTACGCATTACAATAATTCCCTCGTCTGATGTAAATATCCGACACCCCCACCCCACACGCCCTTGCGGGGTATTTTGTAGATGTAGATGGACACAGCGCCTAACTCGTCTTTAATTTGAGTAGGGCGCATTGCCTTTCAAGTACAAATATTTAATGGCAGCTCGATCTTCGTATTTTTTTTTCCATTTTTACAAAACCCTTACAACAACTCACCTCGACGACCTTCATGTTAGTGATTAGGTTCTTATCTATCCCCTTGACGCAACCAAATAAATTATGTACATCAATAACCGGTGCACGCCGTCCACACCCAGCCGCTATTTCCTCAACATAACTCTTATATTTTTCATAAAATCACTACTCAAGTATCAAATTCTCACTGTACGTATATAATCAGAGGTTATGTTTTTCCGAGAATACTCAAGCTTTGCTTCTGAACATGTACCCTTCATTCTATTTTCCCGACATATTCATCATTTTTCATTGCGCCCGATTAATTTCGTTCTTTTGCATTGATTTTGTTCCTCCAAATTACCTTTTCAATTTTAATATTTTTATTTCCCTTTTTCACTTTATCCCTCAGTTTGGTCAGTATTAGAATTCGGAGTCATTCTACTCCTATATGACTTGTTGAATCAAGTGGTCTCTCTTTGATCCATTCATTGTCCATGTACAAGTGAAAATTAAACGAACTGGTTATTTTTTTACTAGCGTTCTTTTTCTGAGAATAGTAGTTCAATTATATCGAGAGATCCTTATTTTGAGTTATTCTCTGCTTCATTTCCTTGAAGCTCCCACCATATCATGTCATGAAATTTCCTAAGTTGATTTAATATTTAAAATGTTTCAAAATTCTACCTCCTGTTCTTATTATTTGGGAGGGGAAATTGCAAGGAATCAGAGAAATTTTCCTCCCGAGGGAAAATACTGAATCCGTCTCTGCTTTCACCACGTCTGTTGTTCTGACTCCTTGCTAATTACGGGGGAAGATCACTCGGATAAGCTGCGTGGATTTGCTTGACGTTTATGGCAGAGAATTCCGCTCACACGTCGTTATAATGAAATTATGAGGTCGCACGGGTGCAACCGTTTGATCTTCTGAAACCTTATCACGAGCCCAATACTATTTCCCATTCAAATAAGCGTCTAGTTTTACTGGAGGTAAATTAAACCTTTGCTTAACAACACTATTTTAGATACTTATTATTTTACTGTTAAGTTAAGCAGTAAACAAAAGTCAAAAAGTTTAAAATCATACCGTATTCACTCTTTATGATTCTGACTCTCAATATTAAAGTAATTCCTCAAAGTTTAACATTTTATTGTATTTTTTTAAAGTTTAATTCACAAGTGATAACGTAAATGACACTCCTATTATTGTGAGGTAACAAATCAGACGCGTGCTTAATAATAATTAGTAGTATTTTGTAAATGAACTAAACTCATAGTACAGCAAAAATAAACTTTTTATATCCCCCAGACCTAATCATTGAATACCTGTAGAAAGTACTTCGATTTTTAAAATCTAGTATGTATATTGAAATGAACAAAATATAATATAATAATATTTGATAAACAAAACAAAATATTATTATATTACACAACATTATACTGATATTATTATATTAAAATCACAATACCACCATAGTATTTGAGAAAGGGTACACTTGGTCAAATTCACTAGTTCCAGGGTTCCTGATAAGGCCTAGTACTTGGATGGTCGGAATAGTTTCCGACTCAGAAAATTTCAGAAAATATGTCTTGTATCTTGGCTTGGCCGGAAACTTTTCAGACCACCCTTGTATCTTGGTGTTTTAGTATAAAATAAAAATTAAATGAGTGGCCCACCACAAACCATAAATTGGGAATTTAATTTTCAGGAGTCATATTGGAATCATGTGCAGATTTACGTCTAAATTTTCAAACTTTCTATATTTAGGATTTAACGAATTTTCAAGTACCTTTGTACTAAGTTACCTCGCTTTTAATATTCGTTTTCACCCCTGGAACTAATTCTTCCGGCTTGATATATCTACTGACACGACTCAGTCGTTGTCAGACTGACATAAGAGAAATCGTAAACACATTAATTCTCATATCCCATTGTAGATAGAAGTTTGGAAATCTAATTGAAGACGTAGTAAGAGACAGATGTATCCGAGTTGCCTCCTCTGCTTGCCGCCGTGGGATAATATTGTTAATCTTTAAGAGGGTGGCGAGAAGTTCTGGCTTATCCCGTGGATGACTTGGTTATCCATTTCCAATGCTACGCAGTCGCAAACTGTTGGAGGACGTTGGTTTCAGTTGTGACAGCGCCATCTCGGCAATCGGATTAAACCGGGTTACACTGCTGATTGATTGGGCAGGACTTGGCGTCCCGGGATTTTACCACCCCAAGTGAACTCCGGGGTGCATTTGTGAAATTTTGTGGAAACGAACCTTGGAATATTTTCACCGAATTTTCGGAATCTTCATCACCGGTTTCACAACCTTAAGATTCTATATTCTTATCAAGAACTAAACTCATGTCATCATCTGGCCTATTTTTAGCACTAGTCATTACTTTTTTTTCTATTTATTCTATCTTCCTCTGTGGTACCTTCCCACATCTTCAAATTGGGTCCAATAAGACGAGCACTTTTTCTTTTCAGAGTTTTCCTAGCACACGTCTCTCCCTCAAAATTTCGTGGCATCGTATTAATGATTCTCAGGGAAGAAGAATACTAAAGCGTGCTACTTTCAATATATAGCTTTCATTTACTGCGTGCTTCATCCAGCCATGATATTTTCAGTTACTATTGCTCATATATAGCAATTCAATATGCTACAGTGTGATGAATGATGTTCTAAATAAAGTATATATATCTTAAAATGGAACAGTAAACACTTTTCTCCTCTAATAAATATTAATGAAAATGTGTTTCCAGAATTATTGGACTTGGTCATCAAATACTTCATAGAAAATCTTCTTTAGTTATTCAATTCGTTCATTTGATCATTGGATAGTTTTATTTATTATTAGGTAATCTACCGGTAAAGGTAGGTTTTTTTGGATGGACACAACTATCAAATAAATATTTTGTAACTCCAAACAAAACCCAATCCAGCAACCTAATCTACATCAGGTCCCTCTTCATCTCTGTGTACCTCCTTCCTCCCTTCATCCCGTCCAGCATCCCTATCCTGCTTCTGCCCTTTCCTCGCTTGCCCAACATTCTCCCCTCTATTACCCTCTTCAACATTCCACTACCACTCAATACGCCGTTCATCCATTTTTCCTGCCTCCATAGGATTTCTCTCAACAAATCCCTCTCCTCACTCACCATATCCAGTGCTATTGGATAGTTATTTAATCCTATTATTTTTCTGCTTAGCTACAGTTATAGTGATAAAAATCCTTTGATTACGACATCCTGTTAATTTCCATTCCTCATTACCCTAGTATATCACTCTCCAGTTATGAAGAACTTTTATTGGTTTCCTTACCTCCAGGCTTATGCTGTAAAGCCTGCTTATGCGAACATCAGCAGGCTTTTCTTGGCCTTTTCTCTGTCTCCTTTCATTATTCACAGGGTATAGTTACTGAAGTTAATCATTTTATATTGAAATCGAATTGCCCATCTTAGTTACACATATTTCAGTTACTGTTACAGTTTTCAGACTTTACTGTTAGTCTAACTAGTAGGGGAAGAATCGTTCACCAATCGAAGGCTAAATTACAAACTAAATGCATTTTATAAATAATAAACAGGCCTATTTTATAAATCACTAGCCCTGTTATTCTATGGTAAGAAGGATAGTGAAAATAAGATTTGGGGAACAAACGGTTGAGCCGATGGGATTAATTGCCACTTTTGCCTTTTGTAGAAGTCTATATAATTTGAGTAAAATATGTTTACATAAAAATAGGAATGAATTGGAGGGACAGGAGACTGATCCGCAATCTGTACATGTCTCACACTGCTCAAGTGCGAGTGGGGAACGGAGAGTCCGGATGGGCAGTGTTAGGAAGAGGGGTAAGGCAGGGTTGCCCATTGTCACCAGTGCTGTTCAACTTATATGTGGAGGAAATGATTAAAGAGGTATGGGAAGAACTGGAGGTAGGAATGAAAGTCGGAGGGGAATTCGTAAAATCGGTTAGGTTTACTGATGACCAGGCATTAGTTACTCAGTCAGACAAGGGATTGTGAGCATTGCTGAGTGAATTGGAGGTTCAGTGCGATAAATATGGGATGAGAATCAATATTAATAAAAACAAAGGTTATGCGATTTTCTAGAAAGAAAAAGGCTAAGCTAAATATTAAAATAGGTGGGGAAAAATAGAGCAGGTAGAACAGATTACATATCTCGGAAGTGTTTTGGACCAATACGGTCAAAGTAGTAGGGACGTAAGGAGAAGAAATGCGCTAGTCAAGGAGGCTTTCTCAAGGAGGAGGGAGTTGATGACAGGGACGTTGAGTAGGGATGTTAAGACAAGACTCGTAAAAACTCTAATATGGAGCGTAGCTATGTACGGCGCGGAAACGTGGTCACTGAAGCAGGAGGATAGACCTAGATTGGAGGCTTTTGAAATGTGGGTGTGGAGAAGAATGGAGGTGAAATGGACCGAAAGGAAAACAAATAAGGAAGTCCTGGAGATGGTGGGTGAGGAGAGGGGTTTGTTGAGAGAAATCCTATCAAGGCAGGAAAAATGGATGAAAGGCGTATTGAGCGGTAGTGGAATGTTGAAGAAGGTAATAGAGGGGAGAATGTGGGGCAAGCGAGGTAAGGGCAGGAGCAGGATAGGGATGTTGGACGGGATGAAGGGAGGAAAGAAGTACACAGAGATGAAGAGGGACCTGATATAGATTAGTTTGCTAGGTGGGGAGTCACAAAATGTTTATTTGATAGTTGCGTCCATCCAAAAACCTACCTTAACCGGTAGATTACCTATAATGATAAGGTTTACATATTACATTTGTTTATCTTATAATTCAAATATAATTAGGTAAGTAGTAAGGTAATGCTATCAATAGGAAATAATATTTTTATTTTTTAATATTTCGAGACAATACATCGCACCTATTTATGTAACGTCACATGAAGATGTATCTAGATAGATAGTCGAATTATTTACAATAGAATTCTCCCTGAAAATGATTTTTTTGCGAGATAGTTTTGCTTGTAATTTCATTATCTGTTTTGGTCGCCATTATAAAAGGTATATATAAAGTATCGGTAACAATTTTTTTATGTGTGCGAGAAGTGATGAATTCAGACCGTCAGTTACAGAGTGCGCATGATCGCAGATCTTATTGGCATTAATAAGATGACACTGCATATCATTATCACTGAAAATTTGGCGGTACGAAAGATCTGCGCTAAACTCCCAAAGGTCTTGACAGATGACCAAGATAAGAGCCGAATTTCTGCTCCAAAGGCCATCTGTAACGGTATCGCAACGATTTCTCAACCCCATCACAGTCCCGACTTGGCACCAGCAAACTATATCCTCTGTCCAAAAGTGAAAGCCTTCCTCAAAGAACACCACCATGAGACCCTAAGTGCCATGAAGATTGCACGCGTACCCTTAAGGACCTTCCAAGATCCGCCTACCAGGGAGCCTTCAAGTCGTGAAAAAGCCGCGGATAATAGTTTGTCGACGCTCAAGGCATGTGCTTTGAAGAATGTTGAGGCATTGTAGCAATATCTGAAATATCTATTTTTCCGAAATTTTCCTGATATTTTAAACAGAAACCATTTAAGGATCTCATTAAGCCAGCGCGGAATGCTAGTAGTTATTGAGGAATTATGGTAAATATAATGAATGCTTTTTGTGAAACTTAATCCTCATCATTTGAATAATTAAACTACTCAACCCTTACCTTTTGTTAATCTTCAATTTGGGTGACAAATGCACAGTGTGGAATCACCCCCTGCCGTACATCCTAGTGGTGGCCTGCAAAGATAAACTCCACACTTGACCCCTATTGTGTCCCTCTCCGCGAGACCACCGCGACGTGGCAAGTGCGTGCGCGAGTGTGTGTGTCTTGGTCTGGGGCAGCAGGGGGCAGAGGGTGTTCAGCACTTGGGGCGATGGGAGTCCGCCGCGCGAGGAAACCGCAGGAACCGGTCGGAGGGGAGTGCGGTGGAGGGTGAAGTGGGGCGATCCACTTTCAAGCCCTGAGGTACCTGTTGTCGTGTAAGAGACAGAGAGAGGGAAGGACGATACATTTGTATTTAATCTGAGAGAGAAGGTAAGGTATGATGAACAGATTTTTACGAAGGATCGGAGAGAAGTTTTATTTCGTGATAATAATGGTGTCACAGATAATTGCGGGCATGCGTGAAAGGATTATGGACCAAAAATCAATTAATCGTGTTTAGAAAGCAACTACGTGATACTTGGAGAATACTCTTTAATATCTCTTTAAGAAACATATCAAACTGTTGTGATAACGTAAAATTCATTAGGAAAACAGAAAAAAAATCTATCGAAATTTCAAATAATGTATTATCATTTCTAAAAGAAGAAGAATGGAAGTTAAATTAGGCAAGCTATTTTGGAAACAGGCACAGCCTCTTTCGAATAATATTCACAATACTCTCCGAAAGGTAAGAATAAGAAGAACCCATCAAATGATTTTTTTTATGTAGAAGAAATTAAGGTTCTTCGAACACAGCACAGTTTTAGCAGAGAATAAAAGTGATCTACAGGAATCACAAAACACATTCTATCATGAAAGGTTCAAAAATGTCAAAATGGATCTCTATCAGATAAATATTAAATTCTAGTATCTATAAAAAGGGAATGAATATAGAAATTGAGCCATGATTAGAGAACTGAACCAGGCGAAATCTTTCCCATTTCTCGCTTGTGACCCAACCTGAGAAGGAAGGAGTTCCGGAAGGATATCAAGCGTAGATTAGCTTTAGTTCATAAGGGTTTCAGGGAGAAACTACCTACAACCCCGAAAAAGGAATGACTATAAACAAAGAAATAGTACGTTATAGTATTCATATTCATTGTTTGTAGCCTTGTATTCTTCAAAGTATTAAGTAGGTAGGAAGAGGAATTACAGGCCTGTACCTGTACGTTAGGCGAAGCAGCTTTCACAATTAGGAAGGAGTTGATGAAAGGGACGTTGAGTAAAATGTTAAGAAACTGCAGGTGAAAACTTTGATTTTGAGCGTAGTTTTGTGTGGCTTATAAACTATGTCATTGAAAAAAGATGATAGGTGTATATTTGGAGGCTTTCAAGATGTAGATATGTAGAAGGATAGAAAAGGAAAAAAAAGGATGGATAGGAAATCAAATGATGAAGTACTATACATGCTTTGGAAGAGAGAGGGTATTTTATCTCCCAATGACGCTCAGGAAAGCAGGAAAGGTGCATGCATGGCATTTTGATTGGTTTAGATCCATGGAAAGCCTAACCTATCCCAGTAGACTAATGTTACGAGTAAATAATGATTAATCGGACCATTATCATGTCGTTGAGACCAGCGCTTCGTTCGACTAATATCCAGTCGGTATTACTTATTTCTCATCAATCCGAAAACAGAACTTTGGCCTTTGCATCAGACTTTTAATAATGATATAGCAATTTACACAATTACAAACACCTAATGTTCTCTAAGATTGGGATTAATATTTTAATAGTGATATTTTCATATTCTCCAGCGTATCTTTGCTCTTTTTGACTCATAATTTTGTGATTAATGAAAAATATTGGTCAAGAAGGTGATTCGTTGAAATCAACGAGCCATAAAAGATAATTGCAATAGTACGTATGAAAGAATAAATAATTGATTATTTTTAACTAATGCATCAATTACCACAAGGCGTGTAACATGTTTTTACTTTTATACTATACATATGGAAAGCGTATTGCACAACGATCTGTCAATAGGTAATAATAATGTTAGTTGTAGTGCTGCTAGATTATGGGAATAACGTCACCAATCACATCGTAAATGGCTATTTTTTTAGCTGTTAACGGGTTAAACATTTTATATTTACTTTTAAATATTCGAAAAGAGTAATTACATTAACCCGTTCTTACAAATTTTGTGAAAGATTTTTCCTGTGAGTCAATGTAAAATCTTCTGTGCTCTAAAGTTTACAAAAGTGTTTTACCTGTTTTATCAAATAATTCCGAGTTTCAATGATGACAAGGAAGTTTGTTCGTTAAACTTTGAACCTAAGCGTACCAGTTGTTTGAAATTTTCCGAGATTCATTGATGCTGACAGCGGGGATGACTGTAAATGAATGGGAAATCAACTGTTTCATCCAAGTAGTCTATTTTAGGAAGATCGCCGCGTGGTAACCTTTTCCTCTTGCTATCCGCATCTCTTCCTCCAATGTCCCACAATGCTCGGACCAAATCGTCGATTTGCTCGTCTTTCTCTTTTACCTCCCTCGCTCTCCTCCCACGAGCGATTTGCCAAATTAATCGCACGGTTTCCTCTCCATTATCTCCATTACCCTCATACCCAAAAGGGTCTCGCCCTTTTTATTCGCGCTTCTCCTCTGTTTTTTGTCGCCCCGCGGTCAGCCCCAAACCCTCCACGTAATCTTCATCCAGCACTGAAGCCACAGTTATATTTTTTCCCCCTCGACTTCCTGCTCTAAACCTCTGATTTATGCTCCTCTTCCCTTTCGTTCTTTTTCTCTTTCTCTCTCTCTCTCTCTCTTTTCCCATTTGTCTGGCTCAGCTAAAGCGATGATGAGGTTAGACCTTTTTCTCTAGTCATCAATAATGAACTCACTTAGCGCTGTTGAAGTATTAAATACGAGCACCTTTTAAACCTCGAGCACGCGAACGGACCGCAGGAATTCGTGGTGCTAAGAGCTCTAAAGTTTGATTTTTTTTGTTTCGTTTCGGAAAAATTACTCTTTCAATATTTAATTGTAGTTTTTGGAAATCGGTCGAATATTCTTGAATCTGTACTTTTACAGAATAAGGGGGTCGTGGACTTGTTTCCCTGTGTCACCAATAATGAAACCACTTAGCGGTGCTGGAATAATTAACAGCACATTTTGTGTTTAAAGCCTGTAGTTGAATTTTATTTATGCTGAAAATGAGTCTTTACAGTATTTTTCGTTTTGTTTTAGAGTTTATGGTATTATAATATGGGCACAGTTTTAATAAACGGCATATATTTACAAAATTAATACTTGAACATAAGATGCTGAAGGCAGTGATAGAGGGGAGAATATTAGGGAAACGAGGAAAAGGTAGGAATAGTATGCGCATATTGAAATGAAGAGAGGAAGGAAGTGTTGGTAATTTCTGAGGGGTTAATTGCTATGTTGGATGTCAGGCTTTGCTTTCTTAGGAGAGATAAAGGGATTTTTTGCTGTGCCGTTTGGTAGCTTTTGTCCAATCAAAACCTTCCTTAACCGGTAGACTTCCATTAATAATCGAAACTTTATCATACTTAACGTCATGTCTTTCATTTTTTCGCCCCTGTCTCTTATGTGTACAGCTCGTATTAGTTTTTCCATATCATTTCATTTTTCTGTTTTGCTGTTCTGCTCCTCATAGCTCAAAATTTATTCTGTCCCGGCGTGCGATATCCTTCCGTGGTCGATGTTTGCATCTCTGGTCTTCTTGGGAAGAAGACTTTGTTCCTGAGAAGACCTAGAGCGTTTGAAGGAATTAAATTTACATATCGTAAAATGAATTGCATGATATTTCTATAACTTATATCAAAACTGACGTTTTTATAATACAAACCACTTTACTTTTCCACATAAACTTTTTAATTTTCACGACCCAGGTTTCGTTATAGCATAACACCATCAGACCTGATGATGTTCTGCTATAACGTAACCTGGGTCGTGAAAATTAAAAAGTTTATGTGGAAAAGTAAAGTGGTTTGATTTATAAAAACGTCAGTATGAACATTTTCCACCAAGTTACGCCAGAAACTGTTTTATTTATATCAAAACCCTTAAAGGAACATGATTTAATGGTGGCCTTAGCGGGATGTGGTGTCTTTAAATATACTGATACGAAAAACTAATTATTATTCCCTTTGCTATTCTTTTTTTTCAATAGAATAGACGTAGGTGTAACAAGGTTATCTATATTTATTATTATCAGTTTTTCAAACCTAATATTTATTTTACTGCAGTCCACCATTGTTCTCTTTTGAGTGTTTATTCCGTCTCAATGTCAGGTACGAAACTTTTCTGCTTTACCTACTAATTAATTTGTCCATTGCACTTTTTTCTTGGTCTTCAAAAGGGCTTTTCCATTCAATTGTATCTTCTGTTATACTTCTCTTTAATTCTGCCTCAAACTATAACCAATCCATCTTCCTTGCTCCTCGGTTGTTCCTGAATTCATATTTTTGGTTTTTCAGTAGGCTTTCTTCAATCTTTCCTTCTGTTCTTCAGTTAATTATCCGGCTAACTGTTTGCGATGTGTGAACCATCAATCTTAATCTTCAGTGTTATTCCCAATAATTACAATTTTGATTTGTTCGGTATTGCAATCATTATACTCTTCTCAAAATCCTCGTGGGACTTCCACATTGTCGTGGCTTTCATACGATTATTTTAAATAAGATATCCTTGAACTTTCCTCCAAATGTCTGATTATTCCTCCGTTTATTTTGCAAACTCCTGGTACCCTGTTGTACTTCACGTCTTTCACGTATCTCTTGAATTCACTTGTCAGTATTTTGAGTCCCGTTCGTCTGTTAAGTTTTCTTCTTAATTAAGCCATCTTCAAGGGGTTTGGAGTCTCCTTTGCTAGAATTCTTCAATGTATCTATTGACTCTTTCCAAATTTGTCATCTTCTATTGGTACCTTTGCACTCGTACCTCTGCCGTTTTGGAATTTTTAATTGTTTTTTTCCGGATTGTCCCTTTTCCAGTTAATAGTCAGTTTTGTTATTTTTCTCCTTCAAGTGTTTTTCTCCCATGCTGTCATTCATTTCCTCGCAACAGCTTGCTAACCACTCTTCCTTGACATTTTTGCAATCTGGCATTATATCGTCCCGCCATCTCTTATAAAGGGTATCTTAAGTGCCATATCTTAGATTCTTGTATTTTATCTTCCCGCTATGAAATCTCTTATTTCAGCAGTTAGCCATGACCACTTGAATTTTGCAGCCGTACTCACGAATATATGATTAGGTTTAATGTCTTGTTATGTGTGAACGAGGCTTGAAATGTAATGCTATTTATTGATCTACCAACAAATAGGATTTCCTCTAGAGTACTTTAATTGTACACTGGTACCTTTTTTACTTTACCCAGGTAAACTGAATACTTTATTTGGCATTTTACCTTTTATGGTAGGTTTTGGATGGATACTAACTGAACCACCTTACATTTATTAGGCTTATTCAGCTAAAAAATCGCAAACCACACACCACGGTGCACTAATTTCAAATACTCATCCACCAAAATTTCTTAATTTCATTAAAATGCATTTTTTTCTCCCCTATCCAGTTGTCTTAACGTTCTCATATCCACCAGTTTTCTGCATTCCAATTTCCAACAATATTCTTTACATATACCTTATCTGCTCCCATTGGAATTCTCCTAACAACTTAAATTTTTAAAATAATATGAAGGTGTAATTTTATGTAGTAAAAATATCCTCGGTGAATTAATATTTATTATTACTATGTGTTAAGTAAAAGTCAGATGGAGTCCACTACTCAATGACTTATTGTTCCAATAATTTATTGAAAAAACATAAAAAGTAAAGTAGTAATAGGGTTATTTTCTATGACATACATTGTATGCCATCAATTATTTCAACAGTAAGAGAGGAGAAAAGATTAGGCCCTCGCTGGCTAAGCCCTGCTGGAAACGGGGCGGGGCCAGAATGAAGGAGACAATAGGATAAGGCTAGTTTGGAAGGCTTCTTAGATGCTGGTATGGAGAAGAATGGAGAAAAGTTAGTTGGGTGGGTAGGACGATAAAAGATGAAGTTTAGAACGTGGTGGCTGAATAACGGCAACAGCCTGATGAAATCCGGGGAAAGCCAAAAAATGACGATGGAAGAGATATTAAAAGATGGTGAAATATTGAAGACCGCTATGGATGGGTAAATATTAAGTAAGCGAAGGGGAAGGGAATATTTTTTATAGGTCTAATGGATGTTCTTAAAATGTACGTAGGGGTTACTTAAAGGAAATATTACATGGCAAACGATATTTGAAACATGATGGAAATCCACGTGATATGAAATAATTGCTTGAAATATTTATCGCTTTAATGTATTATTATAAACCGACGTATTCATATCGCATTCCATGATCTGGAGAAATCCTTTGAAAGGGTGTACTGGAATATTAGACAATGTATCCCAAGGAAAACTGAAACGAACTGCAATCACAGGAGATTGATACACCCTGTGTATGGAGAGAAGCCAGTAGGACTTAGATGCCGTGGAATGAGAGCGGAAGCTCTAATGATGAAAGGAGTACGACCTGCTTGCTCTCCGTTGATGTTTGATATGTAAATGAGAATACAAAGCGATCAAGGAAAAAAGGAGTTGGTGTAAGGATTCAAGAAGAAAGGATAAGTGTGTAGCAGTTTTGAGATGATAAATTTATGCTTTCTAAGGAAACCGTAAGTGCACATGCCAAATACAGAGGGATGAAAATGCGTATTTTAAGATGAACAAGTTAAAATTAAGGTGACGGTCTACAGTCGAAGTACGGAGATAATCTATATGAGTAAGTAGAACAGGGAAACATTCAGAAATAAGTGAAACAGTTCAACTGTTAAAGCAGCAGGTTGACCCGTTATATACTCGAAAAAGGTAAGAGGGATAGAATTAACCAAATAGGAATGGCCAAGAAAACTTTTCATCACCGAACTCAAAAAGTACTTGCATCGGTATAAGGAGGCGATTCGTGAAAAGATACGTACATAAATGGAACCTGCTTTTCTACCAATGTGAGACTCATATGTTAGAAGCATCAGAGGAAAGAAAATCGGAGGTGATGGAAATATCCTTATCCTATCTTATCGTATGGTACTAGAGTTTACCGAAGATCGTAGTTAAAGGAAACAAGAACGGGAAGAATTGTAGAAAAAAGACTAAGATAAACAATGAAAAGTGATTAATAGAAAATGTTGGTGCAAGGACTTACGAGGGAATTAAAAGTTGGCGGTGAATAAGATAGCTTGTAGAACTGATACAAATCAACCATCGAATTAATAACTTCATATGATGTTATTAGTGATATTACTATTATATGCTTTTAAACTAGATGTGTACATTTATTTTTCTCTGCAAACTTTCGCATCCCATATTAGCTGCATCATCAGGAAGAAAAGAAACAACAAAAAAACAATCCAACAGTATTATTTGTGGTACTCGTACCTCTGATTTTGGTGATGATCAAAAGTCCACGACGTATATTTTCAGTATTTTGTACATGACAGGGCTATCTAAATTTCGATTTTCTCAAAAATGAACAGTGCATATAGTATTAAAAAATATCGTCTCATCATTGCCCAAATGAGTTCCACGTAGGACTCGAACTCATTCCATTCTCAAGGCTAATTCTCTATCTCCCCCTTGCATACTTCCAATTTCCGTTCCGTGCAACAGGGACTCATTCCTCCTTTTCCACTCCATACGCCAACTCTCCACTTCCCTCCGTCCGCTATAGCCTACGCGTGCACCCCACCTTCCTTTCAACTCAACCCCCGCTCACTTCATCCTTCCTCCCGACCCTTAAATCCTACGGACCTCGTATCACCCACGATAACTTTTTTTTCTATATCATCTCGTCACCCACGCGTGTATCACTACCCGTCCTTCTCCTTTTTTTTCTATTTCGGCCCTTTCCCATCACTCGTATCGAATTTCTAATCCGGCCCGGATCATCTTTCCTACCCCTCCGCCCAACCTACCCCCTCTCCATCCACCCCTTTACCTTTCCCCTCCCCCACATTCCCCGTGTCACAATGTAATTCCTGCCTAAGGCTCCAGGACTGTTGGCTCTGGCGAATTAAATTTGGCCTGGTTTTCGGCTCGATGAGTAAATAAAAAAATATACACGCGTGCACTCAGCGTATTGCTTGTCAACGAAATCCTACTGCGAGTCCCGACGGTTCGTCGTCAACGCGACGACGATCAATCGCTCAAATGACTGTTTTCTCATTTTGCGACCAATCGTTCGTCAACGACAAAGTGGTCTCAAAGGTTTTCGGAAAAAAGATATTGTTAATCTGTAGCTATTGCCTCGTTTTCATTCTCTTGTGAGTGACGGATTTCCATTTAAGATAGCATGTGTTTATTGGTGGACTAAGATAAGCGTGAAAACACGTCAAAATTAATTGTTTCATGCGTACTGTTCCATACATGCATGCATACACTCGATTTTTTACTAAATTTTAAGAAAGCCTTCAACAAAGTACCTCATGGTAAACTACTCGCAAAACCAGAAGAATATGGCATAGATAAAAATATCCGGGGTTGGATTGAAGACTTTTTGAATGGTCGGGTTCAAAGAGTAGTGATAGATGGATTTAGCTCAAAGGAGAAATTACTTCAGGTGTACCCCAGAGAAGTGTCATTTGACCTCTTTTATTCCTACTTTACGTTAACAACATTGACTCCGTAGTTACTAGTAAGACACGTTTATTTGCCGATGATGCCGTGGTTTACCGTGATATCCGTGATCCTGAGCACACAGTAGCTTTGTAAGATGGCCTTAATGCTATACAACGCTGGTGCGACAATTGGCAAATGGAATGAAACTTAAAGAGTGTGTAGTCATAAACTTTTGGAAAAGGAGCAAATCCCACTCAAACGTCTACTGCATTGGGAACACTGTGTATACTCAGTTAAATATCCCTCACTCACGATCTCTCCTTCGTGTAGCACATACGGGTATTATGTGGAAAAGCTAACAAAAAACTAGGATTTATTAGGAGAGTACGAACAATGTAATTATGATCCCCTACTGTTCGTGGAAAAAATTACATCTTAAATCTATCTGTTCTACGCTTAATCTCTCTAATTTTACTAGCACGATTTCTCCTTCCGCAGTAAGATGGGGTAATAATACATTTTCAACATCACTAATAGAGAGACATCCTTTCAATTTATGCAAGAGCTTCAATCTGTAATTCAACCTTCTCTCCATGAGTGATTCCCAGCCTAGCTGCTCTAATAATTTGGATACGCCACTAAGTTTATCATAACAACGTTTTACTAATCTTGCCCCTCTATGCTGCACGCGATCCAATTGGGCTATTAATCCTACTTCTTGAGGATTCCATATAGATGCTGCATATTCTAAATGAGTCCTCACCAACGATAGATAACATTTCTCTTTGACCTTTTCACCATATTTACCTAGTGAGGAAAGTGGGCAACCCTGCCTAGCACTGTCCTGTCCAACTCTCCTAACGCAAACCTTAGCTGTGCTATTTGATTCACAGACAGGTTTTGTATAATTCTCCTATAATTTCAGTCTACTCCTCTATTCCGGAATAGTTCCATCAATTTTGTTCACTTTATCCGCTCTTAAGCCTTCTCAAAATCCAATGGAACACTGAACCGCATCCTAATTATCTATATTATTGTCTACAAATGTTCTCGTAGCTAAAATAGCGTCCTGTTTTCCTCCTTTTTTTGCAGGTCCTAACTGTTCTTCCACAAAGATAATCATATACCCACTACTGGGCAAGGTCTACAGAAGAAGGATAATGTGGTAACGCTAACATACAGCCATTTTTAGTTGATCCTAATAAATCTCTCGGACCCGTTCTAAATGAAAATTGTGTCCTCAAGTCCTCATATATTGCTGCTATTCCCTTTCTTGAGATGAGATTCCAAATTGTTCGAATTAAGTCCTCTATCCAAACTCTTTCTTCGCCCATACTAAGTATTTGTAATGAATCTCTTTTCATTTTCTCCTAGACTATTCCGTAGTGCTGCGGCTAAATTATCTATCCATACTACCTTATTCAATTTCATTTATCTTAGTCGTTATATAATCTCGCTCTCTGGTATTTTTGAAGCAATCAAGTCAAGTGTCAATCATTTATTTTATATTTTTCAAGCCGACTGACCTAATTTCTTTACCATTAAAGTCCTTCTGCTTGTTTATTCATCTTCCTTGAATATTCTTAGACTAAAAATAACTTTCCTCACTTATCTCTTCTATTCTATGTGGTACATAATTTATACGTTACATTTTTTAATAATATTTCATTTTATCATCATTTTCTGTGGTTACATTTCATTTCAAAACCTCAGCCTTTAAGAAAGATAGTATATTTTTAGGATCTCAATTTGAAATATGCCCGAATCTTAACCTACCGGCTAGAATATTCTAAGAAATACGGTTAGAAAAGAAAATACATTTTGAATTTCTTGGAATGTAACTTTAATAAATTTGTACTTGCGTATCAGATTCACATTTCCGCATGCTAAAATAAAATTCCGGGAACTACGAGCACTCGTATGCCTCGTATGAACAAATTTTTAATCATTTACATGTTTTCATGAATGTAATCTCACAGTATTCGTAAGATATTGTTTTCTCCTAATATTAAAAAACATATAACATTTCTCTTCTTGAAAGCAAACAATTTACTTTTACCTTTTCCTTTATCTTTTACCTACCTTTTCTGTTACCTCATGGGGGATTATAGTGGCTATTACTCTGAATCTTCACATCATTCCTGCTGCATGTAATTTTTATTTTATTAGGTAATCTACCGGTTAAGGTAGGTTTTTGGATGGGCACAACTATCAAATAAACATTTTGTGACTCCCCACCTAGCAAACTAATATATATCAGGTCCCTCTTCATCTCTGTGCACTTCTTTCCTCCCTTCATCCCGTCCAACATCCCTATCCTGTTCCTACCCTTACCTCGCTTGCCCAACATTCTCCCCTCTATTACCCTCTTCAACATTCCACTACCGCTCAATACGCCTTTCATCCATGTTTCCTGTCTCCATAGGATTTCTCTCAACAAACCCCTCTCCTCCCCCACCATTTCTAGTGCTTCCTCATTTGTTTTCCTTTCAGTCCATTTCACCTTCTCCATTCATCTCCACACCCACATTTCAAAAGCCTCCAATCTACGTCTATCCTCCTGCTTCAGCGACCACGTTTCCGCGCCGTACATAGCTACGCTCCATATCAGAGTTTTTACGATTTCTTGTCTTAACATCCCTACTCAACGTCCCAGTCATCAACTCCCTCCTCCTTGAGAAAGCCTCCTGGCCTAGCGCAATTCTTCTCCTTACGTCCCTACCACTTTGACCGTATTGGTCCAAAACACTTCCGAGATATGTGAACTGTTCTACCTGCCCTATTTTTTCCCCGCCTATTTTAATATTTAGCTTAGCCTTTTTCTTTCTGGAAAATCGCATAGCCTTTGTTTTATTAATATTGATTCTCATCCCATATTTATCGCACTGAACCTCCAATTCACTCAGCAATGCTTGCAACCCCTTGGCTGACTGAGCAACTAATGCTTGGTCATCAGCAAACCTAACCGATTTTACGAGTTCCCCTTCGACTTTCATTCCTACCTCCAGTTCTTCCCATGCCTTTTTAATCATTTCCTCCACATATACGTTGAACAGTAATGACTTATCAAAATTCCATACTAAGTTGAACGTTGACTTAACGGTGGTGAAACTAGAACATGAAATATTTTCCGAATTATGAGATATTCTAGTGTAAATCTCCAAAAATTCCACTTTTTACGAACACAGTTGGTCACAGGCTTACGGACTTGTTTTCCGCTTGTTTGCGCAACGTAATATCCTACGTATTATCGTCAATTTCATTTAAAATTTTAATGCATATATCAAAATTTTTAAATGAAATCCCACTGAAATCATTTTTTAAATCTTCTCTCCGTAACAAGACCTAATTAATGTTTTATAAGTATACTGCATTAGCCAGATAGAAAAACTATATTAGCGAGGTCCCATTTTTTCAGCATTTCCAGACCTCTTTCTTCACGTAGTGTTGTAATAAAAACTCAGACGTTTACAATAATACTTGCTCTCAGCGAAAAAAACGTACGCACGGGCCTCTCAAGCTAAACAGTAATAAGATTCACTAATTGTGAAATGCGTTTTCTGAAACATTCATCTAATAGTGTTACTCTATTTTCCTTCAACGTGTGTCCGCAAGGGACAAGTGAAAAAACTCTGTACTGAAGGGTTTCAATCTCAGTGAAGAGCTCAAGAACACAGTTCAATTCAGACGACACGACCATTTGCTATTCAGTTGATATAATCTATCGAAATCGACCTAAGAAAAAGTAAAGCATGAAAGCAACCAACATAACAAATATTTTTGGGCACTATGTAAGCAATGTTTTGAGCAGTAAGTGAACCACATGAAAAAGTATCCAGAGCCAAAAACAAAATCATTCCTCTATTTTTTTAACCAAAAAACCTATACCTTAAACTGAGGGTTTATTTTTTATATTTGATGCATATAGTTGCAAATGGACCGAAGTTTCATCTACGGCATTCAGTTATGACGATAATCTGCAGTCCTAGGATTTTAGAAACAAAACAGTTTCAGGCTTAACTTTGTGGAATACCTTCATGATGAGACAAGGAAATACCCTTTTTTACCGTTACCATTTTTACCGATACCGTTTTTCTACTAACATCTAGGATTTTAGTTCCTTGTTTCTGCAGGTTTCGTGTCTTTCGTATCTTAAAGCTATGTGTATGTGAAAAATGCAGTAGGTAAACATCTCGTAGGATCATTTTGTAGATTATAAAATAGTTCGTCCCGAACTAAGATCTAAAGTGTATGAAAATTGCAAATTCAGTGAGAGAGATTTGAAGGTTTTACCCCAAGGGGAACTGAAATATCCAGAAAAGTGACAAAATATTCGTGGAATAAATGTATAGTTCTATACTAGTTCCAATAGAAATGAATTTTACTTAATTACTATAACGTAAAGAGTTAGATGTTTGTGAATGCTTTTTCTTTCTTTGTATAGAAATTAATTACATAAGCTATACTAAAAAGAGCAGCTATCTCTGCGGAATGACGATAGCATTCATACCGATTCGTTGTTTGAAGACTCCGGTTGTTCTAACCTCCGATTGACTGTAATCTTTACGGCGCGGCATGTGTAATTGACGTAGCAACCTAGCAAGGCGAGGTATGAGTCGTCTACGGTTTCCCATAGGTATCTGGGATATTACACAGTATGGATGAAGCTTGGTGATTCCAAAGTCACCCTGTTTTAAACGCTGTCCATCCGCTTTGTAGTCATGGTCTTTACTCGCTGCCACTACCTTGATTAAATAAATCCATCTCTTGATTTAAAAAATTGAAAATTTCCACTTCATGAAACAATTATCACCCATCCATCATATTAGCCAGCTAGAAGGCTGATTTTCATAGTTGAAGAAAGTACACAACGAACTATTCGTTGTGTACTTATAATATTTGTATTCGTCGTATTAATAGTGGCTTCTGAACAAACGGAGCTTCTAAAATTTTTTCAAGTCCTAATTTTCGTAAAATCCTAGCGTTGGCAGTTCATGAGAGATCTCATATGTCAGAAATTAGAGAAAATATTTGTGTAGAAACCCCCATAGAGGCTCCTATAGCAGAAAAACATGCAGGGCTCGTTCCAAAAGTATGCAATTATTTTTTTAAATAATTTATTGAACAGATTTACACAAACACTTAAAATTCTTCAAAGTACTGTCCTTGGGCCTCTACACATTTTTTCCAGCGATTCTGCCATGACCGGCACGCGCCCTGGAAGGCGTCTTTGGAAACCTCATGCAAGATCTTCGCCACGTCTAATTGGATATCTTCTATGGACAAAAAACGGGTTTCTTTCAGTGCTGCCTTAATCCTAGGGAACAAAAAGAAGTCTGCTTGGGCGACGTCAGGACTATAGGGGGGTTTGGCTAGCGTTGGTACATGGTGTTTGGCCAGTACCTCGCAGACTCGTACTGAGTGGTGGCAAGGCACGTTGTCGTGATGGAGTTGTCAAGAAGCGGATGTCTTTTCTCGTCCTAATGGTCCTTTTTCACAGCCTTTACAGCACATTCACACAATAGGAAGCGTTAACTGTCTGTCTTTGAGAAATAAACACATTATGGACTACTCCTTTACTGTCGAAAAAGAAAATGAACATCGTTTTCACTTTTGATTTGCTCATTCTTGCCTTTTTGGTCTTGGGGAACTGGGACTGATGTGCCTCTAGAGCTTTGGCGTTTTGTTACTGTGTCGTATTTGATAACCCAGGTTTCATCCCCAGTGATGACGTTGTCCAAATAATCTGGTTCATTTTCAATGCATTGCAAAAGTTCACTTGAAATTGCCTCTCGATTGGTGTTTCGTGACACGGTCGGCGCGCAGAGGTTAACAATAAATGATGTCCTACCAAATCCACAGCTTAGAGAGCACTGATTTATATGATAGAGAGCATGATTTATCAAACATGGAATTACTCAATACTTGTACGGGAACATGAAGTAGGTAAGTCCAAACTTGAACCATATGTTACAGGAAAATTATTAGAGGGGAAGTCTGTAGATTGAGGACGAGAAATATGATGTGGGATTAGATATCAATTTCAGAAGGTAATTATTAAGGTAGCCATCATTTTAAAGCTGGTTTTGGATGGGTTCAGACTTTTTACAATTATCCTGAGTATTTCCTCACACAATAAACAAACACTCTACATTCCAATAAACTTTTCAATTCTGCATACTTCCTACCTGCCCTATTCCTTTGCTTCTCATCCTAAAGCTCTTCCTTATACCACATTTTCCAACATCCCATCACAAATAAAAGCGCTCTACATCCCTTATTTTTGTCTACTTTAAAACCGCATAACATCCCTTCCACTCTTTCCCTGCCATGTCTAGTGCTTCGTTTGTTTTTATTACATCATAATATGAGCCAACTTGTGCAAGTGTTAAATTCGCATGCATGAATTAAGGATGGTGGAAAGTTAATTCATTGCCCTGTTCCACCATTCGATTGACCACTTTTTATATTTAAAAAATCGCGCCTTATGTATTTTATTTGTGGCAATCTGAAGGAATCAATTGATGGTTCAACCCGGAGACTTTCTGATCAGAAGCCCAGCTCCCTATCCACTACGCTACCACTCCGCAGGGTAATTACGATATTTACCTTTATTCCAAGACCTATCCATCATCATTATCACCATTCTCCTACACGCATGAGCGCAGGTAGCGATTTCACGCTCAGTCGCCCGGCCTGAGAGCGAAGAGAGATGGAGCAATTCTTGCCCTACCATCCTATTTCTCCGTTTTCGCCACCCTTGTCGGAGCTTTGCGTCCCATCGTCTCTACTCCTTCCTATCCTGTTCCCTTCTCCTCACTCCCGAACCCCCACCTCCATCTACATCACCCCACACCCGAAAACCCTACCTTCTCCCGAACTCCCCTCCACCCGACGTATCGCCCTTACGCCGCCAGGTACCACAACCCATTCTTTTCCCTTCCGCAACGCATCAGCTGTTCCCGTCAAACACGTCCTTTCAGTGCGCTGTCCCTACATCCACATCAGTCTCGCAATCCAGGGATGTGTGCGGGGTGCGGAGATTGTGCTCGGGGGGGTGGAAAGATTGTTAAACACCAGAGTCCCAGTCCGGGATTAACGGTGGGCTACATCAAAGTCTTGTTGTAGACGCGGCCGTGCGAGGCCATTAAAATGGACGCGAGGAAGCAGGTGTGGTGGACGGTGTGTTTTCTTTTCTTTTGTTTTGTCTCTACCCCCTCCCATCCGAGAGAGGAGTCCTGGAGTTTAAAGGGAAGATGTTGACCCCTTCCCGAATCAGAGAATTGTGTGGATATCACAGCTTGAGGGTAAAGAGGGAGGGCAACGAAACTTCAGTGAAAATGTCCGGGGAGCATTTGCTACGCGAAACAGATTTCGCAGATTTTATTGTTTTTTCCACATAGGAAACCAAACATGCTCCAAGGAATCGCTATGTTACTACTTTCGTGGTATTTTTTTCATTTTAAAACGTACTTTGTGCGTTCAATTTCCGATTTTCTCCATTTTTTTTCTGATAAACTTGTACAGCAAAAAGTTTTATGTTCTATTACCTCACAACAAAATCAACCTCTCAGCATATCTTGTGTTAGTCCAGCGATGACATCTTCAATTGCTTCCTTAAGAGCTTCCAAGGTCATTGTTCGAACTTTGTAAACCTCAGCTTTGAGATGTCTCCAAAGCAAAAATCAGTTGGACTCAAAAACTGGGGAGTGAGGGGGCCATGGAACATCCCCTCGTAAGAAGATCAGACGGCCGAGAAATTATTCTTGCAGGATTTTGCGTGAACGACGGGCGGTATGAGCCGTGGCACCATCCCGTTGAAACCAAAATGTTTTCGTGTCATATTCCACATCATACTCTTCCATTTTGTTGTGTAAAAAGTTCTCCAGCATCTCACAATAGCCCAAAGAGTTCACAGTGACAGTCGAACCTCGAGATTCAAAAATGTAAGGCCCAATAATGCCTACAGAGTACACAGCGCACCAAAGGGTCACTTTGGGACTATGAAGAGGTCTTGAGTGAAGTTCGCGAGGGTTGTCAGTCGCCCAGTAACGAAAATTTTGCTCATTTACTGAGCCGGAGAGGTGCAAATACACTTCATTGCTAGACCACAGCGCCCTCTGCGTCGCCACCACACTAACATTGTTCTTAAAGAACGTTTCTACGACGAAGCTTACCAGACCATTGCATGGTAATTAATTAAAATGGCGTTGTTTCACCCAGCTAATACCATTACTCCCACCGCGTTAATTTATCTGCGCGCTCTTTAGTGATGTTTTAAAACTAGGGATTTTATTCTGTCTCACCATGTATTTTGCGTAATTTTTTTAATCACGAGAACGTTTTGTTACCGTTTCAAACTGACTATATCGTTGACTCATCATGCTCAATATGATATTTTTCACTAAGTAATGATTTATTCCAGGCTCGTCTATTCTCTCTCTCTCTCTCATTATAACCATCTTATGGTCTAATTACTTCCCCCTGGTTTGCTCTGTGCACAGTTTCTCGGCTGTTTATCTCATGAGTCAACCCAAACAAATGCGTTCAAAGGAAGCTCTAAATGTTTACTGTGATCCGTTTCTTATATTATATAAGCAATATATTTCTTTGTATTGCCACATCCTATGAATCATGTTTCACATTCGATGTTTTATAACGCCATGGCACAATTTCATAAAAAGATGAAATGATAAAAATAATTTGGTGACTGCAAGAGGAATCCCGAACAAATGCTTTGATTATCTTGTACATAACTTTTCCTTCTGATGGTCCCCCTGAGTCTTTATATTTATTTCCATCCCTTAGGTCCATCTTTTATAGAAATGCCACCTTTAGTATTCCACTCTCTTCTCTGAATACCGACAGTTAATGTCATTCCTGTGTCTAGGGTAGGGACGGCCACCATCCTTTCTTATCTGTATATACGATCAGGGTCTAAGCATCCAATTTAGGAAAATGTGCTCCTAAAACGAATTGTTGATGAAATTCTGTCAACATCTTAATAATCGTTTATAATAACTCTTCTTAAAGTAATTCTCTATAAGGATGAATAGATGCAATGAATCATCATCCCACAGCTTCATTGATTTTAACATGAAACTTGTAAAACTGGTTTTTTTATACCAATGTTTGTTTCAAATTGAAAAGTTATTTTTAGCTTGAATAAACATATAAAATAGTGTTGACAATTTTTTCGAGTTTGCACGAGAAATACGTATATCTGTACTAACTCCGATTCCAGCAATACAATGGTAGATTTGAGATCATCAATTCGAAACTGATGATGTCCCAGGTAAGAAACCGAAAGTTTCATTTATGAATAGAATTATCGACATTTTTAATATTGATTCCGAAGTGATGCCATAGAATTGTTGTCTGGTATGAACGATCAAAGCAGATTTTTCTCACCAGTGCGTTAAAAATTAGAATAACCCCTTTTAATTTCTCTTGCCTTTGGTCTCTTTAATTTTATGTGTGGCTTATTTATTAAAAAGAAATATTCATCATTCTCTGTTATAATTTCATTTTCTTCGTAATTTTTCAGTTAGAACGCCCGGATCAGAACTATTACCACTGATAATGCATAATTGAACTTTTTACACGTTCCAAAAATGCCCTAGTAATTTGCATGAATAGTTCTAAGATTATTATTTGAGATTTTTACCTCAAAAGCCGACACTATTGACGTACATATAGATGATGTAGTCTCTTAAGAGAGCCAGTGGAAATTCTTATTATACCGGAAGGACGCACACTTCGTTAAAGAAAGCATTTTAAAGAAAATCAAAACTCTGAAGTTTCATTTGTCATTTTAATTCCACTCAAACTGACAAATTATCCATGCATAAGTTTTAAATGTGAAACCCTTGCAACGACGTCTGTTTCTTTAAGTTTACAGGTATTAAGTAGTACAAAAAGTGAAGCAGTAGTCATTCGATTAAAAAAAATTTTGTCACGAAGCGTTATTTCGTTTTCTTCACTCATATTTGAACCGAAAAAATCGTTTATTAAGATCAAAATAAATTTTTAAGAATTTCCTGAATGGAATTCATACGACATAATTAAGTTATTACTTTTTCTTGCCCTGGTAAACATGTCCAGGATCCGGTGTAGCCTCTATCCTGTCCTTCGCCAAATCTCTAGCACAAAGAGAAGAGGGAGCAGTTCCTTCTCTCTGAATGGGCACCTAACCTGTGACCTGACAAGTTAAGACTGAGCTGATCTGACTACATTAATGATATTCTACCGTTGTAGATATAAGTTTTGAATGGAACGAGACTGATCATCGCTACACTTACCAGCTGTATCCAAAAATACCAACCTGACACTCCATAGTACGAATCTCCCTTCATTATCTCCCATACCTTATCCTTCCCCAAACTCGCTTTCTTAACGTCCTCCCCTCTATCACATTCCTCATCATTTCATCGCCAATCAAAGTGCTCAGCCTCCCCTTCACCTGCCTCCTTTGGATTTCTTCCAAAAACCCTCTCCTCTCCCACCATACCTAGCTCCACGTCACCTGATCTCATATATTCCAGGTGTGTATATTAATATTTTCTTATAGTTGTTGTCGTCCATACTCAATACTTAGGATTCAATGCCTATCTTAAGAGCCCTACTGCGCACACGTGTGGTTTAGCGCGTTTCACATGTTTTCATCTTGATGCAATGAGCTCGAGTGGAGCGAGGGAGTCACCCGTGAAGTGTTCGAAGGCACAGGGTCCCTTTCAACCTCCTTCCATTCGTTTTCCTTGTACAATCCGCGTGCGACAATCTCGGGCTATTCTATGGGTCCTTTTCCATCCGCTTCCTTCCGTTACGTCCTCTATAATATCGCTCCCCTCTCCAGTCTCCTCGCTTCTTCTCCAAAGCGAGTGGTCCCGTGCCCCCACCTGTTTTACCCCGTGCCCCACCTACCCCGCCACCGCCGACGCCAACATCCCCACCTCCTCTCCACGCCCCCTTCTCCACCTGCCTCCCCCGTCGTCATCCCTCCAGGACTCCTCTCCTCCCCTACTCCTTTCCCCGTCCCCTCATTTCTCCCTCCACGATATCTTCCCCTGTCCTTCCCTCTCCCCCTTCCCTCCCCGTGGTACCCTCCTTCAGCCCCGTAGCCTGCTCATCCGCTCTCCTTATACTCCTTGCCATCCCTCCTCAACCCCTATCTCTCTCTCACTATCTCTCCCTTTGGTCCTGTACGTCCATACGACCCGTCTGCCAGCCACTCGTAACCCGCTCTGCGACTTGTCCACATCATCTCTCATCGGAGCCCCCTGCGCTATTATTTAGAGATTCATACGCTCCGCCGACGACCAAGTTAATGTTCCGCCATAGCCAGAGTTAATAAAGGACGTCACACTATGACGAAGTCGCCAGATCAATTGGAGGGGAGGAATTCAATCGGAAACCATTTAGAATTGATCGGTGAGAACTGTAAAAGGTAGTTAAATGGTGAGGTCTACCTCTCCCTTCCGTCAGACTAAACACTTTATTTCTCTTGACTAATATTTAAAGGCGTAACGATCACAATGGGGGAGGCCCGTCGATCGTTCGGCCTACTGAATGCATAGTCTCGGGTTCAAGCTGTAGGGAAAATGATGAAAAAACTAACTTATGTATCCTTTTGTTACCACTTAAATTTTTCCCGTTGGAACCAACCTTAACGTTGATTAAAGTAATGTACTATGTTACAGCATTTCGTTTGTGTCACTACGTGAAGTACAGAGTAGTATCTTTGTGGATACAAGTTTGGCCGACGTTACATTTGTCACCTTCAGGCATGAAGTAAATAGCAGTTACTCGCCAAGTCCCCCAAAAATTTCAATAATGAAGATATCCGCTATCCCTTGCTTGACAAAGATTCAATGAATCCCGAGAAAATACCTCAATATCAAGGTAGGATATCAAAAGCAAATTTGAGCTCCCCAAATTACCCAACAAAATATTTAGATATTGTATGCCAAGATAGTACCAGCGAACAAAACAGAACAAAAAAGAAACTCACATCTATTCCGAATTTTTGGTGACGCTGCAACTTTTCTCAACGGAGAGAAAGAACTGCTCACTAGTGATATGTTGGTATACATTACTATTTAATTCCACATAAGTTATATATATATATATTTTTTATATGTAATTTAAGAATTTAGAACTGAATATGCCGACTGGAGCGACAGTGACACTAGTCTATCAAACACTATCCTGCACAGGAGGAAACTGAAAGCCATAGAATGCATAAATCACGTTTTTTACGACGTGTATAGTCAATGAGAGGATATTTCAATCGGGGAAACATTAATTTCACACGAAAATGTATTGAAAACGGTTTTCATTACTTGATCTATCATTCACCCACCTGGATGGTCTATGCCCTTCTACTCTTAATTAAGGTGTATAAATTCTTAGGAATGCACCTGACACAGAAATCTCTATCCAGAGGAAAATTCGTGCGATATGCTATTACTGACGCGACGGTTAAAACTCGCAGATGTGAAGGCATAAACTCATATATAAAAATAAGTATTTGTGTATATTATATATCTACTTTTGTACTGTTGAGGAAAACGTCGAGAAGCGAAAATACAGTGTAGAAAATGTAGTGCAGCGTGTTAAACTCACTAATAAATCGTATATACGAAAAAAAGGACACTCACACATAGATTTTGAAATTTGACGGTCATGCTTCATGCTACATGAACGTGATTCTTCGTCGATCGTTTTCGTTTGGTGTAGGTAGCATGGCCGTTAAAGCGTTGAAATATGGCTGCAGGTGTCCTTTGTATTTGCGTTTATGTTAAAATAATAGCTTCAATATGAACTAAAACTAATTATATATACATATATATATATATATATATATATAACTTTTGAACGGCAGAAAATAACACAGAATAAAACAGAGTCAGAGTCTGACCTGAAGAAGGCCTCGGAGTAGGCCGAAAGCTCAAATCATCTACAGTGTGAGTGTCCTTTTACGTGTTATCTGTTTTATTCTGTGTTATATTGTGCCGTCCAAAAGTTATATTGCTCTCGTGAGTACTTCCGCATCATCGATATATATATATATATATATATATATATATATATATATATATATATATATATATATATATATATATATGGATTGATTCGTACTATCTATGAGGAAGGAATCTGGCCGGAAGATTTTGTGAGAACGGTGTTAGTTCCTATTCCAAAAAAGGCAAAGGCTTCGTCATGTGAGGATTACAGAACAATAAGTTTGATATCTCACGCAGCTAAAGTTATTCTCAGGATCATCAACAAAAGGATAGAGAGTAAGGCAAATGATTACTTAGGGGATGATCAGTTTGGGTTCAGGAAAGGAAGAGGTACGCGTGATGCCATTGCAGTAATGAGATCACTAGTCGAGAGGAATATAGAATACAATCAGGACGTTTTTGCCTGTTTTGTAGATTTCGAAAAAGCGTTTGATAGAGTGAATTGGGAAAAATTAAATCGTGTATTGCAGAATATAGGAATGGATTGGAGGGACAGGAGACTGATCCGCAACCTGTACATGTCTCAGACTGCTCAGGTGCGAGTGGGGAACGGAGAGTCCGGATGGGCAGTGTTAGGAAGAGGTGTAAGGCAGGGTTGCCCATTGTCACCGGTACTGTTCAACGTATATGTAGAGGAAATGATTAAAGAGGCATGGGAAGAACTGGAGGTAGGAATGAAAGTTGGAGGGGAATTCGTAAAATCGGTTAGGTTTGCTGATGCCCAAGCATTAGTTGCTCAGTCAGCCAAGGGGTTGCAAGCATTGTTGAGTG